>QLNU02015360.1:139696510-139724992 GCA_006491805.2 Dysdera silvatica
TTTCGTGGGGGAATAATTATACGTGAAAATTCCGACACCCACGTTTATTAACTCATACTACATCTTTTTCTCCTAAAAATAAAAAAGCTTTAGTATGAGCTAATAAACGTGGGTGTCGGAATTTTTACGTATAACACGAACTACGTTGCGCCACAGGGACCTGTATTTTTCCAAACTTCTGTTGTTAAGGAAACCGGAACTCGGACAACGGTAGATTGTTTGTTTTTTGGTTTTACGGCTCAAAGACTACAGTGGTCATGCTGCGCCGGGACCTACTGTTTTCCGAGGAATCCGAACCTCTTAAGGCCTAGGGAACCAAACCCCGGACTACAGTGAGCAGTGCGATCTTTATGAGATCTCTGAGTAAGCGTTCTTTTTGCACTGCTGGGAGTCGAACCCGGATTAGCCGCGCAATAGGAGAACGCGTTACCACACTGCGCCACCGCAGGGCGGACAACGGTAGAGAAAAATAAAAGAAATAGAAACGGCACGTGTTTTACTGTATCAACTAGAACAGTAAGTTAACTGGATTCAGAGAAAGAAATAACTATAACATACATATAAAATCACATTTTCAACCGTTTAACTTAAATGTGTGTGTATATATATATATATATATATATATATATATATAAAGCATGCAAAAGGGTTACTGGTATCTAACTGGAAGGAGACCCACACGCTGAACGTATGTGACGATGTGTGGAACCGGCCGGGCCAGTAACCTAGTGTCCTACCCCGCCTTCAAGTGGTGCAGGCTGGGCTTTCTATCCAAGAGGCAAATTAATATTTGCTGCACGGATGGAAAGGCGGAAGGGGAGGGCTAATTCACCAACCCGTCTAGCCAGCGTGGTGAAATGATGGCTAATTCCTCCAATATGCTAATACACCAAAAACCATGGCCCCTAGTCTCCAGGTGCTGGAGTGCTCCTGATCAAGGCAGCGGTCAGCGTGGCATGAAAGCAGGGGGTGCTAAGAATCACTGGAATGGCCCAGGCTGCCGTTTGTTATTGACCTTGGCAACGTATAATGGACGATCCCTTGCTTCTGAAGCAAAACTTCAAGAATTGGAAGAAGAACTTGACAAGATCAAATGGGACATTGTAGGACTCAGTGAAGTTAGAAGAAAAGGTGAAGAGTTGGTGGAACTTAAAAGTGGACATTTGTTTTATTATAGAGGAACGGAAACTGGAAGAACAAGTGGTGTTGGCTTCTTAATCAACAAAAGAATTAAAGACTACCTTCTTGAAGTCGAAAGCACGTCAGATCGAGCAGCGAGGCTCGTTGTTCAACTAACCCAGCGATACCAACTTCAGATAGTACAGGCATATGCACCAACATCAAGCCATACCGACGAGGAGGTTGAAGAATTTTATGAAGAAATCAAACAGCTACATACCAAGGGGAAACAACATATCAAGCTCATCATGGGGGATTTCAATGCAAGAATTGGACAACAGGAACAAGGAGAGACATCGGTTGGTAAATACGGATACGGGGAAAGGAATGAACGTGGCGATCAACTCATCGAATTTGCAGAAGCTGAAAATCTTAGCATCATGAATTCATTTTTTAAGAAGAAACCGCAAAGAAAATGGACATGGAAACACCCAAATGGGGGAACTAGTGAAATTGACTATATCCTGGCAAACAAGAAATCAATTATTGAAGATTGCAGCGTACTGAACAGATTTAATACTGGAAGTGATCATCGAATGGTGAGATGTAAAATGCACTTAAATACTAAACTAGAAAGGCAGAAGCTCATTAGGAAACAAGTATGTAAGAGGGTGGATTTAAAGAAATTAAAAGAAAATACCGAGGCATTCAAGTTGGAATTAAAAAATCGCTTTTCTGCACTGGAAGGACTTATTGAAGAAGTTGACATCTCAGAAGCAAATGAAAACATTGTTAAGACAATAGTTGAAACTGCTGGGGAAATTGGTGGTGTAACCTGTAAAAAGCACAATAGCAAATTATCTGAGAAGACGAAACAGCTCATGAAAAGGCGAAGAGATATGAAGGTGGACAATCGAAATACCAGTTCCAGGATTGAGTACATAGAACTTTGTAAAACTCTGCGCAAAAGCATGAAAGAAGACATAAGAAAATTCAACTGTGAGTTAGTAAGGAAGGCCATTGAAAGCAACAAGAGCCTTAGGGTTGTTAAAGGGAGTTTGTCTATTGGGAAGAAACACATCATTGCATTAAAAGGAGAGGATGGCACTGTAACAAGAAATAGGGAAGAAATACTTAGAAGAGTTGAAGAATTCTACAAAAAACTATATGAAAGTAACAGTGGATTAAACGAAGACTCTGAGATAGTCGAAGGAACAGCTCCTAAAATCTTAAAAGAAGAAGTTTCATTTGCAATAAAAAATATGAAGAAAGGAAGAGCCCCTGGTGATGATGGCATTACATTAGATATCTTAAAAGAAGCTGGAGAACATGTAGAAGACATACTTGCAAAATTCTTTACCAAATGCCTTAACAGTGGTAACATACCAAACCAATGGGATTCTGCAACAGTAATTCTTTTGCATAAAAAAGGTGATAAAGAGGATTTGAAAAATTACCGACCAATTAGCTTGTTACCTGCTATTTATAAAATCTTCACAAAAGTGCTAACACATCGCCTGCAGAAAAAATTAGATGCAGCTCAACCAAGAGAACAAGCTGGATTTCGAAGTGGATTCAGTACAGTGGACCATATTCAAGTATTAAGAGAATTAATTGAAAGAACACATGAATATGAACTTCCATTGTGTGTGGCATTTATTGACTATGAGAAGGCCTTTGACTCTATTAAAACATCAGCAGTCATCAACTCTTTAAGATCAACAGACATCGAGGAAGTGTACATTGACATGGTGAAACGTGTGTATAAAAATGCAAGTGCAAAATTTCGGTTACATAAAGATACCGAAGCTATCAAAATTGGTAAAGGTGTGAGGCAGGGAGATACCATTTCTCCAAAACTTTTTACTTCAGCTTTACAGATGATTTTTCAGCAGATAAATTGGAATGACAAGGGAATAAAAATAAATGGTGAATATTTAAATCATTTGCGGTTTGCTGATGACATTGTTATTTTTTCAACGAACCCATCAGAACTCCAAGACATGGTACAGGAGCTCTCAACTAGAAGTAAAGAAGTTGGACTCAAGATGAACCTACAAAAAACTAAGATCATGTTCAATAATTTCGTAGAGGAAACAAAAATACAAGTTGACAACATTGAGCTAGAAATTGCTGATTCATATATTTACCTTGGCCAGCTGATTTCAATGGATGGCAACATTATGAAAGAACTCAACAGACGTATTAAACTTGGCTGGAGTGCATTTGGAAGAAACAGTTTTATCCTGAAGGGGAAATTGCCTTTGTGTCTAAAAAGAAAGGTCTTCAACCAGTGTGTATTGCCAGTCCTCTCTTATGGATCAGAGACATGGAGTCTAACAGTTGGAGCAATACGAAAGTTACAGACAACGCAAAGGAGCATGGAGAGGTGCATGCTTGGAATAACTAGGAGAGATCGAAAAAGAAACACTTGGGTGAGAGAGCAAACTAGAGTAGAGGACATCATTGTTAAAGTAAAAGGGCTGAAATGGCGATGGGCTGGGCATATTGCAAGAAGAACTGATCAACGATGGACAACAGAAATTCTGAACTGGATTCCAAGAGACCACCGAAGACCTAGAAAACGTCCTCAAACTAGATGGGTGGATGAAATAAGAAAAGAGGTTGGGGTGACGTGGAAACGAATGGCCCAGGATAGACTTGTGTGGAAAGCATTTGGAGAGACCTTCATCCAGCAGTGGATAGATAATGGTTGAATATGATGATGATGATGATATATATATATATTCCTTTTTCGAACTATTAAAGCTTACTATTTTCAAATCGGGGTTTTGCTGAAAATCACCAAAAAGGGCTAATTATTTTTTGTTTTGCCGAAAGATTTGAAGGTTAATATTTCAAAATTTTGAGGTTTACTGGATAATTGCTGAAATATGTATCAAGTGATTTTCGATAACTTGTCTTAAAAGCCGCGGATAATTAAAATCCATCCAAGGGCTCATGCGATATCATGGTCTGTAATATGGCTGTTTCCGGATTTTGGGGAACCATATCTCCGAAATATAGGGACATTCTGAAAAAAGCTTGGACATAGGTCTAATAACTTTATGAGATATTTCGAACGCGCCTACTTTGGTTCCACTCTCCCTTCGGACAAGTTGGTTTCCCCCGTTAGTTACAGCTCATTAGAAAATGCAACATGTTAAGATATATAATAGTTATTTTAAAAAAGGTCCTCTGAACTATCTCGATTACGTTAAAACGTTTTCTGAAATAAGCCCAGGTGGAAATAGAGGTGAACCTGTCAATTGTCCGTAACCTGCTTTTGGGTTACGAAAATAGTGTGGTGTGTGTGACTGAGTGTAATTCGGGTCTTCACACTAAATTTGAGCTGTGCTCTTAATTGATATAAGCTTTTTTTTTTAAATCTAAAGCAAATCTTGCATTTTTAATGGCAATTGCTATTGTATGTGTTGGGGGTTGCTTGCTGACAGAAGGGCGCATTATATTTTCCCCGAGTTTAGTTATCACATATAAAGCATTATATATATATATATATACATAGACACGATCAAGTAGCGAAAATAGTCCACCAGAAATTGGCAGCGAATGCTGGCTTTCTGACAGAAAAATGCCCGTACTACAAATATGAGCCAGAGACCGTGCATGAGAACGAAACACACAAGCTTTACTGGGATAGAGCAATCATAACAGACAAGACAGTCCCACATAACCGTCCTGACATAACCCTCGTCGATAAATCGAATAAGACCACGTACTTAATCGACATAGCAGTACCCAACACCAATAACATACAGACAACCTACACAACGAAAATCACCAAGTACCAAGATCTCAGACATGAAGTACGAGATATATGGGGTATGGAAAAGATCTTCATCATCCCGTTAGTCATCTCAGCAACAGGGATAGTACCAAAAACGCTTGCGACGAATTTGGGAATACTCAACATTGACCCAAACACCTACATTGAAATACAAAAAGCCACAATCCTAAACACGTGTCACATTGTCAGGAAGTTTCTAGACATGGCACATTAAGAAGTGATGTAAAAAGAGGCTTGGGAACATGGCGCTCTGCCCGTCCCAAAGCCTGTTTCCGCCAAGAATGGGCGAGGAAAATTTTTTATATATCATCATCATCATCATCATATTCAACCATTATCTATCCACTGCTGGATGAAGGTCTCTCCAAATGCTTTCCACACAAGTCTATCCTGAGCAATTCGCTTCCACGTCACCCCAACCTCTTTTCTTATTTCATCCACCCATCTAATTTGAGGACGTTTTCTAGGTTTTCGGTGGTCTCTTGGAATCCAGTTGAGTTGTTGATATATATATGGAAATATATTTATAACAACATATTATAAGGGCACGAGGTAATATTTTTATCTTTATCTTTTCTTAAAATTTTGTGACAATTCCCTATTTTAGTGGAATCTACCGGGATAATTTTTTTTTTCGTGTGGGAGAATTTAAAAATCGGAGGTGCTTCAAATGATCTCTGGGGGGCTTAAGCCCCCCTCATCCCCCTTGGCTACTTACTCGCCTGGTTGGAAGGTACATCTTGAAAAACATATTTTATATATTATCTCAAATTATGCAAAGGTTTAGAAACCGTACAATTGCAACGAATTTCAAATTTCCTAGTCAGTTCAATCTCTCACTACGAAATAGAAATGGCGAACTAGATGAGTAAATTTAAACGGAATTTCAAATTGAAGGTCGTCCTGCGATTAAATTTGATAAATATTAATCCCCGTTCAAAATGAAATTTTATAACTGGTACCCAAAATATTATCAAAATACGATATTTCGGAAATATGTGTCAATTGTTTTGAATAAATTATTTGTTTTGGTACTAACGAAATTACTTAAAATTTAGAGAGGTATTCTTTTAGAGAGGCGTAAAATATTATTCCAAAGCTTTCCATCACTATTTCTTTGCTATATTAACCTTTGCGGTTTTTACAATACGAGCTATCGTTTTCAATTTAAACCTTAGGAATCGTTGATTTCTTTCAAAAAAAAAAACAGGCTTAATCTGCTTCGTATATTTTACAAGAAAATGAACACCAGATCACTAACTCAAGCACGGAACATAATTGATTGCTTTTATCATCTACCACATTGATTCTCCAAGTGTACTGTAACGCCACCTACGGGCGATGGAATTATTCTTGGACATTGCCACGA
Organism: Dysdera silvatica; assembly: GCA_006491805.2. Taxonomy (NCBI): domain Eukaryota; kingdom Metazoa; phylum Arthropoda; class Arachnida; order Araneae; family Dysderidae; genus Dysdera; species Dysdera silvatica. Next base: position 139,702,807 of record QLNU02015360.1, read on the forward strand.
CGCTTCGTGGCAATAAGTCCAAGAATTGAAGTCCAAGAACATAAGTCCAAGTCCACCGTCGTGACAGCGGCGTAGTGGTAACGCATTCCTTTATCATTCCATTAACCCGGATTCGCCTCTCAATGGCATTGTAAAACGCGTGACGTTTTTCTACCCACCGTAGTCTGATGTTTAAATGTCCTAGAAATAGATATTCAGATTACCTGAAAGACTACACGTTCCGACGCAGAATGATTTCTTTATGTTTTTTTTTTTTTTGGACCTAAGACAGAAGCAAACGTGAGCTCAGTGTAGTTTTCAACTCAAGGGAGCCGACGGCACACAAATTTTTTTTTAAGGGGGGGGCAATATACCAGTAAAAGGCATTTTGTTTGAAATTGGAGGGTGATATGGAACCCTAATACCAACATTGAGGGGGACGGGTCCCCCCAGTCCCCCCCCTAACGGCGCCCGTGGTTCAACTGCTCTTTAGCCAAAAAGATCTATTCTTCTATTTGAGATAAAATCCGATATTGGAAAATTGCTTCAAGTCAAAATCCCTCGTCCGTTCAACAACAAAAATAACTCTCGAAACATTTCATGTTTTTGTGTGTAATTGCACACGTAATACATTTTAGTGTATTGAATTTTACTGTGTTATTATTACTATTTAGATAAACATTTTATTGGATAGAGCAGTAGGAATGGGTTTCGGAACGTAAGAAGAATACTGGGATTACAGCATGTCCTCCGGCGGCCACATTTCCCAATCTGCCCACCCACGAATACTCACTCAACCTAAGATGAGTGAGTTCATGGAAAAACCGACGATGTATTCTGAAAAACTCAGGAACCTCTGACCAATAACCTAGTCAGTGGACGGATAGACTTTGCTGTAAGTATACATGTAAAATGTCTGGATAAATAAGTAGGAAGCAAGATCTGTAAAAATATCGCTTATAATGTTTAAAAAAACTAATTGAGTTAAAATTTGGGGTAGTGGAGAAAAAACAGAACCGCGATGAACAAGTACCTGCTAATTGGCAAGGAACCACGAAATACGACAAAAATGCCAAAGGTGTAGGTCACAGATATTAGGGAGACTGAGTTATAATAGAGTTGTTTAGCAAAACTTAAGCAAATATGCTTAAAAAACAATGAGAGTAAGAAGATGATCATGATTTTCAGACTTCGTTCCCATGTGTTTCATTCATTGAATACGTAATGAGGACACTGTAAATTTTGCGTTTATTTTCAGAAAATGCGATGCATTAGAAATGCTAACTATTTCCTCCAAAACGTTAGAATTATAACCTTGTTCCCGAATTGAAACTTCCTTAGGTTATGCAGTTTAATTTCCTTTCTCAGTGGAAAACCTTGCAGTGGCAATAACCAACAACCACAACTACTTTCATGAGAGAAATTTTACAACTTCTCTGAAAGTGAGGTGTATAACACAGTTTGTAGAGGGAAGCGAGTTAACTCGCCGTCAGCAGATGTTACATTCCTAACACATTCCGACCATTAGTTGCAAGTTGTATCCCACGTGTAGGTGTTTCTGTATACATTCGCGCAATGGAGTTTATATACCGGAGAATTACACACTGAGCGACGGGGAAATGGGAGTTTATATACCATTGAGAGTAATATTTAATTGGTATATATGAAAAGAAGTAAATGTAAATTATATGTCTATGTGTGACTTCATACTCTTCAGGATGTAAAAATATTAATAAAATTAACATTGATTAGGGCAACTTATAGAAATAAAAATGAGTTCAATGTTAACTAGGTAGTTGTATACAAGAAATGGACAGAAGAAATTCAATTATAGACTGCAAGAAATGAATAGAATGGTTTGCTTTTTGTCTTTTAAGTTTGAAAATATTTATCGTTTTCATTACGTCCTGTGCAGCACTCATTTTGTACGTGATAAATGTTTAATAACAAAAGATTGTCTACTCTAAAGAACCATTTGATTAATGATAAAATTTTGCAAATCTCTCAAAAAAGTTTTCAGCCTAAAAGACATACACATTTCACGTATATAAAAACCAATGATATAACAAATATAATAGATTTATATAAAAGGCGATAAAGAGAGAATGCTTATCGTTGGTTTTAAATGACACTTTACGTCGTTCAATCAAACTTTCGACTTATTTCAATTATTGTTTCTTAAAAATGCTGAAAATAATAGATATTAAATTACTCGTAAAGAAAAGAATGATTTTCCGGCGCCTGGTGGGACCCGAACTCACGAATCGTTGATGAACATAACAATTGCTATTTTATTTTAGAAGTGTTTTATAGCACATCTCGTGAATAATTTGCCGTTAACGAGGATTTAAAGTAAATATTAATTTGAAAACTATAATAATGTCATATTCCCGAAATTCTTGCATGTAATGGAGCTTCTTAATTGTGTATTGATGTTAAACAAATTTGTCAAATGTTACGTAATTTCTTATTCACTGTTGAAAAAATCAGCACCTCATTTATAAAGACATTTATATTTTTCGCTAAGATTGCCTAATTCTTGCCAAATAAGAGCATAAATTTGGTAATACTTCTTAAAAAAGAGCAAAAATTCTGTTTTTAATCCATCTGGGAATTTCACACTAGAATTATTTATTTTAGAAAATTGACACTTTTTTGTAATTGCTAAATATTTCAGCATGTTTCTAAACGTATTCTCTTTTTCTTAAGCTTGCGTTAAATAAAAACTCTACCGCAAATAAAAGAAAGGACACTTGTTTATGTAAAATTCATTTCAAGCAGGTAATAGTTTTTACTAAAATGAATTTTAAAACGAGTTTAAAAATGTATACTTTATTAAAGAAACGTGATATTAAACTTAACTGCCTTTTATAGATAAATTACGAAACGTTCTTCAAAACCTTATTTTATTTAATGCAATAAAAGCTTTAAATTTTTTAAATATTGGTATCGATTTGTTTATAAGCATCTGAAGTTAATTTGTAATTTATAATTACTTAAATATTTATATATTTTAAGAGCATTTTGTTTCTTTTTAGTTTTTGAAAATATATTAATTATTAAATAGAAGCTATTCGAAATTTTGTGATTTATTTGTAATCTAGGTTTGTCGTCCTTCATGGCTTTTATTCAATCAATTCTTAGTCGCCTCACAGTTTTGTTTAAAACTTTATTAAAATTCTGACGTCTCAGAATTTATTTCTAAGGTCAAAAATACCTTATGAATTTATAGTTTACACTCTTCAAGACTCTTTCGCTAGAGGAATTTGATCGATAAAATTAAAATTCAACACCCGCGTTTTCTGAACCAAACTAGAGCCCGTTCTCCCATTCATTTCGAGCTAGGATGTCACTGCTCTTCTGGAGTCAGCACAATCATCATAAAAGCAATTGACATTTCAGCACGAATGATTAAACACACGGAACCACAACGGCTAATTTTTCATAGCGGAGGGGTCGTAAGGGGAAGAAAAAATCGGGCTAGATCCTAGCGATCTCTTAGATTAGGAGATCAAGTCGTCATTTTTTCAATTAAATAGCCAACCTTACTTATTCTTGTTGGTTCGCGGGCGTGCTACTGTACCAGCAATATTGGGACTGAACAAAGGTTGATCCAGGTCTTATCGTAAGCTTTATTGGCTTTAAGTAAACGTTTATTTTAAGTTTAGATGGAAAGGCAAAAGGTGAATGAGCCAGTCCTATTTATATGTGAAACATTCGTAAAACAAACAATAATTTAATAAATGCGAAATACTGGAAATACATCACCGTGATCGTATAGATGAAATAAATTATGGCCAACAATCTATTTCATATTTATAGCGCGAAATGGCTATCAAATGGACTGATTGTATTTTATTATACACTACAAATTTTATCATTAACAGGAAGGTTGCTTAAGATTAATCTGATGAGTAAACTTTGCTGTTTGACAAATAGTTAGAAATAGCTCACCTTAGTAAATCATCAATATGCATAAATTATTCCAGTTTGATTCTGATAATGCGTGTCTACCATTAAACTATGTTCCCTCCTTAGCCTAGCCCTCGTTCTAGGCCGTATATATAAACAACACTTAATCGAGCCTAACCTTATGTGCATTGCAAACGCATTTCAGAATAAAAGGGGGAAAGATACACGTGTGGTGTCCCATGATGATTCCTCGTCCTTGCACCACAAGCCTGCTCCAGGAATGTCTCGGTATTGTATGTTTGATGGTATAACGCACTGCCACTGATACTCCTTGCACCGTAAATGCCAGTCGTACACAATCAACGCTCAGACTCACTCGGCTCCTTGCTTCGGAAACGCCCCTTGCCCCACAAATTTGCTCGTGTCGCTAAAAATCCTGTTAACACCTCGCTGTCGAGGTTTACTATACTTCTAATTTCGAGCCACTTGGCCCCGGCACAACTCTACGTTCCACTCGATACTCTCCCCGACTCTCTTCTCACTCTATCTCCGCTCTCTGAACCTTTTTTTTCTCCGGCTCCCCACTTCGTCTCTCTCTTCCTTCATCATCTCTCAATCATTTTTCTACCTGTCCATCACCAATCACTTCTCAACCAATATTTCTAGACAAATCACAATTACTGCCCTCAACTATGGCTCCTCCTTACGACCTATCTGATGCTTGACCACAAACAAGCACGGCCCGACTTGAGTACGTCCCTAACAGCTTCCTTCTTCTCGGGATTTAAAACAGCGAAAACCACGAGGAGTTATAACCCCTATAAACCGACTGTCAATTTTATTATTTTGCCTTTGTTATATTCGGTTTTCACTGACGCCGCTTGATCGTAAAATCCGTCTAGGCTGGGAGTTGCGGTCGCCTTGTTGGACTACCATGTTTGCCGCTTTTTTTTCAATAAAACAAACCTTTCAATAATTCATATCTCTTTACCACGAAGGAGAAGATCCTAAAGTTTCTAAAATACACAGCTTATGGCTTGCCATAGTGTGCATGAGCTCACCTTGTGTAGCCCTTTTTTATTAGGTCGCTATATTGGTTTTGCGCCCCCCCCCCAATATTTTCTTTTCCCTTCACGTGGGACTGAATATATATACTACAATGTAAAATACGTATGGAAGCAAAAGGTATTCAAAATACTTTTAGTTATTAATATACATGGTACTCCTGATCTCTACCGAAAAAATAATAGTGGTAGCAAAGGACGTCAAACAAACCATATTTAGCGCAATCTCCATGTCCGCAAACGAGCCAGTTTGGCTGTAGAGCCAAACTACTGTTTACGTCCATGTTGTTGCTACCTTAGGCAATTATGGCAATTAAAAAAAAGTAATGCATAAATGAAATGAATGACTTAATAATACAGCATGGACAAAAAAATCCGGAATTCCCTTTTCTGATCCTGATCTGTGTTACGATTTAGTGAAAATAAGCATAAAACTGACTTTTTTGACCACACTGGAAAAGATCTGTGAACTTTTAAGTATGAGCAACAGGTGAAGCACATCAAAATAAACATTTTTGTTCAGTGAATTTTTTTCCAAAAATTAGCCGTTCGGGCACTACAGTGAATTTACTGTTTGTGCCCACCACATTCAAGGTTTCACAAATGGCTACAATGCGCCATTTCAAGAATTTTTCAAATTATTTAATGTCAACGGACGTCGGGCTCACTCTATTAGGCAACTTTCTAAAACCAGTTAAATTCATCAGAATTGTATGTGTAGAATTCGCCGCTTCAGTTGCGACCATGGATTCTACACATACAATTCCGGTGAATTTAACTGATTTTAAAAAGTCGCCAGAGAGAGATCGATGTTGTTTGACATTAAATAATTTGAAAAATTCTTAAAATGGTGCATTATAACCATTTGTAGAAACATTGAGCGGAGTGAATGCAAACTTAACATTCACTGTAGTGCCCGAACGGCTAATTTTTGGAAAAAGTTTACTGAACAAAAATGTTTATTGTCATATTTTTCACCTGTTACACATACTTGGCAATTGCCAACTCTTTTCCAGTGTGTTAAGAAAGCCAGTTTTAGGCTTATTTTCACTACATAGTAACACAGATCAAGCTCAAAAAAATGAATTCTGGATTTTTTTTTGTCTTTACTGTACTATTAGGGCAATCACTTCATTTATGCATTAAATTTTTTATTGCCGTAATCGCCTACGCAGCAACAACATGGACGTACACGGTAGTTTCGCATTACCGCCAAACTGGCTCGTTTGCGGACATGCAGATTTCGCCAAATGTGGCTTATTTGACGTCCTTTACCACACCTCTTATTTTGACGGTAGAATTGAATAAAACGAAAAATTTTATAACACCCTGTATAAAACGAATTCAAACCATTTAGTGAAATTTTTAGCACTGCTTATTTTGAACAAGTCTGTCAATATTGAATCCTATTTTGATGTTGTAACCTTAAGGTTATTTTCAATGTGGACGTCATTTATTCTGGTCCTACCTTTTGATTTTACCAAATCCATTCTTGAAAAGATCTGTTTGCAGACGTACTGGTGTACGCAGGGAATTGATAGGGGGTTTTGGTACCCCCAAGTCGAATAAAATCTTGTATATATCATCATCATCATATTCAACCATTATCTATCCACTGCTGGATGAAGGTCTCTCCAAATGCTTTCCACACAAGTCTATCCTGAGCAATTCGCTTCCACGTCACCCCAACCTGTTTTCTTATTTCATCCACCCATCTAGTTTGAGGACGTTTTCTAGGTCTTCGGTGGTCTCTTGGAATCCAGTTCAGAATTTCTGTTGTCCATCGTTGATCAGTTCTTCTTGCAATATGCCCAGCCCATCGCCATTTCAGTCCTTTTACTTTAACAATGATGTCCTCTACTCTAGTTTGCTCTCTCACCCAAGTGTTTCTTTTTCGATCTCTCCTAGTTATTCCAAGCATGCACCTCTCCATGCTCCTTTGCGTTGTCTGTAACTTTCGTATTGCTCCAACTGTTAGACTCCATGTCTCTGATCCATAAGAGAGGACTGGCAATACACACTGGTTGAAGACCTTTCTTTTTAGACACAAAGGCAATTTCCCCTTCAGGATAAAACTGTTTCTTCCAAATGCACTCCAGCCAAGTTTAATACGTCTGTTGAGTTCTTTCATAATGTTGCCATCCATTGAAATCAGCTGGCCAAGGTAAATATATGAATCAGCAATTTCTAGCTCAGTGTTGTCAACTTGTATTTTTGTTTCCTCTACAAAATTATTGAACATGATCTTAGTTTTTTGTAGGTTCATCTTGAGTCCAACTTCTTCACTTCTAGTTGAGAGCTCTTGTACCATGTCTTGGAGTTCTAATGGGTCCGTTGAAAAAATAACAATGTCATCAGCAAACCGCAGATGATTTAAATATTCACCATTTATTTTTATTCCCTTGTTATTCCAATTTATCAGCTGAAAAATCATCTGTAAAGCAGAAGTAAAAAGTTTTGGAGAAATGGTATCTCCCTGCCTCACCCCTTTGCCAAGTTTGATAGTTTTGGTATCTTTATGTAACCGAAATTTTGCACTTGCATTTTTATACACACGTTTCACCATGTCAATGTACACATCCTCAATGTCTGTTGATCTTAAAGAGTTGATGACTGCTGATGTTTTTATAGAGTCAAAGGCCTTCTCATAGTCAATAAATGCAACACACAATGGAAGTTCATATTCATGTGTTCTTTCAATTAATTCTCTTAATACTTGAATATGGTCCACTGTACTGAATCCACTTCGAAATCCAGCTTGTTCTCTTGGTTGAGCTGCATCTAATTTTTTCTGCAGGCGATGTGTTAGCACTTTTGTGAAGATTTTATAAATAGCAGGTAACAAGCTAATTGGTCGGTAATTTTTCAAATCCTCTTTATCACCTTTTTTATGCAAAAGAATTACTGTTGCAGAATCCCATTGGTTTGGTATGTTACCGCTGTTAAGACATTTGGTAAAGAATTTTGCAAGTATGTCTTCTACATATTCTCCAGCTTCTTTTAGGATATCTAATGTAATACCATCATCACCAGGGGCTCTTCCTTTCTTCATACTTTTTATTGCAAATGAAACTTCTTCTTTTAAGATTTTAGGAGCTGTTCCTTCGACTATTTCAATGTCTTCGTTTAATTCACTGTTACTTTCGTATAGATTTTTGTAGAATTCTTCAACTCTTCTAAGTATTTCTTCCCTATTTCTTGTTACGGTGCCATCCTCTCCTTTTAATGCAATGATGTGTTTCTTCCCAACAGATAAACTTCCTTTAACAACCCTAAGGCTCTTGTTATTTTCAATGGCTTTCCTTACTAGCTCACAGTTGAATTTTCTTATGTCTTCTTTCATGCTTTTGCGCAGAGTTTTACAAAGTTCTATGTACTCAATCCTGGAACTGGTATTTCGATTGTCCACCTTCATATCTCTTCGCCTTTTCATGAGCTGTTTCGTCTTCTCAGATAATTTGCTATTGTGCTTTTTACAGGTTACACCACCAATTTCCCCAGCAGTTTCAACTATTGTCTTAACAATGTTTTCATTTGCTTCTGAGATATCACTTTCATCAATAAGTCCTTCCAGTGCAGAAAAGCGATTTTTTAATTCCAACTTGAATGCCTCGGTATTTACTTTCAGTTTCATTAGATCCACCCTCTTACTTACTTGTTTCCTAATGAGCTTCTGTCGTTCTAATTTAGTATTTAAGTGCACTTTACATCTCACCATTCGATGATCACTTCCAGTATTAAATCTGTTCAGTACACTGCAATCTTCAATAATTGATTTCTTGTTTGCCAGGATATAGTCAATTTCGCTGGTTCCTCCATTGGGGTGTTTCCATGTCCATTTTCTTTGCGGTTTCTTCTTAAAAAATGAATTCATGATGCTAAGATTTTCAGCTTCTGCAAATTCGATGAGTTGATCGCCACGTTCATTCCTTTCCCCATATCCGTATTTACCAACCGATGTCTCTCCTTGTTCCTGTTGTCCAATTCTTGCATTGAAATCCCCCATGATGAGCTTGATATGTTGTTTCCCTTTGGTGTGTAACTCTTTGATTTCTTCATAAAATTCTTCAACCTCTTCGTCGGTATGGCTTGATGTTGGTGCATATACCTGTACTATTTGAAGTTGGTATCGCTGGGTTAGTTGAACAACAAGCCTCGCTGCTCGATCTGATGTACTTTCAACTTCCAGAAGACAGTCTTTAATTCTTTTGTTGATTAAGAAGCCAACACCACTTGTTCTTCCAGTTTCCGTTCCTCTATAGTAAAACAAATGTCCGCTTTTCAGTTCCACCAACTCTTCACCTTTTCTTCTAATTTCACTGAGTCCTACAATGTCCCATTTGATCTTGTCTAGTTCCTCTTCCAATTCCTGAAGTTTTGCTTCAGAAGCAAGGGATCGTCCATTAAACGTAGCCAAGGTCAATAACAAACGGCAGCCTGGGCCATTCCAGTGATTCTTAGCACCCCCTGCTTTCATGCCACACTGACCGCTGCCTTGATCAGGAGCACTCCAGCACCTGGAGACTAGGGGCCATGGTTTCTGGTGTGTCAACATAATGGAGGAATTAGCCATAATTTCACCACGCTGGCTAGACGGGTTGGTGAATTAGCCCTCCCCTTCCGCCTTTCTATCCGTGTAGCAAATATTAATTTGCCACATAAATAGAAAGCTCAGCCTGCACCACTTGAAGGCGGGGTAGGACACTAGGTTACTGGCCTGGCCGGTTCCACACATCGTCACATACGTTCAGCGTGTGGGTCTCCTTCCAGTTAGATACCAGCAACCCTTTTGCAGGCCATATATATATATAAGGTGTGTCCCACCGAAATAAAGCCACCGTGATTATATGCCGTAACTGGACACGAAACAAACCAATAAGAACGAAACAAATATATTAAGAAAGTCTATATACAAATACATATTTGCAAGGAGTAACTCACTCCCGCCTTCTACATAACGCCTTTGAAAGAACAAAGTCTTTCACATAGACAAATATCTAAGCAAATCAAACGATCTAAAACCGTAATAGACAATTTTGTGCATCAGGGCATTGCGTACAGGTATAAAAAAAGGAGGTGTATAGGCAGAAAAATGACTTCCAGGCAGGAAAGAGATATTGTGCATCGTTTTTCACAAGGTGGTATTTCTCTCAGACAATTGGCCAAAGAGGATAACATCCCTGTGACAAAATCAACCCTGTCACGGATTGTAAACTGAAGTAAAACACGACTGAGGGAAGACCGCGTATTACTTTAGTTCTTTAACGTTTTAAGATATTTATTATAAAATGCGAAAATATGAACAGAATAAAATAGACTTAAGGCTCAAAGGATTTAAAGGGTGTTATTTTTGTTTGCAACAATTTATAGTTTTTATGAGTCGGCAGGCCGCATAAAATATATCAGTGGGACGCAGGTCGAAGAACCTTATCTTAGATGTAACCCAAGCATTCCACCAACTGTCCCAATGAAGCACAGCTAACAAGGCGTTATCTTTACTTATCACGCTTTTAAAGAGCATTTGAGCCACGTCACACCGTTATAAGAAAATAATCCTCTCCCGCAATGCGGGAGAAGATTATGTTTTTTCATAATTGCTTGGTTTTAGTTATCATGATATATATGGAAGGATTTACATTTGGACTTCTCTAGTATTCGGCACGTAATAAAAATAAGAGTGATAATGTGAAAAATAAATCAAAACCTGGCCGTCCAAAGAAGCCGAATGCAAGGCAAGTGAGCATCATCATCAAGCAAGTATCGAAAGACCCCTACGAAAAAGTTCTCGATAATTGGCCATTGGTATCGCTTCAGCATCGTGGACTATAGAAATTTCCCAAACTATTCACAATGTTCATCAGAATTCACATATCGGAGTCAGAACACCAAGAAGAAAACCTTATATCAGTGACGGAAATAGGCCGAAAAGACTTAAGTTTGCCAAAGCTTATGCCGAAAAATTCGTGAAGTTTTGGAAAAAGGAAAGGTGATATTTTCCGAAGACACTGCGTTTGATGGGTAAATTTGATTCCCAGGCGACTGCAAAATCTAATTGAAGCAAAAGTCATACATACCAAGTATTAATATCATTTTTTAATTTTGGAAATCTCTTTTCATTGCTTTTGCTTTTAGGTGTGCAAATAATGTTTTCGTATGAAGAATGGTTTTTTTTTAATTTTTTCATAAATTTACTTCTTACGAATATTACAAAAATAAATACACATACGGATGTTTATTATAAAAGTCGTCCAATGATTAAACATATTTCATTGCATTTGCTCCCCATTTATGCAACATAATATAGGTTTGGAAATACTTTTTGTGCTCACTGTATATATTGAATATTCCAAAAAAATAGCAATGTAAATTTGCTACACGATTTCAGGACAGCATAAAACTTGTTGCGCTATTCTATCTTCCAATTATAAATAGTAATTTTCAGAAAAATAATTCCCTTGTTATTTAATAATTTACTTTAAAATGCGTAATTGTGCCTTCTTGTAATTTATCAAAAATTTATTTTATATATTTTCAATCCCATGCACTAGATGGCGCAATTTTATTGACGTCGCATTAGCCGTGATAATTGTTTTTTATCCAAAACAACCGAATTAAAAATACCTATTAAAGGACCCAAAGTGTTCCTAAAACGAAATATATTTGCTTTGTATTTCTAAGAAATCTTAATTTATGCTACCGTACAATCTGTACACATTTTTGTAACAAACTGATAATTTACTTAAAATGCCGAAATCGATAATTTTCTGATTTTTTCAGATACCTGAGCAACCTGCCAAATACTAGAATACAATTTAGTTTTTGACATTTTTAAGCATGCTCAGTTCTTGACCTTGTACGAGTGTATACTTTTTCGTTTATTGTAAAAGGATGGCTATGGTTATGGTGCTCCAGGGAAAAAAAATTCCGGAAATTCGAACAATTGTCTTTTAGAGAATCAAGCCTTGAAATCATCAGAAAATAATGGAAAGCTCTGGGTAACAGTTTGTATTCAAGCTACAGTTTTCTGCATTGTAGACAAGTACGCTACAATTACACTGCCCTTAGGATAACTTTTACTGTGGGTGTTGGCTGTCAAATGATAGTGTATATAATGGCTATAATGCACATTGCTCACTATTGAAATTTCCCAATTTCAATGCAATTTCAGTGCATATTGGGATAATATCAATGTTCATTGGGGTGAATTTTATGTCTACTGGGGTAATTTCATACTGAAGAAATTTAAATGCTTGTTTGGGTAAATTTAATGCCTGCTAGCGTATCTCAAGGCGTGATGAAGAAATTCCAATGCCAGGTGGTATGTTATACATGAAACACATTGAAACTTATATATGCGAATTGTATATAATTATATATGGAGAGATTTTAACCAATGCGTAAGGTTATAGGATTAAGGTTTTAGTCGAAATTTTGAACTGGACTAAATTGCATTCCAAAGAAACAACTTCGCTTCAGAAGCAGAAGAAATATTTACTGCCTTTGAGAAGGAAAAAAATTATAATCTATACAATCTACTGATTTTCGGTGAAAACCAGCAGTTTGCACTCGTGGCAAATGGGTGTTCAATAAACCTATATAAAATCAACATTTCTGTGCAAAACCATCCGCAAATGTCTCTGAATGGGCAAAATTATATATTTAAAGTTGATACCGTTTATTACACCATATTTCTTGGCCAAAGATTTTCAAATATTGCAGAATATTTCACTACTAGTTACACTACTCTTAAGTCGAAAAAGAATATTCAATGAATAGTTAACGTTTTTCATATCAATTTGCATTTTTGATATGATTTGATTTGAACAAGTTACCTAATTTCTACATTATCTTGACTTTCCTAAAACAAGAGGAACCGAGAACTCTGAACTCAGATTCACGTTTCTACCATTTTCCATTAGGTAGTTAAGATGATCGCGTTTTTTGTTTTCGTAAAGTGGGAAATCCGTTGTATTGTTGGCTGTTATACTTCCTGCGTGACAAGCTACAACGAGCTGGGCGTTTCGACGCAGCCCTTTCGACACTTGTATTACATTGCACTACAATTTCATTGATTTTAACCTTTCTTTTATTTTTTACGAGCTCAGCTAGTTTCCGCCTGCCTATTTCTTCGAATAGTTATTTTTCTGACAATTGATTTTCAGTTGATATTAGTTAACGTCATGAAACCAAAAATCTGAATTAAATACATTATACTTCACCTTTTTCTTTGGTACAATACGATGGCACGTTTGAAAAGTATTTTGGGGTGTTAACGCATATTCATCGGTGTAGGGTTCTACGGGCTCGTGGGACTCGAGCCCCAATTTTAAATAAATTGGAAATTTACATATATTATAATATGTAAAGGTAATATATGCTTGCCCCTCCCCCAATAATTTTCAAACATTTGCATTGATGCGTATATTATATGTACGTATGCACAGGGCCGGATTAAGGTTTTGTGGGGCCCCTAAAGGAAAATTTTTAAAGACCCTTGTGTTGTTAAAGTAGGACCCGTAATATAACGAGGAGTTTCAGATCAACAAAAATACTCGCTAAATATGATCGCTAGCTAAATCCGTTCTAGAATTTAAAATTTCAAACATTTAAATTAAAATTTGTACAGGTAACATATTTGCATGAGACCTGCATACAGTAATATTTAGCTCTGAATTTTCTTAAAATTTAATGAACGCACCATATCACATCTCACATTTCAATTTAATAAAAAAAAAGTATGATATACAGAAACAGCAAATTTTTCCCAAATATGTAAGCTTCATTTGCAGCTACTCAAAAACAATCTATATTTTTCTGGTTTATATTGCCGTATTTATGCTCATTCAATTTTCGTTGTAAAATAGCGTATTAAACACATAGTCATTGGTTTATACCATTGTTTCAAACAAGAAAGTCTTTATTGTACACTTCTTTCTATGTATTCTGAAAAAGACGAAAGTTTTAAGGAAGCCTCTGATTTTAAATTCTGGAAAGTTTATTTCACCATGTGTTTGCTTTAGTTAAAAAGATATCCTACATCACTTTCAAAAACGTGAAACTTTCGTTTATATTTCCCAGGTCATAAAATCTATATATATTAAAAATATTTTTCTTTGTTTTTTCTTCAGTATAGTTATCAATTAATTCTTCATAATTAATTTTATCCACTCCATCTTTTCTATGCAAAATACAGAAAAACAACTTAATTTTAACTGGCCTGATGAATGTCGTAAGTAATGTTTTACTCTTCTTAATACCGAAAACAATTTTCTCCAGTTGCATAGGAAATAGGCAATGTCAGATAAATGCGCAACAAACTTTCAATAGTAGGGAAAATATATATAATTTTCATTTTCTTTATGAACTGTAACATATTTTGCAGTGAATTAAAATGTTTGCTTTTGCAAAATAGTAAGTTCTGACTGCTAACGAATGTAAGTTCTGATTGGCAACGATTTGATGTTGCATTCATCCTTTACCGCGCTGGGCCCCTCAAAAAGAACGGGCCCTAGACAATTGTCTTGTTTGTCCATGGGATAGTCCCCCTCTTCATATGCAGCAAGGAAAGTCCTCAGCCAACCGTTGGTCATTATTCGATAATTTATAATTGAAATCAAATATGTAGTACTATTATATATTGCTCTTAGATATCTGCAGTGTTGTGTTTATATAGTTACATTTATTAGATTTGGAAAAAATTACTGCATTGAAATCATTAGCAGTATGCAGAATAACATACTTCTAGAGAAGCGAACTCTGTCGCGGTAACGCTTTTACCTAGCATGTCGTCAATCTGATTGTGAGTGCAACTCACAACGCTGTCAAAAAAAAAGCTTACGGATTAACTGGCATTGTTTGATCCTTGCGCCATAAAAAAGCAACCAACCAAATATCTGTAGTTCGGTAATTGGTTTCTTCGGCCTTAAAAATCCTGATTTTCTTGGAAAGTTGTAGGTAGCGCAGCATGACCTTTGTTGCCTTTGCGCCATAAAATGTGCATATAAACAACTTGTAGAGAAACAGACTTCTTTATTTAACTGATGGAATATACACACACATATATATATATATATTAACTGTATAAAATGTATTAAAATAATATAAATATGTTAAACTGTATACAAGTGCATTTTATTGAAAGAGCAAGAGTTGAAATTTTGTAGACAAACGGGAAATGACAGATATACTGAAATTTGAAAGTTACTATTTATTACTAGTGAGGAAAATACGGAATAATTCGCACTGATAATTGCAATAACCGCCATTTAGCTTACTTTCATTAAAAGATATTTTTCATCCATTTTTCTCCCCTTCTGCCCCAAAGTAGCCGTTATTTAAATATCCTTATTGTCATCAAATGGTTATTATTACCGAATAATCATTCGCGAATATGCTTCCTTTTGAAGTTCCGTTATGACATATATTTTACAAATTTAAATTGTAACGGACTATTCGTCTGGATGTTTGAGGTTTTCTCAACCGGAATTCCTCTTTGTACCGTTCATGTAAATACGTTATATTTATTACCATGCATCATAAGCCTTCGCGTTAAACTAATCGAGCTCTCAGATAATCCAAGGAAGTCCGTGTGCATTATTACGACGAACACACAGTATAAAAACAATGACGGAAAAATAAATTCGACGAGGGCAGCAGTTTCCTTGAGTTCCAAATGTATTTTCCCCAGCAAACTCAGATATGCCTTCAATACAGCTGTTGTCTCTTTCTTTCGTTTTTTACGCCTAATGCCAATTTCTAGCCTTTCGACCATTCATTTTCTATCAGTTCAAAAATGTTTGTGTTTTTACAACGTAATCGCAGCTAAGATGCTGCTGCAAAGTCCGTAAGTTTTTCAAAGAATCTCAACTTTTGCCGCCAGGGAAACCAGTCCCCGGACTACCGTAGGCAGAAAAACGGCAAGCGTTCTTCGATACCATTGGCAATCAACCCCGAGTTAATGGCACTGTAGACTTTATGTACACTGTGGCATAACCACAATGTGACAGTAGGGCAGAAGACCTAAATTTTCAGAGGAATCGGACACACTCAATTAAATCACAAGGAACGAAGACCCCGACTACAGTGGGCAGTTGGTTGGTGAGCGTTCTTTTTCAGCACAGTTGGAAGTCAAATCAGGATTTTCGGTACGCTAAATAAATATGTGACCAAAACGCCACGGCAGGGCCCTGTCTCTGACTTGATACTGATGGGGATCGTTTTTCACGAGTTAATATTCACAACTACTTTAATCAATGAACATTCAACGACACCCCCGAGAAAGAAACTAGCTTGATGTAGCATTTTCAGTAAATATAGCTGTCTGGTTTTTTTTTGCCATCTATCTTAAAACCTCAAGATGCATAGCTATATCCACAATCACAAAACAGTTTAAACTATCTGCAAATGTGTTTTTCCTCAGACAAAACTGCGATATATTTGCAGGATGTGTAACCCACTTCCACCATCGCGATGTTTTTCCCTTTTATACTCCCGTTAGCGCATGTCATGGTCTGAATCTAAAAAGTACTACCGTGATGAAATACACGTCAAAATTATTTTTCTAAAATAAATTGAAAATTTGCAAGTACTCAAACTCTAACGGACCTCTCTATCTAAATAAGACGCATGTGTTAACTCAGTGCTTCATCCTGCCCTATATCACAGTTTTTCAAATGAGGACATGTATCTACGTATAACAATGCTTTGTTTTATAATGGATTTAGATAAATATGCACACTAAAAATTATTGTTTTACTCGTTGATTATATATAAACAATACACATTTTAAGGAACCCTAAATCGGTAAAATTATGATTCATGAAATACCTTATGTAAGTGGTGAAGGGCCTTGCAACAAGCTTTTGCTTTCTGCTCTCCTCCATTTCTAACCTATTATTGTCAATATTCTCCAAAATGAAACAAATTTCAATTGGATCGTCAGAATAATGTCGTAACATGTATCAACAACCTTTGTATATCGGTTGAATAGAATTATTTCTATCCTATTTCTATTTCAATATCCCGTAGACTAACTGCAACTTGTGAGGAGGAGGCTTCGTGTCATCTCATCCAGTCCACGAAATAGAAGATGCATAACTCAGTCAAATTGAATCCACGGAACAGATATTCTAGATAATTGTTCCCTGTTGTCCTTCTGAAACAGTATTTGCATTCGTTTTGTAAATTTACATACTAAGACTTCAAAATATGTCCTCTGAGATAAAACAAAAGGATCAACGTGATATCAAAACAATATATTTATGCACAGTTATGATTAAAGTTGGGAGTAGAACCCAAGCCAGATACCTCATATTGGTGGTCATAGTCACTTGGGCGCTATGCTGAAGCAAAACATATTTTAAATGATAATTTATCAAATATATACTCTAACCATGCTATATATTCTAAATGGGTTTTTCTTGTAACATCATTGTTAGCACAAAAGCTTTCTTTTTCATTCAATTCATATTAATTCAATGAAAAACCTGTTTCATAATCTCTCCATGATTCCTCCCCATGTTTAGGCTCTATGCAGAAAATTTTAGCTTGATCATTTACTTGACATCATAGCCTTTCAACCCAAAGGAAAACGTGCAACAGAGACTTCACGAAACATAGCGTGACGACGTTTTGATCACCGTGTTCTTAATTTTTTTGCAAGTTTTCTCTTGGGAGCCAAGTTTAACATGTATATATGATAACCATGATTATTTATAAAGACCGAGTTTTGCCTTTTATACATTGGATGTATCTCTTCTGAACATACTTGGTGGTTGGTCCTAAGAGACGCATCTGTATATTATTGCAGTGTCTGATAAAATTTCTTAGGCAAAACGGATTTACGAATACAGACGCCGAATTTCATGCTGTCAGATTCTTCATACTGTCACAATTTCAAAAGTTATTTATTGGGATATTAACTGTTAATTAAATAAGTTAATAAAGAATTGTATAAAATGATAATTTTTGACCTTGTGTGTGTGCAGTGGTGCAATGGTAACGATTCTGCCTAATGTTCTGCCAACCTTAGTTCGATCCTCGTCAGTGACATAAAAAATATACCACTTACTGACTAACTACTCACTGTAGTCCTAGTTCCTCAGGCCTTAAGAAGAACGGTAGCAGCATGAGCTTCGTTCTCCACTAGCGCCGAAAAACTAAAAGTACAAATAATAGTAAATCAGCGTTATACGCTATTCGTGATTTCAAAAGCAACCAGGTTATGAGTAGTATGGATTTGTGTAAAGTATACAGTTTGGCATTTAATTTACGCAAGCTAGGGCACAAGCATAAAGTTGCTTATAGTGCATAATTTTATTATACACTGCTCAACTTTGAAATTGCAAAGGAAGATTATAAAGTTATGCAAATTGGTAGAATTGTAGGTGTAGCTAATATATGGTAATGATCAATTTTTCAAGCGCCTAGCTCCAATAAGCGACTTATGGGAAGGGCTTAAATGGTATAAAAGCCTGTTGGATTATAGTTTTGTTTTTGTTTTTTTTGCCACGAGAGAATTTAGAATACGGATTAAGTGGTGATTTGATTGTGCGATAGCTCGTATTCGACGACGTGCTAGTTATCATTACCTATAGCAGGGGTCTCAAAACTAAGGCCCGCGCGCCGAACATGCCCGGTAAGCAAAAATTAACATTAGCCAACATAGGAAAATAAGATCAGTGCGGCCCGCGGTCCAACAAGAATAAGCAAAATTGGCCCTTAGACTGAAAAAGATTGGAGACCCCTGACCTATGGCAAACGGAGGGGGACAGAATCCTTGAACTTAGAGACGTTGGCCTACCACTCCAGCAGATCGCTACGCGTTTAGGCCGAAATATCAGCACTGTTCAACGTTGCTTATCATGGTGGTTGCGAGAGCAACGACGAACTCGGATGACAGCAAAAGGTGGCCAGAAACAAATATCTGCCCCATCAGACTGTCGGATAAGAAGAATAGCGCGTAGTGATCCTTACTCTACTCCGAGTGAACTTTGAAGCCATATATCAAGCTTATGAGGTTTAGCAATGTCTACACAAACCATCAGAAGGCGCTTGCACGATATTGGGCTAGGAGCCAGACTTTCAGCGAAAGTTGTTCCATTGACCCCAGACCATGACTCTCAAGGTCTAACATGGTGTACACCCAGGCGGTAATGGAGATTAGAATAGAGAACTCTCCTCTTCAGTGGTGACTATCGCTTATGCGTCGGAAGCAGTGATGGTCGGAAATCGGTCTTGAGACCAAATGGCCAACGCCATCAACATGCCTTCGAAAGAGAACGCCATACTGGCCCTGCTCCTGGAATAATTGTGTGGGGCGGCATTATGTATGGTAAGCGAACCCCTTTAGTTTTCCTTCGTGATACACTGACAGCTCAACGTTATGTTGATTGGGTCGTGGAGCCAGTGGTACAACCATTCCTACAAGGTGTCCAAGAAGCCGTTTTCAAACACGAGAACGCTAGGTCGCATGTTGCTCATGCTATTGTGAACTGCCTTTGGAATGGACATTGTACCGTGGCCTTCCGCATTTCTTGACTTGTCTTCCACCGAGCACATTTCGAACATCATTGGTCGACAATTATAAAGGAAAATGCCAGCTAACAGTCTTCATGATTTACATGGCCCGGTGCTTTCTGTGTCGCAGAACATTCTTCAGGCAATGATTAATACCTTTAATGATACATTCCAAGGCGTATACATGCGTATATTTCTGCTCATAGCGGTCATATTCCAGACTGAATAAATCAGACTGATTTGAATATTTCCAATTTTTGATCATTTGCATATGATCAACATATCTATCAATCCTGAAAATTTCACATTTATGCGATCTTTCCTTTTTGGTGTTTCAATTTCAATATTGAGCTGTATATATTCAAGCAATGCATCTACGTATGCAAGCGGAATGTTGTCAGTAAATACAAAATTTATGTTTTATTTTTTAATAAATTAGACCCCGGTATATATTACTAATTACGTCTTTTTAGGCTAAATTCTTAAGGAAAGAAGTAAGCCGAGTGAAAAATTTTCAATGTACTAGCTATATCTTGTAGGGCCATTTGAAACGCAATTGCATCAGGTTCACTGTATGCAACTCTCGCTCTAACCATGGTTGAAGAACTTGAGGAAAGAAATCCTCTTCCTGTTCATTTGAACTTTGATCAGGACAGTATTCAAGATGCGTATGCCATAACACCATCTCTAAAGTAGCCGATGTATAAGGTGTTGATTTACCTTGCCTGAAATTTTTGAATTCAAATCATACCAAAGCCTAACACTTTTTTCAAACGATCCGTAGGCCAGAGTTTCGTAGCTTAGTTAACAGGGGTTTGAATCCTCCTAAAAATTGTGGTTCCTAGTGCAGTATATTCTCAACTGCGTCTCCTTGTTCAAAAAAATATCAGTCCTGTGGCACTAACACAGAAGTTAACCTATAAATGACATCGGAACAGAGATTGCAGAAGTTTGAAAAGAGACATTGTTACTATACAGTTACTTATACGAATAAATATTATGCATCTCCTAACATTTTTTATTCGATCATTTTATGCCATATATTACGTCCTCATGCATCCATATAACCACTTGTGCCTTATGCGGCGCGCGCGTTCTCATATATTCATATAAGGGCGTATGACGCTATCCATTTTGTTACTACAAAATCTCATGATTTAAAATAATTAAAAGCGCAGATCTTTAAACTGTACTACACGGCCCTGCAGTGGTACAGCCACTGTAAAAGATAACCGCGTAATAGCTGCATAATAACCGCATGGTAGACGTTAGCCTATCGTGTGGTTATTTCAACTTCGATTCCCGACTACGCCAAAAAAAAAAAGCTTATCAACTTACCGCTTACCATAGTCCGAGGTTAGTTCTCTAGGTCTTCTGTGGTTCGAATTCCTCGAAAAACTGTAAGTTCCGGCGCAGCATGACCTTTGCTGTCCTTACATCGTAAAACTCCAATAAATTTACTAACGCTTAGAAATTATAAGGCAATTTTTACGGAATCTTTTGTTACAAATCAGATACGTCAATAAAAATGCGTAGTATATTCTTCATCCTCCCCTGGTTTCAATCGACGTTAGTCTACAGTCTGCAATTTCTGGACCTTCACCTACATATACGGGTTGTGTTTTCATTTCACATTTGTGACTCTGCGTGTATACTGGCGTCAATGGTACTGTACACTGCTAATATCGTAGCTATGAACATAGACGGATGCAGAAAGTTCATAAGGGGGTTATAGGCTTAATGGGAAGGGTTACAGAGCTACTACTCATATATTCCTATGTTAAATATACAAAATTTCATTGCAATGGGGATTACAACCCCATGAACACCCTCCTATGGCCATTTTCTATAAAAATATTGCTTAATTCGTCAGTAGTGCTACACAGCTCCACATAATTACAGGTTCATCTTGTTTTTCCTAATAAATAAGTTTGCGTGCGTTGTTTATAAAAAGTTATATTGCATGTCCTTACAAAAACAAGAGAAAAGGTGTAAATCAAGGAAAAAATATTTTATAAGTAAAGTTGGAAAATGAAATGAAAAATAATCATGCGGTCTTACACATAAATATAGATCCGTTTCAGAATACAAAATTCAGACAGGAAATGATTATATAATGGAAAATTAATACTTAATTGGACCTACATTTTCCTATGTCGTGACCTTTAGATTGAGCGAAAGAATCAACATGTTGAATACTAAGATTTACTTAATGAATCTAATTAAGTTCTTATTACGAATAAACCGTAATCAATTAAGATAGAAAGGAATAATGGTGACGACGGATCACGATACACAATACATTTATTAAAATCAAGCAAATGATAATTTATTTCATATACGGCACAAACTCTATTAATCAATTCTATCTATCCCAGTCCGTCCTAATTACCCATATATCTTATAAAATCAGCATGGCATCTCAACAACATATACAATACAGTCATGGCAGACGGCGATTGAATAATGCAAAAGGACTTTCTGCTTTAACCTCACCTAGGATGGCTCCAGTCCGTGAGATGGCTTCAAGGTCGAAATTTGGATGCTCATACAACGAAGACGAAAACAAGTGTCTAGTGGAGACGAGTAATGTTCCGTCATGTACTTAGAATTGTAGGGCACTTAAACTGTGTGCATATGTGTTGGAAACCGAAGGCTTCTCGGTTCATGGCACTTGACGAGATTCCGTCGTCCGTCTTAGAACTGTCTTCTGA
>QLNU02015360.1:139733309-139761741 GCA_006491805.2 Dysdera silvatica
TATTATGAATTAGATATTATCTTTTTAATTTTTATTTTAAAAAAAAAAAATTTTGACCAAACAATTTTTTCAAATTGTGTAAGGATGTTGAATGCATTATTTTATACTCCGCAAAAGCGGCGCCCTACACTTTCGGTTACTTAATTAAACAAAATAATGAAAGAAACCCATCTTGTAACTTTTTTCCTTTGCAAACGATGTTTTGCCTTCCATTTGTTTAAAGTAGAATCGGCTATGATTTTTTCAGTTTAATGTAAACGCGTTCTTAAGTTTGGAAAAGCCAAGGTAAGCGTCTAGTCAAGGAGCGCCCAATTATTTTAAATAATGACCGTTCACTATTGTTTTAGCACCAATAACACCAAATCCTGAAACCTTACCATAAACACATTTGTTTACGAAGTAATTAAGTAAATATTCCTCCCACCTCCGATATTGTAAAATAAATTAGATCCTAGTTTGACAAAGTTTTTACTTAAAAAAAAACTTTCAAACAAACGCTACTAACTTTTTTAAAGACCGCTAACGGATGATGAAATTAATGTATTCCTATAAAGAAGCTCGTGTTATTTACTTTTCAATTTACTAAGCTATGCTAATACAAATAATTTTGAGTCCGGTGTTCAAAATTTCTGAATGGTCTAAATATTTTACAAATTTTTTGACAAAAATAATTTTATATTAGCAGTGCAAGGCAGTTTAGAATTATATTTCAATAATGTTTTACGACGTACTCTATTTATCGTTGCACCATTTGTTTAACAGTGGCAGTATGGGCGGTTTAAGAAAATAAAAGTTGGGAACAGGACACGTACCACAACGTCTATAGCAATTATGGCAAAGTTGTAATTAGTAAAAAGGTAGCAGCATTGTATCAGCAACTATATGAATGCCTATCCACTGAACTAGACGGCTATTTTCGCTGCTGAAATGACGCCCTAGCGGCCTTTATAAAATATGCTAAAAAAGTACACACAAATTTAATTTGAAACTTAACGAAGTCTTGCTATGTATGTACTATCAGTCATGCATTA
The DNA here is from genome assembly GCA_006491805.2 of Dysdera silvatica. Taxonomy (NCBI): domain Eukaryota; kingdom Metazoa; phylum Arthropoda; class Arachnida; order Araneae; family Dysderidae; genus Dysdera; species Dysdera silvatica. The sequence goes on from QLNU02015360.1 coordinate 139,734,341, forward strand.
ATTTTTCGACGCATATCGCCATAAAATTGCATTTTGTAAAGACAAGTAAAAGTTTAGTCGGCACAAAATTCCATTTCACGTAAATAATATTAAACTTTGATCACCACGAAATTGCAGTTCATACTAATTTAATACAGCACTAAACCACCAGGGATGAATGCATCATATAATTTAAAGCTTTTGTAAAGTACCATTTATTCTGCTGCATGCACATGCTTTTGTCGGTATTAGTACCGATTACAGTAACTCCGCCAAAACGCAGACGGCCGTAACGACCGTCCGCCATAGTGAAATGTTTTCCAGACGTTTCTCTGACCCAGTACTTTTCCTGAATCAGTGCATGTCTAGTGGGAGGTGACTCATAACTCCTGCTTACTAAAAACATCAGTAAATCGTGACATCGGAATCACTTGAAATCGTAGAGCTCGCAACAGTAAAAATAAAACATCCACAACGAAAATGTTTCAAAAGAGTCCTCCATTAACGAAAACAACTCTTCCAAAATTTCGGAATCGCGGTACACTTACGAGTACGGGATGGTAAGTTTTGCAGAATGCGGCCAACTGTTGCTGTAATCTGCACTAGCGCCACTTTAGTGAAATATCCACCTCATATATTGATATGCACGTGGTTCATTTTTACTGAAGATGTCCCATCCAAATATAGAAAACGGCGTAAAATGTAAAATACGAACTACACCAAAATTATGTTATTGTTAATTGAATATTCCTGTCTCAGCCTTTGAATAATGTATACGTTTTCCAATATATAGCTTCACAAATTCGTGATATTAAAGAGTTCAGAATCGTTTCAGAGAGAGAGAGAATTATTATGCTTGTTATTTATTCAATTCGTAATACGGTGTTACACATGTACAGACATTTAGTATAAAAATAATCTGCAACCAACAGTCCCATATCATGGTAAGCACAATATTTTTATACTTTTGTTAACAAATCAAACATTCCCATCAAGAAAGTTTTCAAAATTATTGGGGGCCAATCATACATTATGTAAATCTGTATATTACAATATATGTAAAATTTCAATTTATTTCAAGTTATTTGGATGCTCGGGCCTCACATGCCTATATAACTCTAGGCCTACGAATATACAAATAACATGGTTTTATATTAATAAGTAGTTTAGATATATTTATATACTACCGTGTAAAATCCATTCTAAGTTACTATCGCTATTTGATTGATAAAATAACTTTATTTGAAGCTAAGTTTTCTCTCTAACGTTTTAATAAAATATAAATGGACGTACGTATAAATAATATTTTGTCAAAAAGTAATTTTTTATACTGATTAAGTAACCAAAACAGTTCTGCCGCTTTTTCCCATGAAAGTTAAAAAGCTATAGAATTATTTCAGAAATGATTTAATTTGTCAAAATACTCATTGTTATATTTGACAACCTTTTTACAATGAGATATAAGTTAATTAGTACCGTTCTGTCAAATATCTAGTCTGAAGAATTGGAAAATCTCACCATGTTGGTTTTAACTGTTTTATTTTTAAATTATCTCTTTTGTATATGATTGTTGCAAGAAGGAAAAAATGATAATCGCTTTGAAAATTATCGGGGAAATACGATGGATGAGACAATAAATAGTTCCCGGTCTAAAGTGTATATTGTGAGTAACGTTGGGTATGTACAACGTTTGGCATTGTCCTGCAGATACCTCACTTTTCTTTTGTATACCAGTGCTAGCTGTTTACGCATCAGTGCATCCTCCACACATTCGAGTGTTCTAATGTAGACCTCAGCCGTAATTGTTTAGCCTCTGCAAAGAAACTCGTGGTGCATAATGTCGGCCGTAGTTCACCTTACACAAAGCATGAGCTCCAGAGGTTGAAGTGTACCTTTAGCAGAATGGGGAATTGTGTGGATATTTCGACGACAAGCAATGATTTATATCTTAATTGTTGGATCCATTTTCCCTCACACAACAAGCAATCCAAAATTAGTTTCTTTTCATGAAGGGAGATAAATTTAGGCCAGGTGATAGGTCTTTGAAGTTTACTGTTTACTGACAAATCAAATGGACATAATCATTTACTTAGTTACCACTTCTTCCTAAACTTGTTAAGGTGTAAAATCATGGTTTCATTATTTCTATGAAACAATCTTGAATGTTCTAGCCGTGTTAAGATGAAATCATTTTTAACAGCGGTTTTTAAAACTTCGCCAACAACGACCGAAAGCTCTTTTCCGTATGCTGCACCTTCCATCTACTTTTCACCAGAAAGAATTTTTTCTACCACCGTTTTGCGGCACGATGTCTTACATTAATGCGTCTACATGCGTATTTTAGCACGCCTCTCCAACATGTGTGCCGACTTTAAATTCGTAAAGCGAATGTGATCGCATAACGCTAAGTTTAACAGATATTTCAAGTGCGTTTTGTAATTCTCAAACATGGAATAAACCCTGTGAAATTTTCCTGAATGAATGCTCCGTATTTAATATTCATAAAGCACGCAAAAACAAAAGAATTGCAAATTCATTTAGGGTAGAACTTATTTAGGGTAGAACAGGTTCACTGCTACAGTGAACTTTACCGAAAGGGATAATTATTTTTTTGCTTCCTGATAAATTCGAGTTTATAAACATATATGTGGAGTTCTTCAAATGCCTTCTACGATTCAGATGTTGGCGGGTAACGTAGATGACCTCTGAACTCATGGATAATTTTACATAGTCCTGCCCAGATATTTAATTATATACTCCATGCGTCTCTCTTTTATGCCCCTAGATGTAGTACCAATTTAGTTTCCTTCTAGACAATTTTCATATTTTGTATTTTTTCTCCTTTTGTTGTTTGTCTACAATACGGTAATTTATTGTAAATACCATCATCATCATCATATTCAACCATTATATATCCACTGCTGGCTGAAGGCCTCTCCAAATGCTTTCCACACACGTCTATCCCGAGCAATTCGCTTCCATGTCACCCCAACCTGTTTTCTTATTTCATCCACCCATCTAATTTGAGGACGTTTTCTAGGTATTCGGTGGTCTCTTGGAATCCAGTTCAGAATTTTTGTTGTCCATCTTTGATCAGTTCTTCTTGCAATATGCCCAGCACATCGCCATTTCAGCCCTTGTACTTTAACAATGATGTCCTCTACTGTACTTCGCTCTCTCACCCAAATGTTTATTTTTCGATCTCTCCTAGTTATTCCAAGCATGGACCTCTCCATGCTCCTTTGCGTTGTCTGTAACTTTCGTATTGCTCCAACTGTTAGACTCCATGTCTCTGATCCATAAGAGAGAATGGCAATACACACTGTTTTATTCCTCTGGAGTTTAAGATTGCTTCTGTCATTCCGATTTTTAAAAAAGTTCAAAATCAGATATTTCGAATTACAGGCCCATTTCTATTCTTGCTGTTTTAATAAAATATTTGAAAAACTTCTTCCTGCAAGAATCTACAATTTATTTTCAATCACATACCATTATCAACAAAAATCAATTTGGATTTTTCAGAAATAAATCAACTGAGCAAACTCTCCCGTCGGCAACTAATTATATCTGTTCTTCCTTTTATACAAGACAATCCACATTTGGAGTGTTTTTGATCTGTCCAGAGCTTTTGATACCATAAGTCACAATAGCATCATAAGCTCCATTTGGCTAGAATTCGTGGTATCACAAATGAGCTCTTGCGGAGCTATTTGATTGGTAGCCAGCAGTTCGTGGGAGTCGGTGGTGACCGCTCCTCATTTAAATCTATTTTATGTGCTGTTCCCCATGGTTCAATTCTTGGGCCTCTTTTGTTCGTTTTCTACATTAATGATATCTTTTTCTTACCCACTCGTATCCAGATGATTTGTTTTGCCGATGACATCAGTGTTTTTTAATGAATAATGCCATTAATAATTTAATTCCCACAGTTAATGAAGACATTGAACATCTTAATGATTTTTCAAATGGAATTATCTTACCCTTAATGCCAAGAAACTAAATGTCTTCTTTTCTCGCTTAAATATAACATTAACTTTGATTAAATTCACATTAATATCAATAATGATCAAATATCCTTTTCCACAGAAACTAAATTTATAGGAGTAATATTACAATAAAATCTTAAACGGAATTCTCACATACAAGCTTGATGCAGTAAAATTAGTAGAAACCTTGGTGTCATTCGTAATATTAGTTTTTGTCTTCCAACTCATATACTAATTAACTTATATTACTCATTTTTCTTTTCGCATACTTATTATTGCCTTCTTACCTGAGGAAACACAACTAAATCCAATCTGCTCCATATTTCTGTAATTCAAAATAAATTTCTTAGACTTCTTAACACTGGAATCGACAGAACTTCATCAGAAATTGCTCGCCAACATAATATTTTTGCAATAGATTACCTCCTTAAATACAAAATTTCAACTTTTATGTTTGGATTTGTCAAACTTGGAAACAACATGGATATGTGCTGATACCAGATGATACCAGAATGGATACTACTTTTATACCAAACTTCACGCAAACGAATTTTGGCTTATCATCATAGGATCTCTGCGCCCTCGGGTATGGAACTCTCGTCCGAATGAGCTGAGACAACTCAGCTCACTTCTTTCATTTAAAATACGATTGCTTGATTTGCTAAATAATTTATGAGTTTGTATTTTTATTATATCTTATTTATTTGTTTACTTATTCTTTTTTTCCTGATTTTTCACAGTTTACTATCGTTCTGTATTATGTTGCTGGCAGAAAACCTTGGCAATGCGGGCTTCATCAGATCTTAAAATCTTTACCAATTGCTGCCCGGGCAAAATTTTCATATTATCATATTATTGTTTAGTTATATATGTTCTATGTACAATGTTGCCCGAAATAAAGGAATTTAGAATATTGCAATAAGAAGTAATGAACCATGGACAACTCGAATTCTAAAATGGATTCTAAGAGGCCACGTAAGACCTAGAAAACATCGCCAAAAACTATGGGTGGATGAAATAAGAAAAGAGGTTGGGCTGATATGGAAGATAATTGCTCAGCATCGACTTGTCTGGAAAGCATTTGTGGAGACCACAATCCAGCGGGGAATAGATAATGGTTGAATATGATGATGATGAGAAAAAAATGTATACATATGAACCATATTCAAGTATTAAGAGAATTAATCGGAAGAACACATGAATATGAATTTTCATTGTGTATGGCATTTATTGATTATAAGAAGGCCTTTGACTCATGAACTCTTTAAAATCACAGACGCCGATGATGTGTACATTTATATGGTGAAACGTGTGTATAAAAATGCAGGTGCAAAATTTCGATTAAATAAAGATAAAAAAACTATCAAAATTGGTAAATGTGTGAGGCGGGGAGATACCATTGTCCTAGAACATTTTACTTCAGTTTTACTGATGATTTTTCAGCTCATAAGCTGAAATAAGAAAGGAATAAAAATCAATGGTAGATATTTAAATCATCTGCGGTTTGATGATGACATTATTATTTTTTCAAATGACCCATCAGAACTTCAAGACATGGTACAGGAACTTTCAGCTTGAAGTAGAGATGTTCAGCTCAAGATGAACCTACACAAAAGTAAAATCATATATAATAATATCGTAGAGAAAACAAAACCACAGGTGAGAACATTGATCTAGACGTGGCTGATTCATATAATTACCTTGACGAACTGATTTCAATGGAAAGCAGCGTTATGAAAAACTCAATAGAGGTATTAAACTTCGCTGGAGTTCAATCGGAAAAAGCAATTTTATCTTGAAAGGGAAAAATTGACTTCACGTCTAAAAAGAAAGGTCTTCAACCAGTGTATATCGCCAGAACTCTCTTATCGCTCAGAGACATTGAGTCTAATAATTGTAGCAATACGGAACTTACGGACAACACAAAGGAACATGGATGGGTGCATGCTTGGAATAACTGGGAGAGATCAAAAAAGAAACACTTGGGTGAGAGAGAAAACTAGAGTTCAGGACATCATTGTTAAAGTAAAAGGGTTGAAATGGCGATAGGCTGGGCATATTGCAAGAAGGATTGATCAACGATGGACAACATAAATTCTGAACTGGATTCCAAGAGACCACCGAAGACCTAGAAAACGTCCTCAAACTAGATGGGTTGATGAAATAAGAAAACAGGTTGGGGTGACATGGAAGCGAATTGCTCAGGATAGACTCGTGTAGAAAGCATTTGGAGAGACCTCCATCCAGCAGTGGATAAATAGAAGATGAATATGATGATGATGATGATTGATATATATGTATATATATATTTATATATAATTTCTTTTAACTGAATTTGCTTAAGACTCTCAGGGATCTTATCATCCCATTTTGTTTTGACGATTTTTCAAAAGGTATGCTTCCACTTCGTTTTGGCGTCCATTTACATTGTGCAAACCTTTATTGTCATAGGCAAAATAAAACCCGGAAGATCAACCTGGGCTACAGCCGGTGGCAAAAGTCGTTGTGATGGAGATGCTCATTCTAGAACGGAGAATGGCGAAACTAAAATTAAAGAAAGAAAATGCTGACGGAGAGCTCTAAATCTGCCTATTGTAGCAATTAGAGTAGGAAAATTCCGATACAATGCCTTATTAAACACAGGAGCTATAGTGCCTTTGATTAATCTCCAATTAGTGAGAAAGGTTCAACAAGAATTTAAATTTAAACCACGTGGGAGCCTGTCTAAACTAAGCGGAGTATGCGGAGACGAAGAAAGAAAGGAGAATTTAATCTTCCAGTCACATCAGCCAATAAAATGATGACCTAGGAGCTAATTGAGACATAAAAACAATTAGCAGAAAACTATGAAGCAATCTAAGCATAGTTTTTTTTAAGAAAGACCAAACTTACTTTAGATTTCGCGGGGAAGAGGGAACAGCAGAAAAAAGGACAGATGATAATTGAAATTAACGCATTTAGGAAATAAATTGCTGCCTGGAAGAAAAGTGTCGGACTTGAAAAGATCCATTTCAAGGGCTTTCAGGACAGGAGCATAGTCGGATTACGGAATTTCTGAGAGTGCAGGGATAATTGCTAATCGATACGATATTTAGAGTGTCGTTACTAACTTAGTCACATCGATATTAAGCGAACTGATAGTTAACATTTCATCACACCGGTTATGCCCCTCTCAATCACCGCCGGTCACATTTAAACTAGAAATTCATTTGATCACATCTAGAAAGCCATTCTCAATCACGCCGGTTTCATTTTAATGAGAAATTCGCTTCATCACATCCAGAAAGCCACCAAAAATTACCCTCCATGCCGTTTAAAAGAGACATTTTCTTCATCGCATCCGGAAAGCCATCACCAATCATCGCCGATTCCGTTTAAAGGAGAAATTTGCCTCATCAAATCAGAAAAGCCGTCATCAATCATCGACGGTTCCGTTTAAAGGAGGAACTTGCCTCATCGCATCCGGAAAGCCAGATTCAATCATCGCCGGTTCTGCTTTCGAGGACCAGTTTGCCACATCGTAACAGAAGAGCCACTAGTGGATATCTCCACCACAAGCTTCACTAATCCGGCATCGGAGAGCAGAAGCGCCAAAAATGATGTAAGAAAAGCCAAACGACCTGTGCCAATACGGTTTCGTATTCTTTCTCCGTTCCTGTATCCATGGAGGGTTGGAGGGTCAGTAAGATTTAAACCCCTCCCCTTGATTTCTCTTGGTAGGAAAAATGTCGTAATAATTGCTAAATCTGTTAGCTCTAAGACAATCCAATTGGCATCTTTGCTTTGTTTACCGTTTCTTGGTAAGTTCAATTGTCTTAATAGAAGCAGAAACACAACATCGACATTGCCCCTGATGGAAGTTTACTGCTCACGCGTCCGAAAGCTTGAGTAACCTTTTTCGTTTGCTATTTATCAGTGTTTAACCATTCGTATGTAAATTTAATTAATTTATTATTGGAATTTCCCATTGAATCGTATGCCTTTGTGTTTTAATATATTTTCTTGAATTTCGTCATAAACTTAAATGTGTAGTTCTTACGTTAGAATGTTTGTGTCTTTTCCATGTCAGTAAATAATCGCATCGCGTTTTGTAAATTAATTAATATCAAACAAAAACTAAAAATATTTTTACTTATGATACTATTTACATAAAGGAAGATATATATAGACTGTTTACTGAACATAAGCCTCACTACATAGAAGAATATTTTCCAAGAAGGAAAAAGACCTTGGAAAATTATTTCTTTGAATGCGGTATACAGGGTGTCTCAGCACCAGGGTTACAAACATCTAGGAGGGGTAGGGTACACTTAGACGAACAATATTTGTCATAGAACCTAGGGTCGCAAACCACTCACAGCGCTAGTTCTAAAACCGTCCAGCATGCACAAATATTTTCAACCACTGCGTGAAAAGCGCCAGATAAAACTCAGGTCAGCTGCTCAAGTGCATAGATGATTAGGACATCGCATTTTGCGCTTCTCATGCACTGGTTGTCACTATTTGTGCATGCTGGACGGTTTTAGAACTGGCGCTGTGAGTGGTTTGCGACCCTAGGTTCTATAACAAATATTGTTCGTCTAGGTGTACCCTACCCCTCCTAGATGTTTGCAACCCTGGTGCTGAGACACCCTGTATGTAATTAAAATTATGAAAGATGAAAAATAAAGCTTTGAGCTATCCCCAAAACTTGCAAATTGGATATTATTTATCGTTGTTCTAACGTACACGTTCTGACAATTTTCTTAAAAACTGGATAACGAGTATGGGAAAACAGCGGCAAAGTAAGTTCTTGACTGCAACCATAAACTTTAGGCTGGTAGTACTGGGTTCAACTCTTCATAAATGTTAGGCGTATAATAATTTTGCAGTTTGAAAGTCCTGTTGAAGTATTTGAACCCACTAAGGTAACCCATCGTTTTCAGAACGTAAAATTTCAAGTCAGAAAAAACAAAATTTTAATTGTATACAAATAGAAATATAATTTTAATAATACTCATATTCCCCACTTGAATGCTAATTTCTGTTCATATAATCTAGTCGAAATTTATTAAATTAAAACGTTAAAATGATTAGAAAGCATTGTTTCCAATTATACGTTTGTAATTATAGCTACAATTTAGCTTTTTCTTCTTCTTTCCGTGTCCAGATCAAACTTTACAGTTCCAAAAATTTGCCGCCATTACGGCCTTGTCATTGGCCTGAAGCAAGTCATCCATGGTATATAGCTTCGGTAACTGCAGACAGATGTGTGCTGGGCTCTGAATTTTTCCACAGTCGCACTTGATGTCTCTGTTAATTGACAGTCCCCACTTGATCAGGTTTATCTTACATTTCGGCACACCAACCCTCATTCTATTCGATGTATTCTAGACTGTATAAGGGAGTTCATGTCCAGCAGCCATCTCCTCACTCGGTTCCATTTCTCTTCTTGTAAGTTCCTCCCTACATTTAGCTAGTAAACTTACTCTTGTAAAATCCTCAAGGGCTTTAGTTCTTGACATAAAAATCTTACTAGGCTTGAGTACATTTTAGCTGCACTAGGAATTCAATTTTTCTTAGACCGGTTTTAGAAGCTTAAAAGAATTGTATAACATCTGTTTATATTTATTAAGGTCAAACAATTATCATCCAACGAGATGACGTTATAATATTAGATGAAAAATAACTCGCAAAGCAAAAAAATATTTCTAAGCTCCTGGTGGGAATTTCTATTGATCTATAGGCCTCGATCCAACTTCCCTCTGCGAGCGAGGAAATAGCACTTGAGTAGTTATCAAGGTGTTATGGGTTCGGTTCCCAACAGGCGCCGAGAGATCTTTTTTTCGCGAGTAATTTGTCATATGTTTATATTGTTTTACTTAAAGTAAAATTAAGGGGGCACAGGACCTTTGAATGTATTTGGTCAACACAAAACTGCACCATTTTTAAAAATTTATAACATTAAAGATATCCAATAGAAACCTTAAAAATTTTAACCACATATTAAATGTAATTTTGTCTTTATGTGCAGGTTTTGATAAATATATGAATTGAGATTTTCCATTTTAGAAATTTAATTACGTAAGTCAAGGTTTAAACGTAAAAATTACAACATGTGTACACTGCGCGCAAGATTTAATCTCAATAACGTCGCATAAATGAACAAAAAAATAAAAACACAAAGAAAATAAGTTTTTTAGGATGATAAATTTAAAAAAATAACATTTAACATTGAAAAAATTATTTATCTGAAATTTTAAATTTTGAATTACTGATTTTAAGAAAATATTCGTCATCAAAAATGAATTTTAAAAAAAAATGTGCACAACATATTTTCAAAATATTAAGTTTACGTCATGCATAATGCAAAATTTACTATGTGTGCCAAATTTCTTATTCCCATAACAAATGGTTCTCGAGAAAGCTGCAAAAGCTGCAAAGCTGAAAGCTGCAAGTGCGAAAGCTGCAAATTCTTCATTTTGAGAAAATTGATTTTAAAAATATATATTGACGTTAAAATATACATTTTAAGTGGCTACGTTTCGTGTAATTTCTCAAAATAATAGACGGATTTAAGTGCGGTTGGTCTTAAAACGTTCATAAGAATCCTGCGTGATTTTAAAAGTGCTTTAAAAAAATCGATTTTTGGAAATTTCAATGGTCCTGTGACCACTTAAAACAAAGATTACGTTGGCTTTCTAAATAAACATTTGTAAGTGTGAACTCAATTGTTTCACATTTTTTTTAAACATTGGAAACTCAAACTTATTAAATGTCAGTTTAAAACTGAAAGTTTGCATAAAAGAATACTTAAAATCGTGACTTTAGTCGTCAAAATTTCGCTTCTTTCAACTGGGGAAAATTTGCTTTTTGAAAACTTCACCCGTTTCTGCATTATTCGAAAGGTATTTCTATGCGATTTTTGAAACTAGTTTGCACATGATTTATTATTCGATTTAGTTTAAAACATACCTTTGGATATAACCTTAACTCTCTTCATAGAAAATACATTTTTATGAGGATTGCAAGATATTTAAAAAAACAATGCGCCAGTTCTTACCTATTGCACAAATTAAAGAGGAAGTAAATTATTTTAAGATCCCATGCAACTATGATAATCATTAATGATCAGGAGCAGGTATAATTCTGCTGACTAGCCTCCTTTATTGGCTATATTTCAACTTGATTAGTGAAACAACCGCAGAAAGAAATTTACGCCCTTAATTTTCATTAATCAGTCATTAGAGCAATAAAAAGTGTTTGAATTCAATATGGACATAAGTTTGAAAGAAAAATTGCATTGAGCTTATGCAGACATAAACGAAACCATTTATATTGATGGTGGTCAAAATTATATTGATGATCCTGATTAAGAAGTTATACTGACGTAGTTTTACCCAAAACCAGTACCAGCTTTTTGGAAGACTAGTTAAAACTTCGAAGAAGGCCAAGGATATTGAATTTTTTTGGAAATCTATGAATCTATCGCTTTCAGATTTCAGAAATAGTCTCTGAAGTTAAATATGGCGTTTATTACAAACAAAATATTTTTTCCTTACAAAAAAGGTTTTATCAAATATTTATTTTAATATTCTGAAAGTTTACAAGACCTGTGAACGTTAACATGAATAATACTGAAGCTTCTAGAGTCACGTTACCAGTCATGACACACCTGGATTTTTTCTATGGCATAAAGATCAAGGAATCTATGATACGCTAGAAAATTATTGAAAACACCTCGGCCATTTTTCTTAAAAAGATAAAATGTGGCTGGTTTTTGACGCGAAGGAGAGCTATTTGGTCGCTAAGCGAACCTATTCAATTATGGAAATAAGGTTAATGAAAACATCTCGGCACATTAACTGCTACCTTTTTGGGGAAAACATCAAGGAAACACGCCATTCTGAAAAACTGCAATTAGTGAGCTCGTGGAAACACAAAACACTGAATAAAACATACGAATCATTCTCTCCAACAAGCCAAAATAATTCAGATTATACGGTGTTCATACATTTCAGATTCTACTCAGATGCTAACTCACTCACTGCGCTAAGTGCAGAACATAATTAAACAAAATGTAGCTTCCTAGTGGAAACTAATTACTTATGTCAAGTTGTTTTAAGGCCATTTTCTTGGGCGTAAAATATAGGTACTTCGCGTTATTAAATGTACCAAGCTATCAAAGAATTACATGCCTTGAACTTGCTGGTGATTAACAGCCCTGCATTTTATTAATTTTGGTAACTTTTGTCTAATAATTTGATATTAAATAATTTGTTACCAAAATTTGCGATACTTTGTCATTATTCAGCAGTGGCTGATAAAAAAAAGTATCCGATAGAGATCTCATCCATTTGCTTCAGATAGACAAAACAGGTTTTTCATTCTGCCGGCTTTTCATCCGCGAATTCGCCGGCGTGAAATAATTAATATTTTAAGTTGCTACGAAACTGTTACTTTTCTGTTATTAGTGGTAACAGCAACATCCGACTGATTTCAAAGTCGTCCGTATGTAGAATTACCCGTGCTAATGTTGCTTTAACCACTAATAATAGAAAAGTAGCAGTTTCGTAGCATCTTAAAATATTAATTGCTTTCGGTGTTGGAGAATTTGTTGATGGAAAACTAATAGAATGGAAACCTACTGTGCACATTTCAAACAAATCGTAGAGTTGGCTATAAAGTACTTATTATCTTCATTGAGTAATACTACTTCACAACATGATACCGAACTGTATGTTAACGGTCTGTTATCTAATTTGTTTTCGTTCGCTGATGTGATAATTATACCTAATTTATCGTTTCTTTGTTTAGCACAAAATAACGTGTTATCGAGTCTGTTATTTGTATGTTTATTATTTAACATACGTTAAATTAGCAAAGAACTTATCTAGCAGATTTCTTTTAGTCAAGTATAGTGCGTTCGCGCTCAGTTGTCGCCCGATACCGTTAGCAGACGGGTTAGTCCATTGCAGTTTAGGGAAGGGCGTCTTGCCGAAACTGGTTTTTCGCGCGGGAAAAACCAGTTCCTCCAAGACGGCCTTCCCTAAACTGTAATGGAATAACCCGTCTGCTAACGGTATCAGGCGTCAGGTCTGCGCGAACGGACTACAGTATAGGGCACGAAGCAAAGGCTTTTATTTATCATGCCAAAAATCTTCGCCAGTAGTTACTGCTTGTTGCTTTTCGACTGTTCCGTACTTCAAAGTTTGTTTAGTTTGATTCCTTAGCAAAATTATAGTCGCTCGCTCAGCATTATCTTAGCTTCATTTGTATCATAAAACACAATTAGACCTGATGATGAAATGAGTTTAATGAATGTGTTAAGCAGGGATTTATCTTTAAGGTTCGAGATTTTGTTAACAGGGATTTTACTCCTAAATTATGATGTGTATGTTTTCATATTTTTTCTTATTTTCTTTTATGTTATAGGCGTAAGAACAACTAAGATCCTGCTACGCCAGGACATACAATTTTCCAAAGAATCTGAATGGCTTCCGCCAAGGTCAGGGATGGCAAACCTATGGCTCGCGTTCCAGAGGTGGCATGTATGAAAATTTTACTGGGATATCAACGATTTACAGGTGGTATTTTATAAGTTTATAAATTATTCAAAATTTTAATTGTTACAATATACAAGTGTAAATTGTTTTACACGAAAGAAACTGATAAATAAATATATTGCCCACTCTAAGAATTGGCTAAGGGAAATAATATCATGACTCAAAACTCTTTTTGCGGGCCCCGTTCTGTGCTAATCCGGCTGCCTTGGGTACTGAAACCTTGTGTCCTGCCACCGTCTTGCTTCTGGGCAGCCAACATCATCCTCTGTAAGATGCTGTAATTGTGGCCCTAGGCCACCGCATCCATCGGCACCTGAACAACAGGCATGACGACACGATGATTGCCCATCAGTACAGGAACTCCACCCTGCTGCACATCGTGTCACAGATGCTATAGTGTACCGATGTGGTCCCATAGCCTCTGGCCACTTTGTCAGTTCACCCCTCACTCTATCCAGATATGAGATCTCAGATGCCCATTGAGTGCGAGTTCGTATACATTTTTGAAGTTAATCGCGGACATATTCGGAGGGTTAATATCGGGACTTTAAAAAGGGCAGAATAAGAAGCCCGCCTCATTTTCAAGAAACTAGCCATCCCTAAGCGCCATGAAGCCTGGCAGTGAGTTAGGTCATACCTGAAGATACAACGGTCGTTTTTAGGATATCACCTCATTTGCGGTAAAGCCAAATTATAAAAAAGTTTGAGGTACATTGTAGAGGTCATAATTTATGATACTTTACATATACACACGAATCACATCCACGAATAACCACTCCATACTATTATTGATCCTCCGAATTTCATATTCAGAACAACATAGTCCGATAAAAAGGCTTCGCAAGGCTATCACCAAATCCACCCACATCCATTAAACTGGAAGAATATAAAGCCTGACTCGTTACTACAATTAACAAAAGAGGTGATATGCCCAAATGCAAATGGTGTTTTGCATAAACGGTAGAGTTTTATGGTTTGCGCGCACAGCTTTACCATAATAATCCAGACTCTACAACCTCTTGCGCAGGGCTCGACATATTGCAGTGAACCGTACTTTCTAAACAAGAGCGCTATTCACACTTCTAAATAAGAAAGCCTATAAATGTAGTAAGAACATTTTCTTACTCTCCAACTGCAAAAATTTAGGCGCCAATGACGACCGAATTTGTCTTTGTAGATATCTGTGGTACTAACTGCTAACTGAACCACTATGAGCATTTTCTACGTCAGCAAGGATGGAAACGGCAAGGAGGAAAAATGGATTTGTTAGAAGGGCTCTTTTATCAAGTCTCTTCCCTATTACGGTCAGCCAGTTCGTGTGGCCTTTCTGAACGTTTTTCTATAGTTGCACCGTCTTGCTTTATTCTCTCCACGACATCATTTACAGTCGATTTTGTTACGCCTAGTTTATTTGCAATGCTACGTATCGAAACGTTATTCAAATGATATTCTCATACCAGCCCAAGCTGGAAATCAGGAAGCTCACGTCCGTGCGTTTCATGTTTTTTTTGTTTTTTTTTCCTTTTTTCTATGTCTGTGGTGTGCTTTCTGTCACTTTAAGTTATCTCTATGGGCATTCCTAAAATACGCATTTTCATCCAATGGATAATTTTCTCTTCACTTAATGTTAGTGCCCAACATTCGACTACATCCATCATACAAGGTTTTATAACGTTTTTATTTATATTCCGCATTTCAGTTTCTTTAGTATGTACTTGTCCACTATGATTGCAGACATATCACACCATTTCATCTATCCTACGTGAGTCCTGTATCTAATGTCTTTTTTACATCCTTCTTCTTTTAAATTAGCTCCAAAATATCTGTACGCTTGACATTTTTGAGGGTCGCTATTTGTTCCTATTGCTCCTAATTTTTGTTAATGCATTATGTATGTTCCTATTTGCCTTTCTTTATTTTAGGCCCTGGTTTTCACGTTTGTCACATTTCTTGTCTTGTGTTTTCAAATAACACGGTATCATTAACCCAAAAATTATAATTTTGAGCTTTTTTGTTGCAAACGGTATTAATGCCTATTAAAAAAAATTGCGCAGATATATTATATAAAATCTGTTAGGTTATTAGAAGATAGTCTGTGTTGAACTTTTATACATATATTTTACATATTGAATATCCTCTGAAAATTTTAAATTTCTGAACAACACATAATTTCCTCCTCAGAATATATCCCGAGCGTTACGCATATATCTTCTGAATATTTTCAGGACTGGTCTAAATAGTCATGTTTAGCCCCATCTAGACGTTTTAATATTTGCCATTATGAACAAGTATTTGCATCGATTTATAGTTATTTTTTCTTTTCCATGTGACTCGCAATTTTTGTAGAGCACCCATTAGTGGATCAAGTAGAATTTAATACATCCTCGTTGATTTCTGCCTTTAAACTTTATCGATCTTTTACCTTAAACGACATTTACTAAGAAGGGGTTTCTCTCCCGACTTTTATCTTAAACAGCGATTTTGAAGTTGGTCTCAAAGGAATAAAAAGTAAAATCCTCTTGCAATCAATCGTCATCTAGCCCACATTGTTTTCTTTCCTTGTTCTTCTATGTTTCTAAAGATTTAGAGTGAAAAGGAGATTCTTCAAATGATTGAATTGTAATACAAGCCACGGATAAAGACTAGTTGTTGTTTATCACTGATAAAGAAATAAAGATTCTGGAGCAACCTATGATCCCTTTATCTTTATCCAAGTGATTGCTAAATAGTTTTCTTTACTTCTAATATACTAGTCTCATCGTCCGTATCTTACGAATGGTCCATTAGCTAGATTTATTTTATATATATTTTATTTAGTAATTTAATTACGTGTTCAAGTTGGCCATTATCCAAAATCTTCTAAATGCATTAATATATTTCCTAAAGCAACTTCGTGAAGACAATCAGCTTCAGTAACAAATAATAAACTATAGAACGGTTAACATATCAAGTAATTAACTTTCATGGGCAGGATGGCAAATCATATTATTTGTGGCCACGTGGTGGCGCAGTGGTTTATTTACTGTGCATAAAATCCAAGTTTGTTTCTTGTTAGTTGTTACTGATTCGTAGTCCGAAGTTTCGTCCCCTAGACAACAATGTTTCGGATTCTTCAGAAAATGGTAGGTTCTGGCATAGCATCATCTTTGTTGGCCTTATAGCACATGACCATAAAGCACAGATGCATTATAGCTTTTGTCAAAAGAAATCCCGTTTTTAATGTATAATTACATGCATTATAATACCCTTTCTGTATTTCCTACAGAATCCTTCTTACCCCTACCCCCAGAAAAATACACATACACAGGTAACATTTAATCTTAAGCAATTTTTTGCAATCTACCAAATTCTTTCAATAATGATCCTTCTGCATATTTGTTTGGTTTGTTTAAAACCCTTTTCAAACAAATCCATTCGTTTGTGTTTTCCTCATCCGTCGGCAAAACTCCCACTTGTCGGTCTTCGCGAGTAATTTAATTAATAATAATAAATTTTCATTCAACCCGATATACAATATTTCGTGATACATAGCTTGAGCAGTATAAAAATTATAGAAATGTAAGAGAAGATCTATATTAAATTATTTTAAGTTTTGAGGTTAGAAATGGAAGAGAATATAAAGCCGAAGCTTGTTCCGAGATTCTCCTCCAGAATGCGGTGATGTTGACAAGAGAGAGGGTAAATTTTCATATTTCTGAATTATGCTTATTTTAAAGAGTTCAGTTGTTGTATATCTTTGGCAGAAGGACGTGAAAACCATTGTAATAACTTAAGAACAGACTGAGCGTCGTTTTTACGAATTAATGAATATAAAGTATTATTGTTATTTGGGACTTTTGGTGGGCCTCATTTGAGAAAATTGCGGCACACGTCTGGATAAAGCTTACGAAATTATGTTTATCAAGATTCAAGACAGAAGTGTATCTGAGAGTCAACATATCTTATCTGAAATTTTGATTCAAAAAATGTTAAAATGTTAGTACAACAAACGTTAATTAACAAGTTAGTTGTACTATTAAGAGTTACATATATGAAATTATACTATTGTATAAGAGATTATAGTTTAAAAACTGTATAAAACTTGGGTCCAAAATACAGAATAGCTTAAGGAGGAAAAAGAGAGTTTCTATCCAGCAGGTGTCACAATTTTTCTTTAGGGAAAAAACGCAAATGCCATCGATTCTTTATGACGCACGTTTTGGAATGTGTTTAATGGATAAAATTTTAGAAATACTATAATTTTTGCCACCCACGTATTAATTACAGCTCAAACTAGAGCTTATGTAATTTTGGAGAAAAAGAGACGCTTTCCCCATCCTGGATTCGAACCAGGGTCCCTCCGTTTAGCCCGGAGTGTCTTGGACCGCTAGACGAATGAGGACAGGAAACAACGCTCTCTTTCTCCGTATGTAAAGATGTTAAGGTATTATTACCCTCCGCAGGGATAACACAATTGCCAAATATGGTCAACACAAGAAAGCCTCCGGGGCGAGAATTTTGTGAGTTTTCGTGGGGGAAATTTATTATACTATAATTTTTGCCACCCACGTATTAATTACAGCTCAAACTAGAGCTTATGTAATTTTGACAAGACACTCCGGGCTAAACGGAGGGACCCTGGTTCGAATCCAGGATGGGGAAAGCGTCTCTTTTTCTCCAAAACAAATAAGCTCTAGTTTGAGCTATAATTAATATTGATTAATATTTATTATTTATTTATTAATACTGATTCCATCATCCCGTCATAATTGATACCTCTGCTAACATGCAGCCAACTTTTCCGAAATTTTGTGAATTCTGGGAAAAGTGGCCGCACCACAAAAACCACGTATTACATCATTTCCTACTTTTGGAAGTCAACATTTCACTTAATAACTCAACTCTGGTTACATCCGCGAATCAACCTCGTTTGTTGACGATATTCCACGTGTTCACTCCCGAAGAAGGGCGAACTTTTATCGCCCGAAACGCGTAGCTCGAACTCAATCTTGACATAAATACGCTTCTAAAACGTTGTTTTTTGTCTCTCATTTAAACATCGATCATTTTGTAAAGTAAGTGCGCAATATAATAGCTCTAACCAGAAACATATTTCTAATGCTGTATCTCACGGTGCGTTGTCACAAATGGGGCATTTCACAGTAGACCCATTCCAGTCCACATATCTACGGTACGAATAGCAATATGTGTCTACAATGGACAGCTAATCACCAAAACTTGGCCACTACGCAGATGCAAATTCAATATAAATTCATTTTAAATTCCATCTAAACTAGCTTTAATCTTAATATCGATAGGGAATTTTTAAAATTATTTGAAGTCTCTTAAAGTATACTATCTACCAATAATTGTATGGATGCTAGAAATATAAACGTTTGAACAGAAGACCTGAAGTCTTACAATGGTACAGAAATAACGCCTTCGCCTAGCCAACGCCACCTACAGACGAAGCCTCGGGAAGGATTCATGACGTCACCATAAGTCGTCGGAAGTGGGAACAGAAAAGGAAGCATGAAGGCTCTTAACTTTATTTCATTTACTTCTTTCATGAAGTAGCCAGCTACTTTTTTTGCCGTTTACAATTCAATTTATTACACTTTAAAATAAACATGTATCCTTTTTAATAATTTAATAAGTCTTTGAAGGTTTAAAAGTTATATGTAGCTGTTTTAAATAAAAGCTTGTTGTTAACCACGGGCATCTTTAATACTAATATATTAAAAATATTGCATACATTGACTAATTCTAAAATCATTATTAAAAAATCAAATCAGAGAGAACTATTTTTTCAAGGAGAGTACCCGTTTGTTTATTTTAAATTTCAGGGATTTCTGTAAGAGATTATGTGTAAGTTTTCTTTAGGACCTCCAGTTCAGACATCATTCATCAAAAATCTAATTTTTAAATTTAAAATCTAGTTTTTACCCCAAATAAAAAATCTTTCAATTCTAGAATGACACCCACGTTGACAACATAGATTTATGTTAAATTTTCAGCACTAAAATGTGAAAAATCATTACTGTTCAAAGATAAATGGCGCAGCAAACTGAATATGTAGAATTTAGAAATAAAAATACACAACACAACACAGTTTTATTTAGGCGAAATCGTGTTACATTATGGAATTTTTACACATAATTTATAATATAAATGTATACATTTTGCAAAGTTACAAAATCGAAAGCGTTTCTTTTAAGTTTATCAATGATATGAAATTCTCACTTTTTCAGCGTTTTTAATTTTTTCTGTTTTGACAGATTTATTACAGACATGTGATAGTCATTTTTCTTCTTTATATAATTATTTAAAAATATGTTGCTTAAACAGTGCACTATCTATAGGTCGTGGCGCAGTAGGACTTGTGCTATGCTTGCGCAGTAACACAAAACGCTAGCTATAATATCTGATATGTATGCGTTTGGTCAGAATTATCACCAGTGCTGATTGGGGAAGGCTTACGACTGATTTGTAGACGACATCAAGTGGAGTTCCTTCCTAATCTTCCTGCAAAGCTGCACCGAGTTGAGCAACAACATTTGGATGTGTTGGTCTTGACCTCAAACGCCATTCTATTTCGTCTCAAAGGTATTCGATGGGGTTGAGAGCTGGACCCTGGGCCTGCCGCGGTAATCATTTCACATTTATCTCTTCACACGGATCCATAAAAACTGTAGTTCGTGACAGCACTCGTTGTCGTTCTGGTAATAACGTTCATCTGCTCGGTAGAATGGCCGTAGTGTAAGATTAATTATTGAAAATGCCATTCTAGTTACTCGCCCTAATGGCAGCATGGGCAACGACCGGTGGCCCAAGCCCATACCAGCTGAACGCACCCGATACAAAAATTCAAATTATGAGATTCATGGGCGTATCCGAACGGTTATTGGATTCAGAATGACCCTTGTTGTTCTTGCGCTATAAAAATTCAGCCAAGCAACAATTATTTTTGTGCGTTGTAAATAATAAACATTAAAATAACTGCACAAACATTTCTTTTTGCACATGTGGCAACACTGTCAAATGTTTTGCACGAAATATTATAAGATTTGCATGTATTTAATCGCATTCTGATTTACTTTTCTTTATAAAATTTTAATTTGGTTATTTAAATATATGTGCTATATTATACAGGAATTTTTTTTTATTATTGTAGTCTTTATTTTGTCGCTGTTGGACTGTGAATGTGTTGTTTAATGCATGATTTATTTACAAAAATGTATATTTTTGAGGACATACCTCCAGAAAAAATATCAAGTATGATTATAAAAAAAGAGCCCCTGAGGAAGACGGTACTAAACTTACATGTATATGTTTATTAATATTAATTTTTTATGAGAAGAAATTTGCATATTTCTTACGTAAAAAATTTTTTTTGTCGGATTGTGATTGGTGATGAAAACAGGTCATATCGGACAACATGGTGAGAAATAACGCTGATTCACTAAAGGTGATACCCCTTTCACAACCAAGTAAGCCGATTTGCATCAAAAGAAGGTCATGCTTTGTTACTTGAGAGGGGGGGGGGTGTTATTCCAAAGGAATAATTTATTACAAGCTTCTAAAATCTGGCGAAAACATAAATCGAAGCCCTTAATATGAAAATTCGAACCACGTGAAGGAGATAAAATAAGCGAAACGGTAAGAACTGTAAATAAAAAGAGAATAGTCACCCACCAGAATAACGCTAGAGGCTCTCACTAGGAGTTTCAACCAATACAGAAATTAAACGAGTTTATCTCTAGCAAATTCTTATCCTTGATGGTCTCCTGATTCAAACCACAACATATTATCACTTGTTTTGTTTATTAGAAAGTTATTTAAATGGGCAAAACTTTCAACAGTTTCCAAGTAGTCAAAACCTGTCGCGTTGAATACTCTGAAGAATAACTAACACATTTTTACAAAAGCATAACTAATATGTTAATTAATATATATAGATGAATATCATATATGATGCATGAAATTATTGAATTCTCGTGCAAAAATTATAGTTTTCTTTTTAATGTCAAAAAATGAAAGAACGTCCCACCAATACAATTATTTGTATTATGATGATATTAGATTGAATCAATTGTACTTCTACTATTATTATGTTTTGCTTTTTACTGTAATTTAATGCTGTATGTATTTGGTTTGCTTTTCGAATTCGGACTTTAAATAAAATGCAACCCTTTCTTAGTAAGGTTATGTACAATGGCGGCTGTTAATTCTCATAGTGATCCTGCAAAGCAAGCAAGCAGCGGAACTCGGATGAATTATGACTACTTTGAATGAGGTAGTATGGGTAACGCAGAAGTCTGAGGTTCCAAAATGTGCATAGCGATTATCAAACTGATATAAGCACGAGCAATTTTCATAATTACGTGAATGGAAGTTTCTGATCTGTTTGGGTATCAACCGCATACGTATCCATTTTGGGGATAATTTCCACCTTAATGTGGTCATACAAATTAGGCAGCGTTCAGAATTTGTTATTCATGCAATTCAGTAGGATTTTTGCATACTTGGAGCACGGGCTAATTTATCAGAAGCCCATGCTTTTGTATATCTTTATACGAAATCTAAATCTTCCCTAAAAGTCTAGAAATTAGGAGACTATTAGAATCGAGTACTCTCTTTAACTAACGTTGCTCTAATTAACGGCTATTTATCTTCGACGACGGTATTTGGCTGTCCCAGCCAATGCTTCATTGAGTTATATTTCAATTAATGTCTTTCTGTCGAAAAGAGTTTTTCCACCGTCCCTTGGAAGCCGTTATTGGGATTGCTTACTACAATTACTTTTTGATTAAAATTTCATTTATGATAATTTTAAGTAAATATATATAATGTAATTTTCAATTTTTATGGTACAATTAATTTACAATAAATTGTATTTTGTTAAATTAGTCATCTTTTTGATACTATAGGTCAGTGGCATAGTGTGACTTCAGGCAGTGGAAAATCCTCAATTATTCACTGCCTAAAACTATATATATATATATATATATATATATATATCAGATATATCTTCATAATTAATATAATGTAGGACGTCCTTTTCTACCATAATAAATCTGGAAATCTGAATTTTGGCTGATTTAAGGAATTTCGTAGAAGATTTTTCATTCGTCCTGATACTGAAAATGATCTTTTTATAGTTGCATTTGAAATAGACACTGTTTAGATATATATGAGACAAAGATCAATTTTCATTTCCCATAGAAAATATTCCTAGCCGTGATAAAATATTACCAACACTATTTAAGGGTATTTGCGTTGCTGATTACGTGTGAATCTGTAAAGTATTTGAAGGTGCAGCTTTGGGAAGGGCTCTTTTTTGGAACTTCAATTACAATGTGTGTCTAAGGAAGATATAGGCTTCTTACTATTTCTACAAAAGGAACCACAAGTGACCTTAATAATATTTTAAGGCAATAAAATCTTAGCTGTTATTTATCCAACGCATGTAGATTGATACCCGAGAAGCATCGGGGATTTTTAAGTTCAATTTTAGAAAATTAGGGGTCTATTAGAAAAACAAGTTTCCTATGTTTCCTATAAAGGAGCTGATAGGCCACCTTAATTCTGTTGTTAGACAAGAATCTAAAAGCTATCTAACGGATAAATATTCAGAAAATGTCGAGAATGGTTTCAAATTCAATTTCTATCAAGTTGGTAGTCTATAGGAATAACATGTTTTTTGTGATTTCTACAAAGGACGCCATAGTTGAATGCCATTTAATTTCTGAATGAGGAATTAAAAAGCTATTCAGCATCTAAAGCACCCATGTTATTGGAAACATATTTAAATTCAACTTCAAAGAAAGTTTTAAATATTTTTTTTAAGTTGAATTTGAGCATGTTTCTAACATTTCCCGATCATTAATAGGAATGCCTTAGATACAGTATAGCTTCTAGTTTTTAGTTTAGTGTTCAAAACTAAAATTAAGGTCACCTATGGTCCTCTTTGCAGAAATTGTAGAAAACTTTTTTCCATAATAGGCTAACTCCCACTGCAAGAATGATCGCCATAGAAATCTCCACTTGGGAGTGACCAAAAATTATTAGCACTAGCACGAGTTGAGAGTATTTTGGCGCTGATTACGAGCATATAAAAATTTGAAGATACGAGGTCAGAAGTGGACTGAGATTTCAAATTATAAGAGAACATTTTTTCTACGATTTGAAATCAAAAGCTTCGTACCGAGGGTGCTTCAGTAATAAGAAAGGAAAATCTGACTTTATAGTTGGAGTTGTCTGTCGTCCATTGGTATGGAAACCTGCTTCCAGCAATAACTAGAAGCGAGAAGGTTGACAGGCTTATAGTATTTATTGTTGCTAACGAACAGGAGCATCTTTTGAAGGTTCCTCAATTGGCTTTTGGCACGGAAGACGACATGACAACATCTGTTTACTACTTGCTTGAAGATAATCATCTTTTGGATACAGTCGAAATCTTGTACTGCGAGAGCACTGTGTTAGATTCTGGAAGAATTACAGTTGATGGCACTTTGTTAGAAAGAAAATTGGAAAAAGTTATGTTATACCTAGTCTCAGATACCACATATAGGAAGGGTATGTGAAACCTGCTTTCGAAGTATGAACTGTTGCATCGTCTGGACGTGAAACAGGGTTATTTAAGCATTTTCAACAAGCCTGAGCCAATATATGTAGATGTTTCTAAATATTTTGTTGAAAAATCCTGATAAATTTTCTGTGAATTGATCGATAAAAACCAAAAGATTGCACTTCATTTTGCCAAAAAACAAGTTGTTATTCAACAGACAAGAAACGACTATAAAGAGCTCCTGCAATTAGATATGAAATTTTTGGGCGAACACGAAGCAAAAGCAATTAAATTTCAATTACCTGGATCTTTTCACTGTGCCAGATAGATGATGAAAGCTAGATATTATTTGAAAGTATTTGTTTTTCAAAATGAATTTCATTTGACTTGGTAAGAACTGCAATGATTGAGGGATATTTGTATATTGATTGTGAAGGTATGCATAAAAGCTTGGTACAACGCTCTTTAGCCTGCAAAGTACCATTCTGTTATTTAATGTTTTTAAAGGGCCTTTATTTTTACAATGAAATAAATAAAAACATTTCTTAAACAACAACAACGAACGAAAATTTGTGGTCGTTAATAATATTTTACCGAAGAAATAGGGGCTTTAGCATTTTTTGATAATAAAGGCCCTTTCGAGCTAAAAGTAAAGATGGCCAAAGCATTTAAATAAAAAGAATAAAATGGTTATGACTTCAAACGTCTAAAGTTTCATCTTGAGGAAATCATCGAATTTAGGCAAAAAGTTACATTGTTTATATCTATATATTTTTAAATAGAATTTTCTCGATTTCAAAAATTGGTATATTGCGGTATATTGTAAAATTGGAGCGCTTGTTTTGTTATATATTGTATACGTTGAATAGGATTGCATCTTATATATGTATGTATCAAGGGCGTATATGCCAAACTAGCTAGGCTCGCTGCGAAGCCCGAACGCCAGACCAAAAAAAGAAAGGAAAAATCGATCTAAAGTTCGAAAATTATTTAAAAAATAATTAATTTAAAAAAGTTATGCGAAAATGTGGAAAAAAGTTTCCATTTCAATAAAAGAAATGATTTACAGAGAAGTCAACATCTTCAGTAGCTAGAGAAGCGAGTACCAGCCTTCACAGCTTAAAGAGCGTACACGCCGTCACTGCGGTCCCAATAGCAACGACAATGTCATGACAAAATGATGCAGCCGGTACCTCCTAAAGAGAGAGCTAGCAAAAAGAAAGGTGCCAAATGCGCAAAAAACATGCCTGGAATTTAACAAAACGACGCCAACGGGCTAGTTTGTTGTTAAGATGTAATTAATGTAACTTTGTTATTTATAAACCAATTTTTTTCATTTTGGTGTCATTTAAAACGTAAAAGTACACGCTATAAGATATAATTATTAAAATTCTTAAAATTTACGTGTAAACTTTACAAAGGTGCAATAAACAAATTTTTAGTCGCCAAATTTATACAAATTTAATGCATTTATTGCGTAAAAAAGGTCAACTCTCAGTACCTTGAATTTTTTTACATAATTTCGACAATTAATTATTTTCACCATAAATAATTAGGAGGGCGGTTTTTATGGTTAAAGAGTAAAATAATAAACAAGGAGGATACAAAAAATTATTATTCTCCTGTTCAACTTAACCTGACAGTGGAGGAAAGGCTATGCCTTGTAACCTTCCGCCCTTACAAAATAGTTCGTCAGTTAAGTACTGCATTTTTGTGTTAAATTCATCGTCAAATGCAAACAACATGTTTATATAATTAATCTAGAATTTTATATATAATGTGTACCCAATAATATCACATTTCATCTTTATTTAAAGGGGGATATGTTTATTACGTCATCGTTGTGATATCCAATGTGGTCAAAGTCATGTTTTTGCGCAATTTCTAGTAAGTGAAGGTTGTTAAGGTATTATTACCCTTCACAGGGATAACACAATTGCCAAATAATGGTCAACACAGAAAAGCCTCCGGGGCGAGATTTTTGTGAGTTTTTCGTGGGGGAATTTATTATACAATAATTTTTGCCACCCACGTATAGCTTATAGCTCAAACTAGAGATTTATTCGTTTTGGAGAAAAAGAGACGCTTTCTAGTTCGAGATCCAGGATAGGAAAGCGTCTCTTTTACTTCTCAAAACAACTTTCTAGTTTAATATAATTAACAGAAATTATTGTGTAAGTGAAGGTTTTGCAGCAACCCTTCCCCCACCCCAGAACGGGAAGACGATTCCTTCTGCCCTTTCTTTCAGACTTCGCCTTTTCGCATACGTGTAATAATGATTACTGCTCCTATATACTGTAGTTTAAATTAATTTTATGCAATAAAAACTTATTTTTGTGGTTAAGTACTTCTAGGCCTTATTTTAGTTATTCTTACTCCTAAATATATGTTTAAATTTAAACAAACTTAATAAAAGTTCTCTTGTAAAAATTTAGGAATCCAAAGATATTTATTTAAATTTTCACTCTTCTTGAGGCACGTGTTAATATTATTTTTTTTAATTTTTACCGGTTACTTACTACTTGCTAACCCAAAAGGAAAAGAAATAGGGATGAGACTTATAAAAATGTAAAATTATTTTTTTGTTTATATGTCCATCCTAATCGTTTTATGGACCATTTTATGTTATGTAATTTATGTTATTGTGTCCCAACCATGGCCATCCTGATGTATACTTATGATTGTTTAATCTGCACGGTTATCTTAGCTTATTGAAGATTCCAGAATCTCATTTTTTATTTAACACTAGAACTACCGACACTTAAGACGAAGCTATTTCTACCAAAACCAGCCAAAATGACTGGTCTTTAAAAAATACGTAATAATAAAATTTTTTTTTTTATTTATTGAAAAATTAGTTTCTTACAAAAGGAATTTCATGCTGTGTAGTACATTTTATGTAGTACGTGGGACCATGATCCCTAAATGAGGATTCTTACATTTTATCACTTACTTATCACCAAGTAATCAATAAACCTATCCCATACTGCTGATACTAAAGCAAATTTATCGCTTTGTAAACGTTGACTTCTCTCACTTTTTTTATCAAAGCGAATAAATCTCAAAATTTCGATAAAATCATTTCTACTCATGGTATTTGCAAAGAAGTTTGGTCCCCATTTTTTGTTCCATAAATATGAAACTTTCAA
Organism: Dysdera silvatica; assembly: GCA_006491805.2. NCBI lineage: Eukaryota > Metazoa > Arthropoda > Arachnida > Araneae > Dysderidae > Dysdera > Dysdera silvatica. Next base: position 139,761,549 of record QLNU02015360.1, read on the forward strand.
ATTTTTTGTTTCGTATGCTCCCCGACCATATAAAACTCCAATGAAAGCTTTCAATTTTGTTTTTGTTAGGTTCCATTTTTTACCCAAAACTCGAGAGGCTTCTAATTCCGTGCAAGATCTTATATGTTCAAGCATATGGTCGTCGATTACTAAAGAAAATGCGCTATTTACTTCACCTTTCATAATATTTTTT
>QLNU02015360.1:139780127-139797790 GCA_006491805.2 Dysdera silvatica
GTTAATTATGTCAAACGCTTTACTTAAGTCGAAAAATATTCCCATGCCCATATAGCCGGTGTTTAAAGATCTTTGTATTTCCGTTACCACATTTAACAATGCGTTTTCTGTTGATTTGCCTTTCATGAAACCATGTTGACAATTATCCAAAATATTAAATCTTTTGATAAATTCGGCTAGTCTGTTATATATTAGTCGTTCGAAGATTTTGGCAAATACTGACAAAATTGAAATTAGTCGATAATTTGATTTTAAATCCTTTTTACCTTTTTTAAATATTGGGATTATCTTTGCTATTTTTAACTCTTCCGGAATCATTTCCAACTCAATGATTTCATAAATTATGAACAATGGCTCGAGAAAAATCTCAGCATTTTCCTTTACCAATTTTGGTCTTATTTCATCTATACCCGTTCCCTTTTTAACATTTTATGTTTGCATGATTTTTAATAGTTCGAATTCATGTATGTCTTTAACAAACATCGTGTTGTCTTAATCATTTTTTAAGTACAAATTATAGTCCACTTCGTTATATTCGTTTCGATTTAATTCAGTATCTACTATACTCGTTTAATTTGTTAGCCATTTGTTATTCTTCAATTATTGTTTCATCATTTTCACGTAATCTCTCTAGATTTTTATTCTTTGTTTTAGATTTACCAATTATTTTATTCACCACCCTCCATTTATTTCTAGCGTTTTTATCTTTGAAGCAATTATTATAATAGTCCTGTTTTCTTTTTAAGTTTAATTTGTTTATTTTGTGTCTCATTTCTCTAAATCTACTTATGTAAATAGTTTTTCTTGTATGAACGTATCTACTATACATTCTATTTCTTTTTTTTAATTTCTTTAATCAATTTTTTTGTCTGTCCACCCTTTTTTGTGGACTTTATCTTTAATTGTTATCCATGTAAATATTTCATTGATTATTTCTTTAATTCTTGTTATAAAAATGTTGTACTTATTCCTCTTTATCTTAAATTCGTCTTTCCACTTCATTGTTTTAAAGCATTTTTAAATTTTTCCATGTTTGTTTGACAATAGTTTCTTACCCTTACTTTTTTCCTAATTTTTTTATTTCCTCTTCCTTATAATCAATTATTATTGTTTTATGGTCACTTATTTGATAATCATTAACCTCAGTAGTAATTTCATTCATATTTGTGAAGCATAAATCAATAGTAGATGACGATTGAGTTGTTATTCGTGTATACTCCTTTACCAAGTTTTTTTAAATCCTAGTGATTTCATTGAGTTTAGTAATAAGTTACTATTTCCATTTTCCTTGTTTATACTTATGTTAAAATCACCTATTATAATTATTTTTTCAATGGTGCTCTCTTCCAAAGCTTTATTTAATCAATTTATCACTTCAACTAGATTTTATTTAGGTTGTCTATATAATAATCCCATTCTTATATCATTCTCTTTTTATTCCTATCATTTCGAAGTTCTCATTCATATTTGTTATTTCATCCCAAATTCCATACCTCTCTAATCCATCCCTTATATAAAAGGATACATCCCTCCCCTCTTTTCCTTCCTGTTTCTATGATATCTATAAAAACCCTCAAAATAATTTAAGTCATATTCATCCATTCACGTTTCAGTAATTGCCAGTATATCTGCTTGAAGTTCATCATCATTGATCAGTAACTCTATTTCCTCTATATTATTATCAATTCTTCTAGCATTTAAATAAATTATTCTATTTAATTTATTGTCTTTTACTGTCCAATTGCTATCCAGCAAATTACCTTCATCCTTCCTACCATCAATTACAATTTTTTCGTTAATTCTTATCCATGTTTCGTTATTTGTTTTTGAATTCAATTTTCCAATTTAACATCATTATTCGTTAATTTAGCACTATTTACGATTTTCAATGGTTCTACAAAATTAATCCTATTGTCACTGTAATTAATAAAAGTTAAAATATCCGTTACTATTTCGTTTATATTTTGTGAAATTCCGAAAAGTTCCTTATCTATACATTTTTTATATATAATTTATCACTATCATTCTTCAGGTCGTATTTTTAAGTCACTGAATTCTTTCTAGATCGTTGCAGTTATTTATTGTAATCACTTCACTATTTTCTTCTATCCTCAACTTGCCTCTACCGTTTGTTGTACATAAATGTCTCCATCCATTTTCCATCTTTTTATTCAATACGCCATTACACAAGATCTTATTAAAAGGGCACAATTGTTCATTAATATAAATTGCATTTTCTCCATAATTCCTTGTATCTCTTTCCTTTATGTAAATACCTCTTTTTTTCTGTAATAGTTCACCCTTGATTTTTCTAATTAAAAATTTTACGATTATCTTGTCGCTTATTCCCCTACCATATCCTAACCTATGCGCTGCTTCGATATGATTCCATCTTTACCTATAATTTTGCACACAATTTCATCACTTAAGTCCTCGCAGTTCTCTCCTTCCCTATATGATATTCCTATTATTTCTTCTATTATATTGTTGCAGTTCTATAATTTCTCCCGTTTTCATTTCAAGTTCTACTTCAAGATATTCTACCTTTTGATTGATTTTCCTGTTTTTAATCTCGATGTCTTCCGTCCTCTGTTCGCTTTCCTTCTTCCAATCATTCATTTCCTTTTTTAAAGTTTCGTTTTCTTCAATCACTCTTTGCAATTCTATTGAGATGTCTCTAAATGCCACTTTTATCTCATCATAATTATTTTGTGGCTTCTCCATTTGTTTTCGTAATATACAATCTCTCTGTGCTTATTTCTCCTTATTATCATCTATTTTTCTCATTATGGTATCAATTTTTCCTGTATTCCCATCATCCACAGCTCCCTCCCCTTCATCGTCCTTCGTTTCATCTCGTTTTTTCTCAAGTTTATCGCTCCTGTTTAAATCACATTTTCGTTTGTTCTTTTCCCTTCCCCTCAATATTCTTACCCGGAAGATGCAATTGATTTAAAGATAGCATACTGGAAATAATCTGAATTACATGTATCCTATGTCCAAACTGTTATTTCATTATTTTCAGCCAACACCATAATTATACAGCAATTTAGAGGATACGAAAATTTGAAAGTGAACACTTAAAGGTTGCGATTAGCACGAGATGCACTAGAAGATTGCAACATGTAAACAGCCGTCAGAACGTAAACAAAAGTGTTTCCAACAGTTCTTTAGTCAGGAGTTCACCCCGTGGGGTACTATTGCCAGTAGTTCAAGACGTCAGCTTCCCCCTGTGTATGTCTTTCAATACACGTCATATATTTTATAGAAGAACCGGTTTCCGGCGAATCTCTCTCCTTAGTACTGGCTGTTAAATACTTGTGATTAAAATTACAAAGCAAAAAAACAATATTGCATGTCGAAAATCAGTATTTGGTGAAGCCACCACGCGCTGCAATAAGTGATGCTATACGACGTGGCATGGAATCAAACAGATGTTGAATGTGTGCCTGAGGAAGAGCATTCCAGATTGCTTGTATGCAACCCCAAAGTTCATCTGTAGTAGCTATGGGACGAGGATCATGAGCGAGACGCCGACCAACGAAATCCCACACATGTTCAATCGGCGACATATCCGGCGAATAGGCAGGCCAAGGAAGAAGCTGTATCTGTTGTGATGAAAAGAAGTCTTGAACATTCCTGGCAATATGTGGGCGGGCATTGTCCTGTTGAAATACAGCTCCGGGAATGCCTTGAAGGAAGGGAACAACTTCGGGCTCCAGAACTTCATTGATGTACCGGTTGCTGTTAAGATTACCCACAATTCGTAGCAGCTGAGATCGTCCATGATACGCAATCGCACCCCAGACCATAACGCTGGGGGTTCGTCCACTATGACGTTGGATAACGCACTCCGGAAGGTGGCGTTCACCGGTATAGCGTCTAACACGGATGCGGCCATCACTGTACCCCAAATTAAAGCGGGATTCATCAGAAAACACCACTTGTTGCCAATCAGCACGCCAGTCTCTATGTCCATGAGCCCATTGTAGCCGCAGGCGCCGATGGTTTTGCGTCAGGAGGATCCTGTATAAAGGAACTCTTGCACGCAGTCCACGGTGCAGTAGACGCCGACGAATTGATGAAGCACACAATGATACACCTGTAGCAGTGCACCAACGTTCTGCCAACTGTCCAGATGAAGCAAAACGGTCCGTCACCGCCATGCGGACCAGGTGTCTATCATCCCGTGCTGACGTCACCTTTCGGCGTCCACTCCCGGATTTCTGAGTTGTCTGGTTCTCTTGAACCCACTGCTTCCACACTCGCATCACTGTGCTGCTGTTACGCCCCATACGAGCTGCTATTGCACGATAAGAAAACCCTCCTTCACGAAGGCCGATCATTCGTCCCCGTTCAAACTCCGTAACTTGCTGAAATGTCGCCCTCTTTCGTCGTAGAGGCATAGTGACGTCTCATGTAACGTTTACCACTAGCAGATAGCCATACACGCCCCGCTACAGCCCTCTATTTATACGGATCCATCAGCAGTTCAGAGGGCGCTGCTCAGCCCACGCATGCGTGATGACTCTGAAATTCTAATCATTTGAATAGCATACCCTAATTTGCATTTCCTGAAAGTTTCAGCTCAATCAAGTGATTCCTTCATGGTATTGCAATTTTTACAAACATGAGTTTAGTAAAAGAAGACACGCTTCTTGAAAAACTGGGTGGGGATATTTACATCAGAAGGACTCAAAAATGTAAAATGGTGCTTTGTTTTGTAGAACAAAGAATACTCACTAATTGCGGCGTATATGCTGAAATTATGCCATTAGCCAGACGACTTTCTCTAATTAGGAACTCTTCAACAATTTTCCCATTCCCAGGCCGTATTTTTTATACAACGCATTAGTATTGGCTACCATGTGGAAAAAATAACAAAAATGTCATATGCATATGGCGGCTTATTGTACTACTTAATCATGCTATTTCTAGTACTGCTAATAAAATAAATACTAACGAAACAATACAAAGTTTTGTTACAAAATTCTACCTTCCTTAAAAAATGGAGCAGTTGACTCTCGAAACGTCGTGTTTTTAACCTCACGCTAGTGTTGAAATAACTCTCGTTTAAAATAAATACTCTAACAATGAGATTACACTATTGGAAAATGCACGCTTTATTTTCATTTCTTACACAATACTTAATTTTATTGCCGAAAGAAGATAGCAGCTGCTTGATGATGTCTATAACTATTACTTGGGAAACTATACTTGACCAAACGACTCCAGGTCAGTAGACCATCTAATCCTGTTCAACATAGATATGACCCTAAACTTTTCTGGAAACAAGCTTCCATAGGGCAAAAATAGAAGGCAATAAATCGAAATATGCGAGAAATATAATCCTGCAATATAAACGGAAAATTTTACTTCTTTGAGTATATAAATACACGTATTTATTTTTATAACTATGCTATACAAATTGTGTAATATATGAGTGAACTTTAAACATAAAGTATAGCTTTTACACACAGTACGTTTTTAACAAATTTACGTCATAATGTCGATATAAACATCAGATAATAATATAATCTAACGTTAATAATTATTTTAAAAGATATTTATTTTGTATAAAGAAATACTTTAATAAAGAAATGGAAGTAATTTTGGCAAATTGACAGAAGTTTTAACATTTTACGTTTCATCTTGATTTAGAGATGGCTTGACATTTATAAATATACCAGAGCTTTGAATTCACGTTGCCTAGACGAGTCTGATATCGAGGACACATGACAGATACGTCAATTTCACATTCTCTTTTCTAACCAGTATAAGTAGCATAAGAATATTTCACATAGTAAGTATACAATGTATATGCAAGCTAAGAGCTTTCGTTAGTTAGCAAGAAAGGTATTTCACAAATGACTGTGACTTGCAAATGCTACACTATTCAAGGAAGAGTTTTTAGATTGAGCATATCTGTTTTTTATTAAAAATTTTTTGATTTTAGAAAGGGACATATTTTTTCAAATGAAAGAGATTTTGCGCAGGTAATTCTTTTACTCTCTTTCTCTCTATAGGAGCATTTTCTTTTTTACTATCTTATATATGAAACAGAAATCATATGTGGTTACATTTGCTTTCTGCATTTGATGTATAAGGTAAAAAATCTATACGAACGCAAATTTACTTGTTTACTGTTGGCGCTACAACGTTGTGAAGTATCCGTGTTTTGTTTCGCTGGTGTTTTTTGGTGAAAGGACAGCTGAATCTACACTGTGCTAAGACCAAAAGTTATCGAAGGCTTCCCAACCTCTGTTAACTAGGAATACAATGACCTAGGAATACGAATCGGTAGAACAATGGAAAGCGTTAAATAACAACGGGATTGAAACACAAATTTCCTACACATTAGGTAAACGCATTGCTTTTACGTTCCCAAATGAAGTAGATGCTGGTTTTAACTACAAGTTCATTCAATTGCAGATTGAAAACCGCACAGTGGCTTTTATCACAACCCTTGCAATGGGATGGACAAGCACGTACATACTATACGTACTGCCGTGTGTTACACAGTGTCCGTATGTGAATTCAGGAAAAAGGTATTTGGTTGTAAAAGTATGTGTATGAACGTCACGCTTATATCATAGGTCCTCTAAACCGTCTTGACAAGTAAAATAATACAGTAGTCAGCAAGTTTATTTGTAAAAAACTTTATCACAGACCAATTCACAATCATTACGCAATTGCCCACGAATACCCATATAGCTGTAAGTTAAAACAAAGAACTCCAAGATATTTTGGGAAAATACAGCACTGATAATGTTTTTGTTTTACGGTGTAAGGACAGTTATGATTCTGCTGCGCTGTGAGCTACAATTTTCCAAAGAACACAAAGCTCAGTTGCCCTGAAAATAAAAACAGAAATACTGTGTATAGGTGAAGCGGAACCATTTGAATTGAACTCTGATTAACGGTACACTAAATGAGTGCGCTACCTCCACGTGATATTGAGGTAACGCGCATACATAGGAACATACATATAACATAGGAACAATACTGATTATAGCTGACAATAAAACTTAGCTGGTCGAAAGTAAAAGTGCAATTCTTTGGTAATGTAATGTGCCTTCGTTTCAATGTTATTCCCATATGTACTGTAAATATATTACAAGTATTATTAAATATGTAACAAGTAAATATTATCATCAATATCGAATTGTCAGATGCATGATTTTGGTTAGTTTGTGAGTTTGTTCGCGAAACACGTTCAGCATCAGACTTACAACAGCAAATATTGGTTTTATTGGATTCGGGAGGAGGCCTTCGATTATTTTGCCGTGATGCCTACCGAGCTGTTTCCGCTAAAAAAATCAAGAAATCGACAATCTCTCTGGATTATTAATTTTAAATTTGAACAAGACCCCAAGCATTTTGAACGTAAAATAGTGTAGTGGAGACGAGATTTTCTGACGATAATTCAAAAATCAAATATTCCGGTGGAATTTAAGATTTTGAAAATTTGCCAAAACATTTTCTTCGTATGGCAGTCGAAATATCCTACACAATTCTGATTTTGTTGCGAATGCTTTAGATTCATACAAATTCATCATTTCAGCTTGTATTTGAATCTTACGAATTTCCTCGGTAAGAGCACTTCCCGAGTAAAGCAAATTATGCAGTCATTTGTTCAGCATTATTTTTTGCTATATTAGTTGTGTACATCAATTTAATTAACATTAACGTTACTCCATCATTTCGTGGTAACGCGTGCATTTAATCTGGGTTCAGCTGCCAATGATGCCAAAAAGGCAACTAAAAGGCGACTAACTGCTCACTGTATTTCGGGGTTGGCTTTTTAGGCTTTAAGAGGTTCCGCTTCCTCGGAAAGCCGTAGGTTCTGACGCACATTGACATTTGCTGTCTTTGCGCCGTAAAAATACGAGCAAATAAATCCGTAGGAGAACGGATATAATACATACAGTATACATACGGATATTATACCTGCAGTATACATACTGATATTATACGTGCAGTAAACATACGGATATTATACATGTATATGACTTTCATAAAAGATCTCCATTTGCCTCGGATTCCTGCAAATCTGTTGATTTCTCACTAGTTGTGTGTATGTTTTTCCCTTTCGTTTTCTGTTGTTCTCCGTGTCTTTTTTGGTCTGTTTCACTTTCTTTGGAGGGCTTCCCAATATAGGGCTTGTCTACAAATATGCTCGGTTTTTCTTAATTGTGTATTGTAGCCAGCTGTATTTCCTTCGTTATTATTCCCAACGCACGTTTTTGCTCGGAAATGCACCATAATTCTATATTTGCTAATATTAGCCAGTACATGGCTCCTAGGGAAGTCGGAATGCGGCCAATAACTTTTGAGCCAAAAATTTTATTTCGAAAAATAATATCTAAAGATAGCGGAATATTTTAAACTAGAAATTTGTAGAGCATCCTACAGTTAGTAAGCAAAACATACGGCTTACATGCACTATGTACACGTACTGCCACAAAGTAAGGTGTTGCGGAAATTTTAATGCACAGCTTTCAGTTAATGCCTTCTAGCGCTTTAGAGATTGAGTTAAAGTTCTTAAATTAAAGGAACAATGATCTCTCTCCTATAGGAACTTCAATTCAACTTTTAAAACATCAGAAAGCATTAACAGAAAGCGATACATTAAAATTTCTGAAATACCTCACTTTGTGGCAGTACGTTTACACACTGCATGTGAGCCGTATATCTTTCCTTACTAACTGAAAGACGCTCTACAACTTTCTAATTGAAAATATTTCGCTATCTTTATTATTTTTCCAAATAAAATTTTTAACTTCCTCAATTCGCCACCAGGGGCGCTGCTGTTCATCTCATCTGATAGTGCATAGTCATTTTACTTCCCAATACCTAACTTTGGTTGCAATATCTGTCTTGGTTCAAAAATTATGGTCCGTATTCAGACTTTCCTAGGACCCTGTATATTCAATATTGTACAAAGATAATTCTTTATAAGGACTTATATTTGGTTTTTTATTGCCTATAATTTATTTTCGTCTGTCTAAGCTTATCGTTGTCCTTCATAGCAAGAAATCCATAAATATCTGAATCAATATCTGAAATATCTGAATCAATATTCGAAATATCTGAATCTTCAATATCTGAATCAGTAATATGAAAAGAATTGAGGATAACACTAGCACCAAGTTTTAACCCGGAAAAAATAGCTCATAAGAAATTACGAACAGGTCATTTTCCACATTATGGGATATCTATTTTTAAAAGATCTGGTTAAAAACAATTTTAATTAATAATTCTGTATCTGACATTGCTGGATTTCAAGCTTCGGTAATTAATACTGATATAAACGATACGTTAAGGCCCCGTAACTAGGATGAGTATCATCACTTCTGCTTTGATGTGACAAACGGACACCTCGTGACTGCCATTAAAAGACCATAAGGTTCGCGTTGAAATGTACATGTACGTTGGCATGCCTTTTTCGTATAGTAGTACGTACATTGGATTTGTTAAAGATCGGAGCTAATCTCCATTGCTCTCATTTATGCTTCTTGTAGTCAGTTTCGTTAGGTAGGGACGCGGTCGCCATGACAAGTTTTCTCCCATATTCTTTAGATGAATACAGTTTGATAGACGAGACGTAAGTCAGCCAGGCACATTTGCTCCTAATTTCGTTGGAAGCATGAAACTAATAAAGTTCATTTGTTATTGTTATATACGAATCATTTATAGAGTACACTATAATTACTCCACATAGAAGGTAGCGTTCGACTTACTCTCATAGAATCTTTACCACTCTCACGGCCTTTACACGATACGTGGTAAATCTATGTGTGTGTGGGCGGGCTCTAAATTTGTATACATTCTCTTTCTTTTGTTTATTCTCCCACATTCGAAATTGTTATTCAGCAAGTAGCAAATAATTTAACAGTTTTGTTTATTATAAAAATATTAATATTTAATCGTTATTTTTCTAAAATTATATTTCTTCCTTTTCGTCTTTATGGAGTTAGATTTTCTCTTTAATACAATTAATATTTCTTGCGTTCAGAATGTTTAAAGCATTTTGTACTTTAACTATAAAATAACAGGAGCTGGGAATATAAAAACGAAATTATCTCTGGCATATATATATATATATACAGTCATGGCCGGATTTAACATTTCGCCACCCTTAGGCTATTTTTGCCGCCCCTGGGCTATCTTTGCTTCCCCAAAGCTATTTTTTGCCGCCCCATCCTACCCGTCCCCCAAATCAGTGGTAGGGACGTAAAAGTTGCTATGTTGAGTACACGCCCAAAACTTTTGCATTGACAATAAATATGTTGAAAAACAAACTCATAAATTGAAACATAAACATTAAACAATATTAACTTATATTGAAGTATTATCTCTTCTTGGTATATAATAAATCAAATTCAATTTTATTGAAATAAATTTTAATTTTAGCAAAAAATAAAAGCCCATCGAACACTGGTATTTAAATGGAAAGCATGACGTCTAGCTTTCTTCTCGGCAAAACATCTATATTATACCATATGGTATTGATTTTGTTAGACTCAATACACAAAATTTTGCCGCCCTAGGATATAGCTTAATATAGTCTAGTGGAAAATACGGCACTGTATAGAGTATGTGTGCTTTATTTGTAAGAGAAATATGATAAATAATATAATATTCATTCTTTTACATATAAATACATTTTGTCTAATTAACAAGATAACTTCCTTTGATTACTTGAATACGAAGCTCTGAATCCGTTTAGAGATAATACATGCAACACAGGCAGTTGATTTAGCCCTTTTTGTATTCACAGAGAGGTCTCGTGCAATATCAGAAACCATCGGAACAGGAGATAAATAACATAGAGGGCGGACACAATTAAACGTGAGGTATTTAGAACCCAATGGCAAAAATCTATTGGCCAAACAGATCCAAATTTGGTGTACATACTCAAGGGACCATGGGATTTTTATTTATGGAAAAACAAATAGTTAAAAATTTTGCCACCACAAAGGAACTTGGCTCTAAAATCGCGCAACTGTCCATATTTTCACTCAAAAACAATTTGACTATACAAATTTTAGTACATTGAAGTCAATTGGTGAATACAAGAAAAGTTGAAAACGTGCTTCGTGTTTGTTTCCTAAAAGTGAGATGCTGTGTTAACTGAACATGATGGTTCTTTGCTCGTAAAATTGTGCTCTCAAGGAAGTTGGATGGTTGGTTGGTTGTATTTTTATGGCGCAAAGACTGCAAGAGTCATCTGCACCAAACAAGGTAAGAATGTGCACACAGTTACAAAACAAAAATAAATTAAAGCTAAAATGGTAAAAAACATATTGAAAGTAATGTGTTACCTGTAAGTGTACCAAACGAAACGATATAAAAAATCATATGAGATGGGAATAGCCAATATTAGATAAAAAGTTAAAAATTATTTCACGGTTAAAAGAATCCCATAAGATGTGACGAAGGGCAAAATTATTTCGGTCAAAATTTATGCAAACGGTTAAAATATGTAAAACATTTATTCATTCATTCATTCATTCATTTGTTTGTGGTTTTACGGCTCAAGGACTACAGTGGTCATGCTGCGCCGGTGTAAGACATTTAATGGTTCATCACATGCGGTACAGATCGGGCCATCTTCTCCTTTATAGATTTGATACATACTAAATAGAGCCAAAAAATCTAGTAATACTAATTCTATACTTAGAAAATATCTGGAGTTCTTTGTTTTGTTTTTTTAAATTAAAATTCCATGGTCCCAGGAGTATGTACACAAAATTTGGTTGATTTAGTTTGGCCCAATGGATTTTTTGCTATGTAGCTCTAAACACTTAACGCTTAATTATGGCCACCCTGTATATATGTGTAAATCCTTTCCATGTGGACTTATTTTTCCATGATGCGAAATACAATGTCTGTTTAGTATTTACCATGAGAACTCTCCCGATAATGCGCTTTGTAGGTGGCGGTTATCAGAAACAAGGCTAGTCCATAGCGATTAGGGATGAGTCAGGTAGAAGTCTTGTTTTTAGTGAATGTTGGCGACATGAACAAGAAAATGTAAAAATTATAAAACCATTCATTGGCCCTGCAGTAGTGTAGTGGTAACGCGTCTGAGAATTGCACTGTTACCTCGGGCTCGACTCCCAAAATTGCCAAAAAAGAGCACGCTTAATGACTAACTGTTCACTGTATTCAGGGGATTGGTTTCCCAGGACATAAGAGACTCGGATTTCTCAGAAAATTGTAGGCCTCGACGCAACATTACCCTTGCTATCCTTGCATCGTAAAACCCACAGAAATATTAAACAATCATCAAATATGAAAAATGTGTGAAAAATTAAAATATTCAGTTTCAAGTCGCTCTGCATACTTGTGTTTACGATTTAAATATACTGAAACCGACAACCCTGTCCTTCTCATCATGAATATTTTATTATATAAAAATTAACAACATATTGGCGCGACATATATTTTAAGTGTGTCAATGTGAATGTGTTTTTTAAAGTAGCCCCTGTTGAAAAAATGGACTGCCTGAAGCTTCTTGACTTGCGCAGATAAAATGTTAGTCAAGACATGAGTGGACAGAGCTTTATAGCCAAACGGTTAATATTTGGTAGAGATGGAGATGACGCTGTAGTTGATAAAGCAAAACTTCTCGCGTTGTAGTGTAGGTGTTTCAGGCATTTGTATCGAATAAATCCCATTGAAAAATCATTTGAGGATTAACAAAAAACTGTCCTTATTGGCGATTAGGTTGTTCATAATACCTAGAACAAAGCGTTTACAAGGAACACCACCAGCTTGTCCTTTACGAGGTTAATTAACCTTTTGAAACAGCGGCCTATTAGACAAAATTGGATTTTAATTTTCGTCAAATGATAATAAGCAATGCCAAAGATGGAAAAAAATGGACATGCGCTTTGACCAACAAAGAAATATTACCCAATCAACAATGAAGATCACGCCTCTCAGAAGAAAGTTGTTACAATTCGTTATAACTCGACAACGAAAGGCGTTACCAAATGAAAACTGCAGTCTGATTGGTTAGCCTTTAAATGACATTGACACAAATATAAGTAGCAATTTTATACAGTGAAAATCGTTTATAACGACGCCGGTTATAACGACCAACCGCATATAACGACGCCGGTTATAACGACCGCATTTTTACAAAAAGTTTGGTTTGCTATTTTACTCCATACTTACTAACTATATCGGTTGTAACGACGAAACCTGCTATAACGACGGCGATATTTTAGTCTACGTAGATTCTAAATAGGGAAATTCGTATCGGATATAACGACGCGACTTGACAGTCATAAAGCAGAACCACGTGGGTTAGTTATCGAAATTGAAGGTTAGTTATCAAAATTTAAGCGTTATTCTAATCTCTATTAGTTACAAATGTCCGAGAAATTTTTATTACTGCTAAACCTGAATATTGAAGGTAATGAACCTTTATTAAAAACAAAAACAAAACAAAAAACGGCGTGATTTATCAACTGAATAACACGAATATCATATTCTTTAGAGGCCTATTTTATTTTTTCAGCGTAGAGCCCATAAGACCCATAAACCGGCACTGTTCGGAAGTCATTAGTATAATATAATAAATATTATTCATTAGATTTGTTTTCTACATTATATACTTTAGTATTTTCTACAATTTTTTCAATTTAAAAAACTAAAAAGTACTATGTTTTTAGTGTGGCTATAAATATAATTTAACATAAACGGAAATTAAATTCATTTACAACAAATACATTTCACTTAATCCTTTGAAGCCAAAAAATTTTATACTATCAAAATAATTTATAAAACTCTAGAGTGTATTATACTATAGGCTACTATGATTTTAAAAAAAATATCGTTTATAACGACTATCGGTTATAACGACCGAATTTTCGCGGTCCCTTGAAGGTCGTTATAACCGATTTTCGCTGTATAATAAAAATTTTCAAGGAATCTCGCTATATACTTTTCTTCCGAGCATTACGGAACACCCTGTATATGAGTTATCTACGAGGATTGTAATGTTGATGACTTTCTAGTACTATGATTAGATTGGAACTAGACGAAAATAGAAAGCCGTAGCTCTTTTTCATTTATTTAATGAGATTCTTCTAAGAAGTTGAGAAACATAAATAAATTAAAGGCGAATGTCGCATTATAGTCAAAAAAAAAATTTTTTTTTATTGCTGGTTTGCATTGTATTTCTTTAAAAATGCTTGAACAAATTATAGTTGTATAAGATTTGTTATAATATTTATATTATAATTCTAATGCTTTTTTAAAAATTTTATGCCTCATTTGAGGAAATTGCTATTTATGCATAAATAAAGATTTGCGATTAAACTGTTTGAGTTGATCATTTTCCAATTTGTTAAAAAAGGAGTTATTGATTTCAGAATAAGTATTTTTTTTCATTGCAAATATAAGCGATCAACGCCTCTATGATATATATCAGTACATGAAATCGCTCGCAAGTGTAAAAAAATGTAAATGACAAGAAATCAAAATTCAAGACGCTGTTAAGGAAAAATCATCTAAAGCGAATGCTAATTTTAACATCAGCTCGTCATTTTACTAATAGTATTATTTCATTTTTCTTCGGTAGTATGGGCTTTGTCTGACCTTATATTCTTTACCCGTTCTGCCCAAGCTCATCGTAAAATATTATAGACCTAGTTTATTGATATTTATTGAAGCCATAACATGATTAAGCCTAGATTAATATGTGTTATATTGAAATCGCGTAACAACACTCCAAAATGCACTGCCGCCATCAGCCGCAATAGTCTTGTATTTATGGATAGAAAACAAACATATTCATCTGTTTGTATGAATCAATTACAGTTCTACGTTCGGTAGATGCATGGTCTGTAAGAAAAGAAAGTTCAAAGAGAATTTCATTTCCTTTTAGTATCCTAAATCCAGTTTGCTTAAAACAGTGCGTAAACCAATTCAAGAAAAGATTGCCTGCTATCCAAGTTTTTGAATTAGATTTATAATAAAGTAGAGGAGGCTATATAGCTTTCCTTTAGTTTCCTTTAGGACCCCAGATTTTCCGAGTTATAAATTACCATATCTTAACTTGAAAGCGTTATTAGCGCTTAACCATCCAGACAGTGCCGTATTTCCCAATAGGCTATACTAGGCTATAGACTAGGGCGGCAAAATTTTGTGTATTGAGTCTGATATAACAAAATCAATACCAGACGATGATATAATCAGATGTTTCGCCGAGAAGACAGCTAAACGCCATGCTTTACATTTAAATACCAGTGTTAGATGGGCTTCATTTTTCGCTAAAATTAGAATTTATTTCAATAAAATTGAATTTAATTTATTATATACCAAAAAGAAATAATACTGCAATATAAGTTAATATTGTTTATGTTTCAATTTATGAGTTTGTTTTTCAACATTTTTACTGTTAATATAAACTTTTGTAGCGTATATTGAATGTAACAATTTTTATGTTCCTACCACGGGTTGGGGGAGGGCGGACGAGTAGGAAAGGGTGGAAAAAGTAGCCTAGGGGCGGCAAAATGGTAAATCCGCCCATGCCCCCAGGCATTTCGACTAATAAAATAAAACGATACCTTACATTTTTTAAAAACAGTGACTTATAAATCAAGAAATTAAGAGTCCCTCCTCACAATTTGATGTATAACATAAATATGAGTGTTCGATTGGATTTGAAGTGAACTTACGTTGTTTGTGTAAAACCCAAACTTCGTGAGAAAACTGGAATCGCGACAACGGTGTATTCAGAAACCTAGGGCCGTGCTTAGGAGTACGAGCTGGGAGGCCGTCCAGGGCCGCTGAAAAATGCGGTGCAAGTGCCAAGAGCTAAGGTTTTATTAGCCCTCAAAGACGTTCCCAGAATATTTGGTCAATTAGCCTTCTGCATGTGATGTTATATTTTCCATAACGATCATGAAGCTTCTAAATAGTGATCAAAATAAATACACATGTTATCAGTCAACAGTTATCAGTTACATTATCAGTTCATTAAGAATAGGTTTAAGAATTCGGCGGATTTTCCAAGCTATATTGTAACTATTGTGTAATTTGCAAAAACTTTTCAGAAAACGCTATTTTAAACAATGTAAGTTTGCTATTGTGTTTGTCTCCGTTCGTACAGTTATAAAACTTCTTCTTAAGGACCACTTTTTTTTGCACTAAAATGATGCAACATACCCAGGTCGCTCAAAATACACATGCATGTAAAATTAATGAACATTATTTCTTAAAATGTTTTAACAAGATTTGCCACTAAAATGTTCTGTAAAAGACTATATTTAAACATCAAAAGAGTTACGCTGTATTTAAATTTAAACTTTAAGGCTTCCATTATATTAATGCCAACAATAATTTATAATTCATGTACATTGCTAAATATAAAAGAATACAAGTTTTGAAAATTTTGGTGTTGGCTAACAAATCATTTCATATGTAGCTAAAATATAAGAACAATTTTTAGGTCCAAACTGGCAGAAAAATCAGTTTTTCATTTTCCCTAAAACAGAAGATTTTTGTAATAGAAATAATACGAGTTGGAAGGCAACGGCCGTGTGGGAATTTTCTTTCATCGAGCATATTGATTACGTAAATGTTTATCTGAAATTTAATATTTGGTTTCAATAAATTAAAATAAGGATATTTTTAATAAACTCGTGTAAAGGGCCTTAAACGGGTTGTTAACATAGAGCTTTCTTTTCACCAAACGGAGAAAATTTCTTATAATGATATTCTAACTCTAAATTTTGAATTAATGTTTTCGTATGTCATATCTAAATATAAATTTGTCGATGCCCTCCAAATCTTTGCGAAAGCCAGTCTTTAATTCTTGAATATCATTCCTGGGAAATTTTTTTCTAAATAAATGATAATTTTTCAAAACATTTTGAACTATGCGGTCGTTAAATTCTTTTCCAAGGATTAAAAGGCTTATTTTATTCAGTTAAAATTCCGATACAGTTGAAAGGATGAATATATGTGGTTCCGAATTATTCTTCATCGATCTAACTTTGGCAAGCATAATCTTTATGAATTCGAAATAAATTATCTTTCTATTTTCTCAAAAAAGAACATTTTTCGATAAGCACCGCAATCAAATCCACTCTAGCACATTTATCATCCTAATGTTTTTGTTTGTTTTTTATTTTCCTCTTTATTTTCGTGTACCGTTTCCTTTTTTACATTTTATCTGCATTTATAGTTGGTTCCCATACAAGAGGAAGATGTCGGCAAAAGTTCGCCTTCTCTTAACCGAACCACATTGAAAATTGGAATGCACACATGCTTTGAATATTCTACGTCTTCAGACTGCCCTATAGCTCATCGGGACAGGATCGATGACTCAACGTGACCTTCAAATCACAATATATTTACAAACACGTTTACTGCGGGTCGAACTCAGACCCAGTTGACACATAAGCGCCGTTTATAACCATTGGCATGCCGTAGATATTTTGACAATATTTATACTGATACATTCACAATTTTTCATACATTATTCTTTTCTATTATTACGATATGCATAGACAGTCATTGTGCTCTGATAACCGAAGTTACCGTCACAGATATTGAGTTCTTCACAAGGACATGAGATAGCAAAGGTGTTTTCTTAATAGTGTGCAGTTTCAAGTAAAGCGGCTTTTGTGCAATTGTAG
>QLNU02015360.1:139797890-139813603 GCA_006491805.2 Dysdera silvatica
CTCTCTTTAGAGTTTCTTCTAATTATTTCTTTGTGCACTTCCGATATAGAAAGGGTTCACATATGTTGCTCAAACGATTTTTCCATATTTTTGAAAAAAATCTAAAATTTTTGTTTGTGAATTTTTTTTATTTCAAACAGTTGTAGGCAGGCCGTATGTTGGACAACCCTGGTATAAAGAAGGGCTAGTAATAAAACAACATTTACTAAAACTAAAATTTTCCCGGTGAGGGTCGCCGAAACCGCCCCACCCATAAGAACAACCTGGATCTGCCATTGTACCAAAGGGGGAAATAAAATGTGGATATGGTTTGACCAAATGTAGTGCAAACATAATGCTCAAACTAAGGAATAAAAGTGTTTAAGAAAGAAAGAGAATGCATAGCATCTCCCATTGTCCACACTTCATTAATATAATTAAAGAGTAAAATAGACGTAGAATTATCTCTTTCACACTATATGTGTGCATATATATATATCATCATCATATTCAACCATTATCTATCCACTGCTGGATGAAGGTCTCTCCAAATGCTTTCCACACAAGTCTATCCTGGGCCATTCGTTTCCACGTCACCCCAACCTGTTTTCTTATTTCATCCACCCATCTAGTTTGAGGACGTTTTCTAGGTCTTCGGTGGTCTCTTGGAATCCAGTTCAGAATTTCTGTTGTCCATCGTTGATCAGTTCTTCTTGCAATATGCCCAGCCCATCGCCATTTCAGCCCTTTTACTTTAACAATGATGTCCTCTACTCTAGTTTGCTCTCTCACCCAAGTGTTTCTTTTTCGATCTCTCCTAGTTATTCCAAGCATGCACCTCTCCATGCTCCTTTGCGTTGTCTGTAACTTTCGTATTGCTCCAACTGTTAGACTCCATGTCTCTGATCCATAAGAGAGGACTGGCAATACACACTGGTTGAAGACCTTTCTTTTTAGACACAAAGGCAATTTCCCCTTCAGGATAAAACTGTTTCTTCCAAATGCACTCCAGCCAAGTTTAATACGTCTGTTGAGTTCTTTCATAATGTTGCCATCCATTGAAATCAGCTGGCCAAGGTAAATATATGAATCAGCAATTTCTAGCTCAATGTTGTCAACTTGTATTTTTGTTTCCTCTACAAAATTATTGAACATGATCTTAGTTTTTTGTAGGTTCATCTTGAGTCCAACTTCTTTACTTCTAGTTGAGAGCTCCTGTACCATGTCTTGGAGTTCTGATGGGTTCGTTGAAAAAATAACAATGTCATCAGCAAACCGCAAATGATTTAAATATTCACCATTTATTTTTATTCCCTTGTTATTCCAATTTATCAGCTGAAAAATCATCTGTAAAGCTGAAGTAAAAAGTTTTGGAGAAATGGTATCTCCCTGCCTCACACCTTTACCAATTTTGATAGTTTTGGTATCTTTATGTAACCGAAATTTTGCACTTGCATTTTTATACACACGTTTCACCATGTCAATGTACACATCCTCAATGTCTGTTGATCTTAAAGAGTTGATGACTGCTGATGTTTTAATAGAGTCAAAGGCCTTCTCATAGTCAATAAATGCAACACACAATGGAAGTTCATATTCATGTGTTCTTTCAATTAATTCTCTTAATACTTGAATATGGTCCACTGTACTGAATCCACTTCGAAATCCAGCTTGTTCTCTTGGTTGAGCTGCATCTAATTTTTTCTGCAGGCGATGTGTTAGCACTTTTGTGAAGATTTTATAAATAGCAGGTAACAAGCTAATTGGTCGGTAATTTTTCAAATCCTCTTTATCACCTTTTTTATGCAAAAGAATTACTGTTGCAGAATCCCATTGGTTTGGTATGTTACCGCTGTTAAGACATTTGGTAAAGAATTTTGCAAGTATGTCTTCTACATATTCTCCAGCTTCTTTTAGGATATCTAATGTAATACCATCATCGCCAGGGGCTCTTCCTTTCTTCATACTTTTTATTGCAAATGAAACTTCTTCTTTTAAGATTTTAGGAGCTGTTCCTTCGACTATTTCAGTGTCTTCGTTTAATCCACTGTTACTTTCATATAGTTTTTTGTAGAATTCTTCAACTCTTCTAAGTATTTCTTCCCTATTTCTTGTTACGGTGCCATCCTCTCCTTTTAATGCAATGATGTGTTTCTTCCCAACAGATAAACTTCCTTTAACAACCCTAAGGCTCTTGTTATTTTCAATGGCCTTCCTTACTAACTCACAATTGAATTTTCTTATGTCTTCTTTCATGCTTTTGCGCAGAGTTTTACAAAGTTCTATGTACTCAATCCTGGAACTGGTATTTCGATTGTCCACCTTCATATCTCTTCGCCTTTTCATGAGCTGTTTCGTCTTCTCAGATAATTTGCTATTGTGCTTTTTACAGGTTACACCACCAATTTCCCCAGCAGTTTCAACTATTGTCTTAACAATGTTTTCATTTGCTTCTGAGATATCACTTTCATCAATAAGTCCTTCCAGTGCAGAAAAGCGATTTTTTAATTCCAACTTGAATGCCTCGGTATTTTCTTTTAATTTCTTTAAATCCACCCTCTTACTTACTTGTTTCCTAATGAGCTTCTGTCGTTCTAATTTAGTATTTAAGTGCATTTTACATCTCACCATTCGATGATCACTTCCAGTATTAAATCTGTTCAGTACACTGCAATCTTCAATAATTGATTTCTTGTTTGCCAGGATATAGTCAATTTCACTAGTTCCCCCATTTGGGTGTTTCCATGTCCATTTTCTTTGCGGTTTCTTCTTAAAAAATGAATTCATGATGCTAAGGTTTTCAGCTTCTGCAAATTCGATGAGTTGATCGCCACGTTCATTCCTTTCCCCATATCCGTATTTACCAACCGATGTCTCTCCTTGTTCCTGTTGTCCAATTCTTGCATTGAAATCCCCCATGATGAGCTTGATATGTTGTTTCCCTTTGGTGTGTAACTCTTTGATTTCTTCATAAAATTCTTCAACCTCTTCGTCGGTATGGCTTGATGTTGGTGCATATACCTGTACTATTTGAAGTTGGTATCGCTGGGTTAGTTGAACAACGAGCCTCGCTGCTCGATCTGATGTACTTTCAACTTCCAGAAGACAGTCTTTAATTCTTTTGTTGATTAAGAAGCCAACACCACTTGTTCTTCCAGTTTCCGTTCCTCTATAATAAAACAAATGTCCACTTTTAAGTTCCACCAACTCTTCACCTTTTCTTCTAACTTCACTGAGTCCTACAATGTCCCATTTGATCTTGTCAAGTTCTTCTTCCAATTCCTGAAGTTTTGCTTCAGAAGCAAGGGATCGTCCATTATACGTTGCCAAGGTCAATAACAAACGGCAGCCTGGGCCATTCCAGTGATTCTTAGCACCCCCTGCTTTCATGCCACACTGACCGCTGCCTTGATCAGGAGCACTCCAGCACCTGGAGACTAGGGGCCATGGTTTCTGGTGTGTCAACATAATGGAGGAATTAGCCATAATTTCACCACGCTGGCTAGACGGGTTGGTGAATTAGCCCTCCCCTTCCGCCTTTCTATCCGTGCAGCAAATATTAATTTGCCTCATAAATAGAAAGCTCAGCCTGCACCACTTGAAGGCGGGGTAGGACACTAGGTTACTGGCCTGGCCGGTTCCACACATCGTCACATACGTTCAGCGTGTGGGTCTCCTTCCAGTTAGATACCAGCTATTATATATACATTTTTATATATATATATACAGATACCAGCATATATATACATTTTATATATATATACATATACCAGCTTTATATATATACATTTTTATATATATACATATACCAGCATATATAGCCACATTTTTATATATATATATACATATACCAGCATATATATACATTTTATATATATATATACATACCAGCATATATATACATTTTTATATATATATTTATACATATATTACCGGATTTCAATATATATTTCTTTTTCGTGTGAATGATGAAATAAAGGAACCTAAATATTTAATTGCTAGTAATCTAGAACCTAAATAGAATGTATGAAAATATTAAAATTCTTATTTTATCAAGTTGAACTTTTCTTTATAAAAACGAAGCATAAAATTCTGTTATTGACGTGATTTTACTAACTAAGAATAATACAACTTCAGTTTATACTTAACTCTGAGGTTAAAGATAAGTTTCATAATTCACGTATTTGCAAAAATACGTAAAAGAAGTAGCAACCTCCTTGACCGGTGACGTATCGAGTAATAAATTCGCAATAGTAAAATATAAGTTTTTCTTGTTATGAATCTATCATATTTGGCGTGTTTTAGTATAATCCAATTAAATGGGAGAATACAAGTCGGTTCCAATTACTACACTTCGGCATCTATTACGTAATTGAACATTTTCAATTAGATAGCAACTTTTGAACCAGTGATGCTGTAAGCAACTTTTTCTATCACTTGACTGTTTTTTAGTTAGTTAGAAGACACGCAGGCATTTTGTTAATCAAACCTTCAACTTAGACAAGAACACGGGTGTTACATTTTGAACAATGCCTTTTTAAAAGTAAGTGTTTTTCTCTCCAAGAAATTTAAGTAATTAGGTACTTTAAATGTAATTAAAGATAAAACTTCGGTAGAATTATTTTACACAGTCAAACATTTTTGTGTGTTGCCAGGGCGAAATTTTCAGGTTAGAAAACGAAGGCAACCGATCAATTTCCAATTACTTTTTTGTTCAACGGAATGTCACTCCTCGTCTAATTGAAGCTATTCTGCAGTTGAGAACAAGATGATCCACATTTGCAATAGTGGTTGATTCAGCATTCAATTAAATTTTATATATAGTGAATGTATAGGTTCCCACAATATAAATGTTCGCTTCGCAGGCTTTCTTAACTGTTGCCACTTAGAAAAGCAAGAAAATAAACTTAAAAAGTTCAATTTCTAAAATTGACACCATGCCAAATCTGTTACTTTTATTTCATATTTTTCAAACATTGTATAATTACAATTTTATTTTTGGCATTTGGCAACGGCATTTGTAACTGCGTTTCGAATTCTAAAATAATAATCAGTCTTCCGTTTACCATCAACGTGTGCACACGTACTATGAAGACTCCACCAATAAAGCGTACTAAATTTCTTTAACTATGTATTCGAATTAATTTATTTTTGGTCTGTATTAATGAATTAAATTAAACATTTAAAGTATTAAATAAATATTATTTGAACTGGAAGGAATTACGGCATTTCTTCAATACTTCTTCCATTGTATGAATAAGTGTGTATAATTCGCTTAACACTAGAAGCACCGTTGGTGTTATTTTGACCCTTTTTTCCAATTTCCCATTATTTATTTGAAAATACAGTTAAACATCGAAGCTCATATTTTTTTTACATTTCCTAAAATGCTTCCAAGTGTACTGTAACAATTTTTCATATTTATATGTTAACTATTCAAATAAATAATCATAGCAATATCTAAAACAGCCAACAGGGGTCATTTTGACTCTCATAAGAAAAATGACCGATTATCAAGTGAATGTTTTTGAATGCTCGATGCCTCATTTTTGTTTTCCGCGCATTGGAAAACATGCATCTCTTATCGCGATGACTCAGAGGAGAAAAGTAAAAGTCAATGGAAAAAAATTTTGATGAGAAACTGGTCCTGCTACGGCTACGATAGCGAACGGAACTCGGCTCCACTTTCCATAGCAGTGTTTTTGAAGCTTTCGATTTCGATTCAACGTGCGTAAGCATTTTTCCGTATAAACAATGCCGAGTGGATTGAGTACACAGGAGGCCCTTGACCTCCTGGAATAGTTAGATTCAGATATCAGTTGTGACGATAGCAACGATGAAGATTTTGTTGCTAATGTGAACTTACAACATGCGTCGTCCTCTGAAAGCGGTGATAATGATGCCCTGGGAACTTCTGGCAATGTGATCTCCACTATTATGCGCGGATCAGAACGTTCACGTGGTACATGGGTTTCGTGAAATCATGCTGCATCTCAGATTCGATGTCTGAAGCAGCAGAGCTGAGAGCCTGCCCACTAAAAACTTTGCTCTGGCTTCTGGCATCTGGTACAAGCTGATAGAAAACTGTTATTTATGCTATAATCTTGAACAAGAAATAACTGTTGATGAACAGTTGTTGCAATGTAAATAAAGATGCAGATTTATCCAATACATGGCAAATAAGCCGGACAAGTTTGGCATCAAGTTCTGGTTAGCAACTGATGTAAAATCAAAATAGGTTTTGAATGGCTATCCGTATTTGGGCAAGAATGAAGAGCGACCAATTGATTTACAACTTGAGGAGAGTGTGGTGCTCAAATTATTGCAACCATATTTGAATTCCGGACTCAATGTCACTACTGACAATTTTTTTTACTTCTGTGAAACTTGCAAATGAACTTTCTGCAAAGAAAACCACAATTGTTGGGACGGTGCATCTGAACAAGACAGAATTACCTCTTATTGCACGTGACACTTCTTTGCCATGGTATGTATCTTTTGCACTGAAAAAAAATTGAAACAAAATACTCACGACATATAGGTTCAAGAGCAAAAAGAATGTTGTCATCCTTTGCACCATGCACACGAATGTGTCTGTAACCGAAATTGTCCACAATGTAAAGTAAAATTTACTTGATGGCACTTTCTTTCAAGGTACTTCATTGAAACGTGTTCATTTTATAGCTTTATGCGTACACCCCTTTCTGTGAATACGATGTCGCTATTTATGAGCACAATTTCAATGTTTCGTCTACGCAAAAAAAAAATAACACTGTCCATTAGGAATTGGTTTTTGACAATTTCGGTTCTTTATGCATTATGACCTTTGAGAATCAACCTAATTTCTTCATTTGAACGCCAATTTGTAATCACGATGGGTTACTTCTTTCACGAAAATTCGTCTAAAGGAGAAAATCAATTTCATCCAGGATATTAAAAAGTGTAAGTGCACAAAAATTGGTAAGGGTTTTGGGAAGTCATAGATAAATGATATTTTAAGAAATAGAGAAGATTACCTGCAACCGTCCTTTCGAGACGTGAACATATTTAGATAGCAAAATACAGCGTCGGAAGACCAGAAACGAAGAACTTGACAAAGTGTTGTTAGAGTGTCTTTCCAGCTGTCGATTGAAAAATATTCAATGAAAAATATTGCAATCAAAATATTTTTTAGTTGCAGAATTTTTCCTCGCCTGATGAACCCGAAAATGTAGACAGAGATAATGATGACGGAGAAGGGATGGAAAACATTGTCAGATTAGCAGGAAATATAAAAGCCAGCGAATTTGTTTGCGTGGACGAAGATTTAGAACTTTCTGTTACGCATAATACTATTCAGGAATTGTTAGAAAATATGATGGAAGGGAAAGAAAGTGATGAGGAAATGGACGCGGAAGAGAGTGTGGAACTGACACAAAATTCTAACATTGAAACATATTCTAATATTTTGGCAAATTTTCGGGAAACCCAAAATTTTACTCTGAACGAAAATGATGACGAGTTATACGAAAGGACTACAAATATTATTAGTACTTCCTTAGAAAAGGTTATTTGCCATAAAAAAGCAAAACAATTACGCATCACTGATTTTTTTAATGTGAATTAAAATAGAGAAGGATTAATGTATTTAGAATGGCTAAATTTTTCTATTGTTAATTTTATTTATTTTGATTTTTATACCGAATCTGTAAATAACAGCCACCTCTGAAGGACCGTCACCTTTGCAGAGTCCCGCGGGTGACCGTTATTCGGAGGTTTTACTGTATACGCATATTGCTATTTTCATCCAACTACTTAACTAAAATACTTCAGAAGTTAACTTAAAATTCGCAGAGGACATTTATTTATAATTAGAAAGATAATTCTGTGTTAAATTCTTTGAACGAATGGGAATAACGCCTTTTTAAATTAAAGACTTCGTTTTCATATTTACTTAGAGAAAAACAGAATCAGAAACTTCAAAATATCGTAACAAAATGCTACTTTTCCAAATTTTTGTCTTTTATAGTTAATTGGCGCAGAATGGACCAAGTTGTCCTTGTGCAATAAAACTACAACCAACTAATTTATAGTTAAATTTCATAAGACAACTACTAAATGTCGGTACATAATTGGTAATAATTAAATGATAATTAACAGTGAATAATATTGTCTTCGAGTTACTCATATGAAGTTGATAATGAAATGCAAAACGATATAACCTAAAATATGCAAGCTAAGACAATACGACCACAATTTCTAACATCATTCCAATTTTTGAAATTCTAATCAAGAACAGTGATCGTTCAAAACACACGATTTCGAAAATTTTCTTATAGTTTTTTTGGATAAACTGCAGTTTGCTTACAGTAAGTATTTTACCTGATTTAAAAATATACCATTTGTTAATAAAATATTTTAAAATATTGAATCAATTTTGCACAAATATTGATACAGGAATTATGCATTGGATAGCTTACATAAATATGAAAGGATTTTTGGCATACAGCGGGATACGATTACCCATTTTGGCAAACTTTTCTCATATTTTTACAAGAATATTAAATAAATGCACTTCAGACAATAATAGATATTAATAAATATTATATTCAGACAATATTAAATAAATCCTTCAGACATAGCAATGAAAATTTTTACAATAATTCTGATTTAAAAAATGCCATGCAGGCTAAGATAGATTAATAAATAAATGCTTGACTGAAGAATGTGACACAGTTTTCAAATTACACCTATTATTAATAAAATTCTCTAACTACTAAATAAAATTACTTTAAAATAGTAAACTATTGAAAGCAAAATGATTAAAATAAATATTGCCCTATTTCATTATAATTATATTATTTGAAATTGAGTATGTCATAAAAAATATTACAATTTCAAATAACTTTCTTGGGAAGAAAAACTTTAGATCGCTTATTATCCTCTTGATGCTAAGGGACTGACATCTAGTTTTATTTCAATGATTTTGGAAGTTAAAGAGATTAAATTTAAAAAATCCTAATTATTCTTTTCCCTCGGGTATAATTACCAAGCAGTCGGGGACCGAAATTAGAGACGGAACTTTAATACACTTCTGCGAAGTGTAAATGAAGGCATTTAATTTTTAAATAAATTTCGGGGAATTCGCTAGTTATTTAAAAAAGTTCAAGCATTATGATGCGGAGCGCGTCTTAGAAATTTAAAACTTTACGCCCAGCTAAAATTAGTTATACTCTATTTTCGAATACTGCTAAATTTCATTCTAAAGGTGGCATTTTCTTGCTTACCGTATCAAAGCTGTTTGCCCATGCCTTCTGTAATATTCTCATAAATATTTTACTTGCTATGTTATTTCATATTCACAGTTCTTTCTCATTTTCAATAGAAATAAAATATTGTCAGTTTCATTGTAATCGTTTTCTTGACGGCCTTGCAACTTTTTAGTGATAACGCGTTAGCCTAGCGTGAACCCGAGTTCGACTTAAAACCGTGACAAAAAAAAAAAAAAGTTTACCGATTAATGGCTCGTTGTACGGCGGTGGTTACTTCCCTAGCTCTTAATAGATTCGGATTCCTTGGAAAATTAAAGGTTCCGACGCAATCTGACCTTTGCTGTCTTTGCGACGTAAACGAATAAAATTGGTATGACAGCCTTTCTGAACCAGTATTGACGGTAACGCAGTCCAAATGTGAGCACACCAGATAGCAGGGTTAGTGTTTGTATTACAACGCCTTTAACTCTAGTTTCCGGACAATTATTGGTAGGTAGTTTGTCGATTACCAGTTTTACATTAGAGTGCGCTTTTCTGATATTGGTCCAAATTTATTATTATTTTTTATTACGGAGGATTATTTTACTAAATAAAGACTTTCTAAGTATCATGAATGACTGATTAATGGTTTCAAAATTAAGAAACAGATTAAATACTTTAAGATTTTAACGCTAAATGTGTGGATATTGTGATACATAAGTTTATTTTCGATTTAAGTGTGAAGATTTCATATTATGCATTAAAGGCAGAAATGAATGGCTATAAGAATAGAAGACACAAAACCAGTAATATGCATGCACTGTAAATAAATTCCAAAATTTTTCAACTTTTTTGATTTATTAAAATTATTGATGAATTATTAAAATAAATTATTAGACTTGTTGATTTTTCTGCGAAAGTCATCGAAAAATAATTTAAAATTTATTTTCAGTCTAACTATAATTACATAAAAAGACGTCATATTGTTCGATTACATTATATATATATATATATATATAAAAAGTTTTCCTCGCCCATTCTTGGCGGAAACAGGCTTTGGGACGGGCAGAGCGCCATGTTCCCAAGCCTCTTTTTACATCACTTCTTAATGTGCCATGTCTAGAAACTTCCTGACAATGTGACACGTGTTTAGGATTGTGGCTTTTTGTATTTCAATGTAGGTGTTTGGGTCAATGTTGAGTATCTCCAAATTCGTCGCAAGCGTTTTTGGTACTATCCCTGTTGCTGAGATGACTAACGGGATGATGAGGATCTTTTCCATACCCCATATATCTCGTACTTCATGTCTGAGATCTTGGTACTTGGTGATTTTCGTTGTGTAGGTTGTCTGTATGTTATTGGTGTTGGGTACTGCTATGTCGATTAAGTACGTGGTCTTATTCGATTTATCGACGAGGGTTATGTCAGGACGGTTATGTGGGACTGTCTTGTCTGTTATGATTGCTCTATCCCAGTAAAGCTTGTGTGTTTCGTTCTCATGCACGGTCTCTGGCTCATATTTGTAGTACGGGCATTTTTCTGTCAGAAAGCCAGCATTCGCTGCCAATTTCTGGTGGACTATTTTCGCTACTTGATCGTGTCTATGTTTGTAGTCTGACTGCGCAAGGATCTTGCATCCTGCCATCACGTGTTGGATTGTCTCCGATGCCGCATGACAGTGTCTGCATTTGTCGCTTTCTATGTCTTTTCTCTGGATGAATTTCTGATTGTTCCTTGTTTAAGGTCAAGAAAGTTTTTAACAAATTTATGAACCAGATTCTTGGTGAAGTAATGTGGAACATCATTGTAAATTCATTTAGACACGAGTGCCAAAAAGATTTTTAATTTAAAGTTATTGTTAATATGTATCCTGTTGATGGAGAACATTGCGAACAGATAATATTTTTGTGGGCTTTTTTCGATATATTGGAGCCCAGTTTGTGAGGAAATTCACTTTAAATCTGAAGTCTTGCCTTTTATCATACAAGTCAATTTCAGTAAGAGAGTTGTCGTTGATGCTGATATTTAAATCTAGGAAAACACCACTCTTGTTGTCAGTATTGGTTTTAATTAGTTTTAGGTTTGGCGGGTAGCTGTCAAGATTCTTAGTGCCATTGAGTGTTATGAGGTCATCAATGTATCTGAATGTGACCTGTTGTTGAAGGTAAACTTTTTCGTAAAAATGAAGGTGTAAGTTTGCCAGAATATTGGAGTAACTGGCTCCTGTGGGAATTCCGTGGGTTTGTACACAAAGCCTGCTAAACATTTTTATGATGTTTTTTTTGAGGCAAAAGGAAAGAAGGTTTTTGCAGTTGGATGCTTCCAGCCCAAAGAAATTCTGTTTTTTCAAAGTAGTGAAAAATAATTTCGGAACACTATAAAATGTCAATGGAATTGAATAGGTTTTCAAAGCCATAGCATTCGCTGCTACATAACTGGTTATCTTGCAGATATTTGATTATTGAATTATTATCATTTATGAACCAGGTTTTTTCTTGGCTTCTAATTTGGTCTTCAACTTTTTTTAATAAATGAAATAATGCTTTTGCAGCAGAGGATCCATACGAATTGCTTACTTGAGTAATAAAACGAAATTTTAGAGGGTTTTTGTGGAATTTTACCATGGCAAAGAGGAAAGGTTTGTTAAGAGATTTGTTAGTTAACTTGAGCCTTTTATGAAAGGCAAGGATTTTTTTGTCAAAGATTGTTTCACTTTCATTAAAAGGAGTATAGGCTGATGAAAGTTCTAGCCGCTTTTTTAAGTTTTCAATGTAGAAGTTTTTACAGATAAGTGCAAAAATTCCTGTGGCTTTGTCGGTAACAGTGATCACAAAATTTCTTTGGGTGTTTTTAATTTGTTCGAGAATTCTTTTTACATTGGGCTGATTTTTATTATCTAATCTTTTCAAAAGGTTCCTTTGGTTGCAGAAGTGAAAAATTTTTTAAAGAATCTTGGATCTCAATTCAATGAAGGTTTCTAATGGTATATTATATTTGAAGGCAATATCATAACAGAATTTTTAGATGTCAGCATGAATATGCTGAGAAAATGCTGTTCTGCCTTTGTTCACCGCCATCCTAAATTTTGATCCCTTTTCTAGTAGAGTTTTCAGATCTTCAGAGGCTATTCCATTAAGATGACCTGTGACAATGTGTCCATGATGTGGGTCCACAAATTTTAGGTATACTTTTCGAGTACAGGGACAAGAGATCTTGCTACTGTCTTCAAACAGGACTTTTTTGTAGTTACAAATCAATTTTCCAATTGGAGGTGTGTAACTAAATAAAGGTCGAATGACAAAATCTTTAAGATCCTTTGGAAAATATTTGCAAACTGACTTAATTAGTTTTGCCAGAGGTATTGAATCAAAAATTTTTCTAGAGAACTTGAAGACGATGTAATGCTTTTCTGTAGTGTCAATGTGCTTTACACATGTTTCCATCTTCTGTACGCCTCTCTTGAATTTAAGCAGGTCTAAAATGATGTCATGTGTTTGCTGATTTTTGAAATTAAATTCTAGGCTTCTTTTAAGGAGTAAATTGCATTTACTTTTGTTAAGTAAAAAAATCACATCCTTAAGCTGCCTAACGTTCAGATCCCTAGAGAAGTCATCACCAAGTTTATTGAGGAGCAAGCTTAAATCTATGAAGGAAGATTTTTTTGCTTTCTTTTCCCCTTTTTCTCCATCTTTTATTTTTTTCAATACAATCACCCATTCTGAAAATTTTGTAAACAACATGGTTGTCCAGATCGCTTAATATTCTAATGTTGTTAAACATATCGTTCATTTCAATTGGGTAAATGGTCTTTTCTTTGCAGATTAGATAATTTTCTAAATAAAGTCTGTGCTTTATGCCTGGTGTAATGTTAAGGATTTTAATTTCAATGTTTTTGAAGTCATGTTCTTGAAATGCTTTATTTTATGTATATATATATATATACATATATATATATACATATACATACATATTACATACACATATATGCATTATATATATGGTATTCGATTAACAGAGTATTCAATTTTCCACGGAATCAAATACACAGAGCTGCACATATACTTTAATATCCTAGTACACTTGCTCACGAATAATAAATATAAAATAATATTTAAAAGAATATTATGTATAAAATAATTATGCATACCACTGCATTGTTTAATAAAAGAAAATTTTACATTAGCAAGCAGTTGCAGCTTTACTTGTGCGAAAGTTCAAAACTATCGTGCAATTTATACTTGAGTTACTTTCTTTTTTCACAACGTCTAAAACCTTTAGCTTATGACATAAATTCTATGTTCATCTGAAAAGAAAGCCTTCCAAAACGCGACAATTCGATGAGACAAGCGACCAATCACTGGGGACAGACTAATCGGTTGGAAGTGAAAAGGCTCCAATCCCCCTCTGGGAAAACAGAGCAGCCTTTGGCGGTTTACCATTCCGAACGACGAAGCAAATCACAAATAAAAAAAACGCTCACCTCTAA
Organism: Dysdera silvatica; assembly: GCA_006491805.2. NCBI lineage: Eukaryota > Metazoa > Arthropoda > Arachnida > Araneae > Dysderidae > Dysdera > Dysdera silvatica. Next base: position 139,811,586 of record QLNU02015360.1, read on the forward strand.
TTCTAAGAGCAAAAAAAGGAGACTATATGGACTTAAATTTTTAAAAAATAAAACATTAAATTAAACAGCATGAAAAATGGACATAAACAATTGATATGATTTATCGATTCTTTTGCAGCCATTCGATTTTTTAATCGATTTATCATAATATTAGGGCTCCTACACATTTTTGTTTGAAATTAGCTCCCGCCTACTGTACAAAGAAAGTAATGAATTTAGTGGAGTAAAATAATAAAGATAAATATTTTGACTATGTATAGACAGAAACCAGAAGTCATGATTAAGATGAGGAAAATAAATAAAGACTAAACCGACAGAATAATGATAGCGAACGTTCCAAATACCTACGGATTTTTAATAAAATTCTGGACACTCCAATGGCTCAAACAAAAGTGAGGTTTGAGTCTCAAAAATATTTTAAATTCATAGCTTTGCTGGATTCAAAACATTTTGATAAATTTCGTAAACACTTTCATGAACATCTACTGTTGGAGCTTGAAGTACCTTCTGTGTCACGTTTTGATAGAGTTCGGCTTAAAAATGAATTGAGAGTGTTATATTCCCTTGATGGATGTATAAAAAAATCAGTAAAAGACATTACTTGTTACATGAAAATAAATAAATTGGGTATTGTGTTTAGTGAGGTGCACAAATTAACAGAACCGTTATTAATTTTTCTATCAACTGTCTATCTAATTCTGTAACTGCAGAAACAATATTTTCCACATTAAAAAGAATCAAGACATATCTTAGAACCACACAAGAACAAGTATGCTCGAGCAACTTGGCTATTTTGTCAATAGATAAAAATATTCTTTTAAATATGAAAAAAGTAATCTGAGGAAACTTCTTATGAAAATGCAATGCTTAAATTCACGAAAGAAAAGAACCGAGTTCATATGTAATTATTACCATATATAATAATTATAACGTCACACACGCACACACATATATATACAGGGTGTCTGTTAACGCCCGAAGGAAAAGTACAAAGCGGGATTCCTTTAAAAATTCTAAACAAAATATCTTAATGAGAAAATGCTGAGAAACCCATATTTTCTGAGTTACTAGCGTTTAAAGATTGTCCAGTCTTGTGCCGCTTTCAGTTATTAACGCTTTTCATATTTCTGTTGAAGCGAATTTAAGAAATCTCGTTTTTGAAAAAGGCGTGGGATAAAAGTTTTTGATAGTTTGTTCGGTAAATTTATTTTGAATGCCAAAGCGCATGCGAATTGGGTTTTCCTTGACCAATAGGATAGAAATTAAGTCATTGATCACTGAGTCTTATAGCAACCATTGAGATTTCATTCTTCGCCAAGTATTAGTAAATGATACCAAAGGTGGATGCATAAAAATACTCAGCAAATTTATATATATAGAGAGAGATTGGGGGGTGAGTTCAATCCACCGCACCCACGAAACATTTTTGAAATAGCCATATGTTCACTGATTGGACTAATTTCACCAATAGGCGCTAACGAGTAACAACTGGGTTGTTTATTTTTCCGAGGTAGGGTTTTCATTGGTTCTATACTATCAGCGAAAGGGTAAGCCCAATTTGGCGACTTTGCAAAACTATCTTCAGGGTGTTACGAACAACAAAAAATAAAATTTGCGGTATTCTTACGCGCAAGGGTGGAAAAGTTTGTCAGAATTGGCGGTCTGTCATTATTTCTTAAATCTCTTTTTAATTAATAAATAATGACATGTCTCAAACAGTTTTGAATATCATGCAAGACGGAACTTTTAGACACCGCCCCATTAGCCTATCCTGACGGCGGGGAAGGGGTGACCGAGACTTGACCTCCATCGCCTAGATTTTAACGTGCATTTTTTTTAACATGGTTAATATTCTGGATTGTGAGTGAAAGTAAACCTAAAGCCCAATCCAATTTAATTGCAGTGCTTATGCACCGTCCTGTAAATTTTTAATTCAGTGACCTTTTACCCTAATACAGCGTTAATAATTGTTATTATCTGATTGATGATATTACAACTAATCAATGGTTCCGAAGCGC
>QLNU02015360.1:139818997-139841882 GCA_006491805.2 Dysdera silvatica
CCGTTGCTATCCTTATGCCATAAAAATACAACCAACCAACCTCAATTTCTAACCTAATCATTAGTCATTATTGTCGGATTCACTTGTAAAGGACTTCGGAGTTCGTTGAAGTTTAATCATCCATCCATAGATAATTAACCATAGTCATACTTTTTCTTTTATAAATTTGCAGAGTTTAAAATATTTATTTATTTATTTATACAATACTATTTGGCCCGTGAGGGCCCAGGTAGGGGTATGCAATACGGACTTAAGATGTTACAAATTGTCGAATATTATGAACAAATGCATTGATATTAATTGAAGAAACACATTTTGAGTTAAGCTTATTCCAATTGTCAATCGTTTGAGCAAAAAAAAAAAAAAATAAATTTATGAGTATTGCTGTGTGCGGTAAATAATTATAATTTGAAAGAGTGGTCAATACGAGAAGAAATATAGTCGGCAGGTCTCACGTATTGTAAGAAATTACATTTATAGTGATTATAAAGAATTTTTATATAAAAGAGTAAGACGCAGGTGTTTACGGTGAAGGGAAAGCGGAATTAGGTTTAAAGAAGCTTTAAGAGATATTACCGAGACATTAGGAGACCAGTTATTCAATATGAAACGTGCAGGCAGACTTTGAATAGATTCCAAGTGGTTGATATTGAGGTCTGTAAAGGGATCCCAGATTTCGGAAGCATAATTTAATATTGAGAAAATGTAAGTTTTGTAACAATAATCTGATGGATTTAGTGGAATGTTTTAATTGTCCCTGTAGATAAAAAATAATTTTGATTCAGCTTGATTAACAATTCCATCGGAGACCAGAAGTAAATGTTATCCCTAGGTATCTGAAATGTTTCACTTCTTGAATTGTAGTGGATTGGATTTTATAGGAGAAGGATAAAGGATTAGTTTTCCTATGAATAGATAAAAGAACTGTCTTAGATGAGTTTAATGGTAAGGACCACTGGGTGCACCATTGAGAAATGAGATCAAGGCTAGATTGTAAATGCCAATGATCATTTAATGATGGTATTTGATTATAAATTACGCAATCGTCTGCAAATAGCCGAATTGGAACAGAATTAGATGAAGCAATGTCTTTAATAAAAATCAGGAAAGGAAGGGGAGATAAAACTGCACCCTGAGGAGTGCCTGAATATATATCTAAGAACACAGAATTAGTATCGAATATGTACATATACTGCTTTCGATCCTTTAGAAAAACTTCAATCCTTGACAAGAGTTGTATATCAAGGTCAATTAAATGAAGCTTATAGATTAATTTGGAATGAAGTACTTTGTCGAACACTTTCGAGAAATCGATAAAAATTATATCTGTTTGGGCATTATTGTCAATGGATTAGGGCAAATCTTGCATAAAGTTAAGAAGTAGGTTAATTGTTGAGTAACTCTCTCTAAATCCGTATTGAGATGGTAGAAAGACATTTTAGACTCGAGTATAAGGCGTATCTCTTTAGTTATGATACGTTCAAAACGTTTTCAGGAGGTTGAAGTAATAGCAATAAGTCTACAGTTTAACGGATTATTATGACTACCTGATTTGTAAATTAGGATGATTTTATTAATCTTCCAATCATCAGCAAGTTCAGAGGAATTGAGTGAAACATTGAATAAAACAATAAGGTACTCAGACATAGATTCTGGAAATTTTTTCAGCAAAAAATTTGGAATAACATCAGAACCAGTAGCATTTATTTTAATGCGTTTAAGTAGTTTATTAAGCCTGGTTTAGAAAAGCGAATAGGGACAGAAGTAGTTATGGAAGATATAAGTCGTAAATTAGTGGAGTGATCATCTGTTGAGAAGACTGATTAGAATGCCTAATTAAAACTTGTAGCAATTGTGAAGGGGTCAGAAATTAATTTGTTTGGGATTAGTAAAGTTAATTGTTTGAAGGGTTTGGGTCTTAAGAAGTTCCAAAATTTATCTGGTTTATTCTTAAGATAATGAGGTAGAATAGACGTGAGATAATCTAATTTCGCATTCTTATATGAATGTTTAAATTCATAATAAGATCGATGAAACTTGGCTTTTAAGCTTATGTTGGATGGACAATTTTTAAATTTGGTGGAGAATCTTCGAACTTTGCGTTTAAGATGAATAACATGTCTGGTAATCCAAGGTTCACTAGAATAATCAGTTCTAATTTTTTTTGTGGGAATAGTGAGAAAGATTGTGTGGGTAATAGTTTTAAAGGAGTTCCATGATAGGTGTATATTATTTGAATTTGCTTGAACGAGAAAATCGGGGAGAGAGGTGTCGAGAATTTTTTGGACACGAGAAAAATCAGTTTTAGCAAAGTTGTATCATTTTGGCAGGAAGTATGTAGTAATGGGATGAGTAATTAAAAGAGCAAGAAAGGGAATATCATGGTCTGATAAACCTTGAAAAATAGTTAGATTTTCAGAAATAAGTGAACTGGAAGAGATAATTAAATCAAGGCAATTAAATCAATGGAGGAATAATTGTTAGTTCTAGTTGGCATATTAATAATTTGAGTTAAATTATGCGTAAGAAGTAAATCATTAAGATAATTATTAATTGTCAAGTTACCATGATTAGAGGAAATGGGATCCCAGGAAATCCCTAGAAGGTTAAAGTCACCAGCTTTGATTATATGATAAGAAGAATAAGAGTCTAGGATATTTGAGGGTTCAATAACAAAGTTCAATGGAGAATTAGGAGGGAAATATACAGAGAAAATCAGAAATGGTTTAAGATTGACAGGTCTCCATTCAGTGGCAATAATTTCAATATTGGCATAAAGTTCTATTAAAGATGTATTACAGTAAGTATTTTTGATCAATAACGCCACGCCCCCTCCTCAAATGAGTCTGTCATGTCTATAAAAAACATAATTAGGAATAGAAATGTGAGAATCGTCAATTCTAGGATGGAGCCAAGTTTCACTAACTGCAATAATATCTGGGTCAGTTGATAAAATGAAGGTATTAAAGTCATCTAATTTGTTCAAATTACTACGAATCTTAATGGAGCATACGGATAAGTTATTTTTAAGCAAATAATGATTTTCATTATAGATGTGTTTCTGACGAGATTTTTTCTACGGGAAGTTTCCCGAAAAACTAATCAGTGAGTTGGAAGTGGGGTTAAGGGAATATTTAGTACCGTTAATTAGAATAGTACGATAAGTTAGTTTAGTGCGTTGGCCTTCGTCACGATGGACTTGGGATAATTACCAAAGTTTTTGCCTTATGTGTCTAGTTTCCGGAGGAAAATCTTTTTGGATTGAAAATTTGGACCTTTTTAATTTGACGGCGTTATGCAAAATAGAATCTTTTAATTTGTAGGCAGAAAAGTTAACCATGATTCTATGAAATCTTAGGTTGGGTCCCCATCCCAGCCAATGACATCTCTCAATATCTGTTGGTGAGACTGAGACATCCAATTGATTTATGCACAGCTCTGAAATTAAGGTCCCAGGATATTCTGAAAATGTGCTCGACTCAAAACCAGAAAATATTAGACTATTTCTCCGTGGCTAATCATGTATGTAAACAATACGATTTAACAGATCCTGATTGGCGGAAAGTGAAAATAAATTTCTCTCACATATTAATGATTCAATCTCCACAACTCTTTCTGTGAAAGAGTGTAATTTATCCAATCTGGAGTCTAATCCATCCACCTTGGCAGAGAGGGTCTCCATTCAGTTAAGAACAAAATCTTGTCTGGAATTTAGGGCATTAAGTTGTTTTACAATATCAAGTTGTAAGGAATGAATGGCGGTAAGGGAATGATGTGGTCATTGGCGGTAGAAGGATCAGTCACTGGAAGAATATCATTAGTATAAGTATTGGATGACTGGGAACGTAAGCGTGTAGTAGGAGGAGATCGAGGAACATTGGGGCCAGGATTAGATTCAATGTCACCATATAAACGTAATAAAAATAAAGTATTAATTGGTTTTACACAATGATTAAACCTTAAAAAATAACACAAAATACTCCGGTAATAAATTAAAGAATGGACATGCATTGCAAAAATTCGAACGGGTCTGGACAAACGGCTAGTAAAAATGAATTTAAACAGAAAAATAAATATAAGAAATAAGTTACCTGTAATAAGTAAAGAAGAATCATGATTATCGCATTCGCCGAACCCTGCGGTGGCGCAGTGTGGTAACGCGTTCTCCTATTGCGCGGCTAATCCGGGTTCGACTCCCAGCAGTGCAAAAAGAACGCTTACTCAGAGATCTCATAAAGATCGCACTGCTCACTGTAGTCCGGGGTTTGGTTCCCTAGGCCTTAAGAGGTTCGGATTCCTCGGAAAACAGTAGGTCCCGGCGCAGCATGACCACTGTAGTCTTTGAGCCGTAAAACCAAAAAACAAACAAACATTCGCCATAAAAACGCCTGTATTTACGAACCCGTCAGACTGCAAGTAATAACTGACTATATACAGGTTTAGGAGGTTCTAGAAGGTGCAAGAATTATATAGTGACGCAACGATGCTTGTAGGAAATGTCAGCAGAGTGAAAGCCAATCGGCATAGGGCACGTAATATATACGCGAAAGCGGTGAATACGGTTGCATGGTATTTTTCCGAAAATTGATGACACAGGAAATTTAATTCCGGAAAGTCCAACTAAAATACACGAGGGAGGCGAAGTCGTTGAAACGCAAATAAGCACGCTCGTCGGCATCCATAATCAGAAACAAACCGGCCTCCTGAGCAACCAAGTGCTGATAAACATCGCCTATCGGCAAACATCAGATGAAAGCATGCAAACAACCTGCATTAAGTAAAGAAGAATCATAATTATCGCATTCGCCGTAAAAACGCCTGTCTATCCGAAAGAATATAAATTTTTTTGGCATTTCTGACACACATTAAATAATTTAAATCGCCCATTAAAGAAAGGTTTGCAGTTAAAGCGAAATTTATAATGGATTTAAAAATTAGAGTTCTTTATTAGCTGTAATAAAACCGTTTTTAAATCCTGATTCTTTAACTGAATCAATTTTTGTGAAAAATTCAGGTTATTTATCAATAAAAGGGTAGACACATGTTCTTGCATATATTCCATTGTATAAGTTTTGAAATTTTCTACTTTCAGTTTTAGTTTGCAGCTAGAATTCTTAACAGCTGCGTAATGAAAAAAAAATTAAAACGATTCTTTTTTCCTCTAAGTTCGAATTTCACAAAATTTTTTCAACTTTCCACAATATACGTGTTTTTGAATATGTACTACATGTTTACGTCTGCCGTAAGTATCCTAATTTGCTAGCCTCCGTTTCGGGGCCGTGGCCATACCGAGGCTAGAGGACACTGAACTCCTCCACCTGGAAAATATTTCTCAAAATAAAATATTGTAGATTTTTATTTCCTATGAAATCCTACACGATAATGGAAATTTTTCTTTGACGTTAAAAGTGTATTCAAAATGGATTTCTACTTTAGATTTTGTGTACACCATATCTTTTACAAAATTCGAGTCTCCACCTACTCTATGGTTGGGATGAAGGAAAATATAAATTTTAGTATATCTCTAAGTTTTTAATGCAAAATTTAGGGTTAAGAAATTTATTCATTAGTGTTAAATATATTAGTTTTAGATACCCAGTATCCTTAAATATATTAATAAAATGTATTAAAACATTGCCTTTCCCTTTTTTATCGGCTCAGGAAGTCTTTGATCTGTCATTTTGAGTTTATTTCCTTATTAGTTTCTGTCCCTTAGGTTTATTTAAGTGTTTTCATTGTATTCCGATTGACGATTTTGTAACTCCGTGTTTTACTCTGAACGTAAGAGTACTTGTTGAATCTGTTGGGTCTTAATAAATTTATTATTATTATTAACGAATGCTAAGCTCTCCCATAGCTCTCTGAGCCCCTCTTTTAGACCCTCTTCTCTCTAAAAAGCATCTAGCTGCGACCCTACGCCCTTTTTCCAGTCGAAAAGTCTCTTCCATTGTAGGTAAGCAATGCAAAAGGTACAACACAACCACATATATCTGCATATGGTATTTTTTTTTCGCTTAAAGGTGTTCAAAGTAGTGCCTATAGTGCAAGGCAATCTCTCCTTCGACGGCGACGACCTTAGGCGTGTGTTGAACGGGATGGGGCCATTGAATACCCAGAAATAACTTTCCTAATTGTTGGTCAATAGAGAGGGTCGTAAAATAATGTCAGATTTTGAGTTTGGAGAAAAAAATAAAGCCCTATGGATGTACAGTTAGCAAGGAAATGGATGCGTTTAAAAAAAATTGGATGAAAATGCGCCAAACTAATTTTCGTAAATTAACTAAAATTGTATTTTTTTTAAAAATATTGGTTACTTAAGGGTGCAGAGCCCTAGTTCAAAACGATCTCTTCGACGGAGACTCCCTCATACGTGTGTCGGACAGGATGTGCCATTGAACACCAGTTTGGGTTTTCCCCACACACACACACAAGATACAGAAATATCTTTCCTAGTTATTATCACCAAAGAGAAGGCTGTAAAGCAATGTCAGTGTTTGAGTTTGAAGAAAAAAATGCCCCATGGGTGTAGCAGTTAGCAAGGAAATGGATGCGTAAAAAAGATTGCACGAAAATTCCAAATTAATTTTTCGTAAACTAATTAAATTGCCTTGTTTTAAAATATTGGTAAATTATTGGGGGCTCAAACCTTAACCAATTTATTATGGCATGTGACTCGATACAACGATCAAGAGAAAGATCCCTTGAAAATAAAAATCGCACACAGTACGGAAAATCCATCGATAGGGGAGCCAGGGACCGCGGTAAAACGGGCAACCCAACCATCAGATAGGTATATATACAACGAGCGAGAGAAATGTTCGTGAAACAAGATATTTACAAAAGTACCGAAATTCCTTCCGCAGAGCGGAGCTTATGATCGCCAAAAAGGACATGCGATCATACAAGCATATATATATTACATGATCAAGAGGAATATCCTCTAAGAAGAAATCGAAAAATTCCCAAATCCACCACTAGACCGACCCCCTCTCCCACACTAAACACGTGGATTCAGCGCAAGAAGGCGAAAATAGTTAGATGCTTTTTCCGTATGAGTATGGGAAGCGTATCGCAAAAGCGAAAATACGTATTGAAAATGGTTTCATATAAATAAAAATGTGTAATAACATCTGTTATTATTTTGACACATTATCATGCACAAAGCGATAGACCGATTACGCAAAAAATATGCAATCACTTTCAAGCCTTTATATTCCCACTGGGCCAACTCAACATCAGTTGAAGTCGGTGAGAGCCTTCGGCCTGACTAGCTACAATTTCTGTGTAGGACATCTCCTATAAAGCGAATATAGAAGTGTCATAATTTAAAATAAAATTAGAAAAATTAATCGATAGGATTATAGAGATGATAATCCTTAAAAATCGATGAAAGAAAATTAGAAAGATTTAATCGAAAGGTTTATAGACGCATTATAATATAAAATTAGATTAGAAAGATTTAACCGATGGGATTATAGAGATGTTATAATTAAAAAATCAATAAAATTAGAAAGATTTAATCGGAAGGATTATAGAAGCGTTATAATTTAAAATTAATTTAAAAATTTAATCGATAAGATTATAGAAACGTTTAAGAAAAAAAATATGGAAATTATAATTATTAGTACGTATAAAAAAATAAAGATACTTACTTGGTTGAAGACATGGTGAACAGGTGAATAAATGAAGTCGTTGACTGAATATGTTGAATAAATGGAAACTCGATGGTAGATCTTCTCTAGGCAGGGGCTGGGGAGAAAGTGAAGTCCAAAGCCGATGCTTGATAGAAATATGATTAGTATTATCGCTGAGAGGACTATGGCCGGAAGTCAATCAAGGAAAAATAGCAGATTTTTAAATATTGCGATGTGCGAAACAACAGGGAGAAAATCTAGCAGAAAGAGTAAAACCGGTAATTGTGACACAGCGCAGGAACCGGAAGCATGAACGGGTCTACCCAGAGGAGGGAGGGACGCGCCGACGTCACTTCTGGGGGAAAAACATGTCTCTAACACGTTCGGAACCGTCCAGAATTGAAATCGATGATAATAAACGGAGTATAAATTGAAATACGGATTTGAATACGATTGAAATTATCTCATTAGGCTACTAATTACAAGCTTATTACAAAATTGCAATAAAAGGTGTGATTTTTTTATGCGAAGTTTAAGGGAAATTAAAGAATAAATTTCTGTGTAAAACTTATTTTAAAACACTGCATACAATTTAAACTAGGGGGATTAAAATTATCCGATTACAATTATATAAAACAATTTAGAAATAAACTCTAGCTTTTCACTAACTTTGAGGAAGAATTTAAAGATTAAACTTTTGTGTAATACTTAATTTAAAACGGGAAATCATTCTTTTTCATCTCAAAAATAGAAAAAAGACGCTTTGTAAAAAGTGAATAACAATTTGTTTGATAAGAATAAAGTGCGAAGTTCAAAAAAGATAAAAAAATGAAGAGTTAAAAAAAGTTTAGAAAAAGGAAAAATTATAAAAGTTTAAGAGAGTCGAAAAACTTTTTTTTGGAAAAAGTTAAAAAGAAAACAAATAGAAATTTTAAAACTTCTCTATTCACATTTAGAAAGAAAAGCGCCAACTCTTCGTGCAACCCTGAGGACTACCCTGCGGCCCCACCCTGAGGGGACCTGGCTTAGCCAGTGGCACAGAACGCCCAGTTTCCCCCTACTACTAGATATGTTTGGCTTTTTATGGCGCAAGAGCATCTGGACTATACTGCGCCAATACTAGATATGTAAACAAGCCATTACCTGAGTTTTCAAAAACAAATTTCGAAGGACATGTGTCGCTTCTATGGATCCTACAGTTTGAAATTTTTTCCCTAGGAGATTGAATGCACTTAATTCTATTTCCCTTTTTAAAAGACATATTCTCAAATATTTATTAGAATTGTAATGACCTTTATTTTCATACACTATATATTCATTGCGATAACAATAAGGTGTTACTTTGCTATGCATCATAGAGCTTTGCGGGTTATTCCGCAACGTCTGTTTATTAAAAACACTTAACGTTTCACTCAGTGCTATGCGGAACATCCTCAGAAGTAATACCGACCAAGTTTCCCTCTGCAAAATGCAAGACTTTCACTTGTGTTTAATAAACAGAAGCCGCGGAATATCCCACAAAACTCTAGAATGTATATTAATAGATGCCTTGAAAATCTCCGTGAATGCCTTATTTTGCTGTTTCATCTAAATATTACAATTTTTTCCTCCCTCGGGCAGCATGGACTCCATCAAACTAAATAGCATTTATCAAATGCTGCCCAGGCGGATATCAATCTGCAATTTGCAAGATGTAAATTTATGGTATAAACTATGTGTAAAAATGCCATAATGTTACATGATTACACCTAAATAAATTCGTATCGTATTGTATTATATAATATGTAAAACCAATTTCACAACCTTGTTTTTGGCTCTACAAATAAAGTCTTTTTCCACGGAATAAGTAACTTATATTTTGCCCTGTATAACTGTTATACTCCAAATGCTATATTTTACAAAAATTACCTATTCATGGCAATTTCTATTTTGGGAATTTAAGTTTTTTTGAGTTTATTAAATATTCCCTTATTTTGCATTCTTACACTGGTATTAATTTATTATTTATTGCAAAATCTTTCTTTGTGAAAAATTCTTAATTATTGATTCATGCGCCAAGAAACAGGAAAGCAGAAGTTGATTTATAATCATCTCTGGAGTAAAATTATCGTTAAAATCATCATAATAGCCAAAAATAATTTGCTACGAATAAATGAACTCCGATTTTTAAAACAATAAATTATTAGAAAATGGAGATACAAAGAGGGTGTGGGCTTGAAATTGTACGTACAAAAAAATAATGGCAATATGAGAGGTTAGATGAACTCATGGTCTGTCCTGGATTTGCATTCATAAATGGAATACATTAATTTTAAAATAATAAAACTACATACATAATGACTTTCTCTAAAAAACTTCTCTGGTACACGTGAGATTTTTTTAGATAGCAACATTTTACAGGATAAGAAATTAAAATCGCAATAATAAATCATAACTTTAAACTGTTGGTTTACATCTCATAATGATATTAAAATTTGAAAAGGCAAACAGTTCGTGCAACATTCTTTTTAAAGTTATGTCTGTGTGATTTCGTTCTGTCTTTTTTTTTCTTTAACTGCAATTCTACGTTCGTATGCATGCATATGTATGTGGTCTTTTACAAGCAACAAGGTATGCACAAAATTGGTGGCCACACTGAACACTGTTTCCTTCCTCACGAGTGAACTTAATTTTCTTAAACAGCGAAACCATTTTTTGAATGGTTTTTCAATATAGTAAGTTCAACAATTAATGTAATTAGTCATTTTGATATTAAAAATTTTATTCCTGTGTTACTATACGTGAAACCTAAAAGTTTATCTCTAATTGCAGTTTAGTATTTGTTATTGGCTTCTCCTTATATATTAATGTGTTTTATTTACAGTCTACAACGCCATTATTTCTCCTATTGGTGACTAACTATTTTTCACGTAATTTTCTTTCTATGTCTTGAATTTTTCATCTACGAAATTTGACAATATTCCGGCTGTTAGGTCGAGCTATATAAAATTCTGAATGAAGGAAGTTTAATTGTGGCCATCCTGTATATTAAGTAAATATTGTTGAAATCTCACGTTATTTGGAAGGATCTAATGGGATGATTCCAAACATGAGAACATAAATGACTTCATGTATATACCATAATTAACAAAATATGTATATTAAAAGTATCTTTTAGAAAATGATGTTTACATGTAATATACATTAATTGCATATAAACTGTCAGAAATTAAAGTATAAATTTTACTTCTAAATTTATGAAAATATGATTATTGACATACTATGCAAAATTACAAATAAAGCCACAATTTACAACGCTTTTATTGGGTATAAATCATAGAAAACACTCAATGGCATTTCGAACAGTTAGGCCTGGTCTTTATCAGGAGAAAAACAACAATGTTGTTTATCTCACAAATAGACGACACTGTTTATCTCCTGGCAAACATCAACACCTAACTGGTCGAAATGCCAGTGAGTGTTTTCCATGTGTTATACGCAATAAATAAAAATATAATTCACAACGTCTTTATCTAAATTTATATTTAATTTTTTCATTATACAGTGAGAAGACACTTTTTATTGCATTTAAAGTAAATACGCATTGATTTTGTAGATTACATACTACAAAACATCTAATCGCACTAAGAAACTTAAATTTAGAAATCGATTAAACATTTTCATGTAATTCTCGAACATTAAGATCTTGGTTAAATATTATCTTAAAAAAATTGTGTAGTCTCTACGCTTGATTCACTTTAATTACGTATCAGAATTGCAATACAAACATGTCTGTCTTCACTTGATAAAGGGGGAAAATAGCTACCAAAACTTCGTATTTTTAAATTTTAAAGCAGTATAAAAATTACAGACCTTATGGAATTTCCTAGTAGAACTTTATATTTTCTTATAAGAAACAATTGGACCACTGACGTGTGCAGGGGTATTGATGGGCGTTGTAACCCTCCCATTGCGATGACATGTATGTTTACATATGAATATATGGTGTTGTAGCTCCGTAACCTCACCATTGAACATATAAATCCCTTATAAACTTGATGTATACGCCAATGAGTTGGACGATTACCCATAAATTTGGTATGTCAATGCTTCACCTACCTGGAATTTTATTAGTTACTGAAAATAAGTGAATACGAATAACTATTAATATAATTTGCGAAGGAAAAAAGTAAAACGCAAAATGAGAAAAACGTTATCTAGTTCTTTTAGGTTGAACTTAAACAAGTTTTTGAATATAAATTCACAAGCAAAACAGCTTTAAGATTATTTTGCAATAAGTTTTTATGTATCTCTAATTCATGTTAATGTTTTATGATAAGTCACACGGGAAATCAAGTATTGTAGGGAAAACTATACTTTGTTAAGTAGAAAATCCATTCAACGGCGATTGAACTATTCCAGGTATAATGTATATACTACACTGGTCTTGACTGGAAAAGAGCAATCTGACCAGATAAGCCAAAATTAATCATGTAATATCCGGCGCGCGAAAACAGGTTTAGGCAGAAGCTGAAACCGCGTTAATTCTCGACGTTATACAATTAATGATCATATTTAGAGCAGGAAGCTTGATTTTGGACATTATGGTATACGTGATAGGATACAAACTTCATTAGCAAAGCATTTATGCAGCAATGTTCATACAGTATTGTTTGGGCAAATATCTTTTTATGAAGATGCATGGTGCAATATGAACACGTTTTTCTAAACCGATCCTAATTTATATTATTCTAGAAGTAGTGAGCATTTTCGGAAATATATATGTGCTACCGACCAAACCCAGTTTTAGGCCAAACTAGTTTAGCCTAGACCCATCTGGTTTATTCTAGGCCAAGGTAATTTGGCGTAATTTTATTGATACAAACTACCCTCCCGACGCCAAACTAGCGTAAATTCTTTAAGTCAGCTTATCTTACGCCTTATAACGGAATTTGACATATGTGCACAGACATTTTTGTCTGGAGGAGAAGTTATCAAAGACAATGAAATTTGTTTGATGAGTGCTACAACCCCAAACATTGGGTTGGTACGGGTCAGGGATTCGTTCGCTACAGTTGTCTGAAAATGTGAACATCTAAGAAATGTCGCTGTAGGAAGAAATCACCACTTTGTAATTTAAAGTGCCATAGCAGTTTAGCTTGCAATAATAACTAAGAATGTATTAAGATGTGAATAGCTTTATAATGTGTAATAAGTTATAAATAAAACGATGTTTGTTACTTATGCACTTTTGTCAATTTGCTTTGCTATCCTTTCATAAAAAGATTAAACTAATTAGGTGGTTATCAGATTTAACTTTTGAAAGAAAAAAATTAGTTACTTGCTCTTATTACACATAGGTTAATACCAGTGGCGTCGATTGACCGTTTCGTTTGGGTATGCTATACATGTTACAAAATTAACGTTAATGTAAACAGTTGATTACATTGTTATCGATGTTTGAAAGAAGTGGAGGTACTAGGCTATGGCCGGAGGGGGGGCATGGCCCCCAAATATAACCTGATTTTATTTTTTAATTATAGAAAACAAATTTAACGACTCCGCTGCACATAGACAGGAATTTGTGCCTCCTAAAGTTTTTATCCAGAACTGCCCCTGTTCGAAAGGTTTAAATATGCACACCACATCAGGACTCACCTTACTTGGTTCCATATAATTAATTGTAGGATGTTTTGAATGCCTTAATTAAATAGTACAATTTCAAACATGTTCAATATAATTTCAAATAGACCAACGGATAAGTTTTTCATACGCCATTTATTTGAAAAACAAGAAATTTGCGTTTCGTTGTGTGATTAAATTATCAAAGAAAGGTTGAATTACCTCATTTTGTTGTTTATTTATACACAAGTTCCATTCACCTATATATATATATATATACATTTTTTTTTTAAATGAGTTAAAATATTACCATAAAGCAGAAGTTTTTCTTTCAGTTCCAGCAACAATGTCTTTTCAATTACCAGTAAAATTAAGCCGTATAGCTTTCCTTGTGCTTTTGCGCTTCTCGATAATATGTATTAATTCTTTACAGGGCCGAAAAAGAACGCTCAACTGTAGTACTAGAGCTTGGAATCGACTTCACAAGTTCTGCTAACTTATGAATTTCTTAAAATGTAACTTGAAGTTGATTTTCATTCATAAATTTTAATAGGTCATGAGCTGGTTCCCCAACAATTTCATCAGAAATAAATATTTTCAGTTCATTTTTTAAGTGAATATAATCAAAAAATCTGGCCATAGAAATCCTTAAGTTTTCTAAACTGTTATCAGGGAACACCTTAGCATATTGGCCTTACTTTTGGCTACAAAGAAGTTGAAAAAAATCAAGTTCCGAAAGCGAAGAATATCTTTCTTTCATCTGCAGATAAATGCAGTTGACTATTTCCTGGTACAATCGGCGACTCGCGCAATTCTGCTCTTCAGATCCTTTCTTTTAGGCCTCGATCCATAAATTGCGAGCTTTTCTTTGGATGTAGAAATTCAAATTTCTTCAAATCCATTCTCTCTGCGATTTCTGAGCTTCTCTATAGTGTCATGAACTTTCTTACAACAATACAATATATCATGGGATGAAGTTTGCAATATATTATTCAAGACATTTTACTTTTTAAACAGTTCAACTTTTTGCTGTGCCTTGTATGCCTCTAAAAGTAGTTTTATATAACGCGTGTTTTCATAATTTGATTTACAACTACAGGAACATTATTCATAAAATGCAAACTTTTGGTAAATGTTTGATGACTGATCAACTATAGCGCGATTTTATCTCGAATATTAAATATTTTTTGAGATTCTGCCCCAGAAAATGCAACAGATTAGAATCTCTTCACTTTATTTATATTGATGTGTTTTCATTTTATTTGCCAGAGATTAAATGTTTTAAATATGTAGCTTAAAACTGCGTGTAGTGTTACGAAATTTGCGCGTCATCTTAATTTTTCTGAAATTCCTGTTATTATTATATACACTTAATTTATTTTATTTTTATTTGTTAATTTAATTATTACTTGATTTAATATTTATACTATTTAATAATCATGCAATTAAATACTCATATGAATTTGATAGTCGTATTATTTAATAATCATACTATTTAATAATCGCACAAATTTAATTATATTACTTTAATTCCTTATCTTTATTCAACTTATTAATAATTTTTAATGTAAATAGTTCACTATGAAACGAATATTTTCGATCCTTTTCAAATAATGCAACTAAGTGGAGTTGGCTGAAATCCGGCCAACTTAACGTCAATGACGCAAATTCCACTTAAAGGATGATTGAAGTGTCGTCCACAGCCAATGAAAAGTCAATCTCGCTTGTTGGACGGCCATCGCACAGCTTGGCAAAGATTATCAAACTTTTCTCCAGTACTACAATCGAAGCGACACCAAAAAATATAGCGCTAAAGTGCCAATTGTGCATATGTTAAAGTATTGCAATAGTGTGCGGTAGGAAGTTTTCAGAATTATGCTATCAACGTGAATGTTATGCTGTTTTCGCATAGAAACGTCTTAATTTTCCTCATCGGAACGAGGAATTTCGTTAACAATTAAAAATTTTATTACCAATTCAAGTTAAAATTATATAATTTTGAATTAAATTGTGGGAGCTTTTAATAGACATAAATTCACAAATATTATAATATCTGCGATGTTGCTTGTTTCTGTAGGTGTTTGCCGCACACCTAGCACACTCGGAATATTCGTCCCTGGTTAATACATAGGTCAAAGTCATTCTGCCTTAGCCTAAAACTAATAATTACATGCTCCAAGACGTAATAGACTGATCCACAGAAGAGAAAATTAGTTTTAACAAAATATGAATAATTTTAATGAAATATTTTTATATAAGTATTGATTTTTAAGCTCAAAGATTAATAAAATTAAGCCAAATTGCACTGTCCTAGGTTAAACTAGTTTGGCCGGTATTACATGTACATTATATATATATCTATATCTATCCATATATATATATATATATATATAAAATTAATCTATCCATATCAATGTTTTCGTAAAGTAATATCCTGAAGAAAAAATTATATTATGATACTCTTTGTTTTTAACATGACGGGACATTTTGATATGTCGAGAATATATTGCAAACAAGATAAATATTTTAATGAGGAAAATGAAAATTCGCTTTAGAATTCTTATAAACTATATAAATCAAGCGACAGTAGATTTTCCATTCTGCAAGTGCTCTGTCGGTTCTGCTCTCTTTATCATCACTTAATAATATAGGGAATAAGAACCTTAGCGGACTTAATCAGGCTGTTAAAGACTGCAGTAAAATGACGAAATTTAGAATCTGTTAAAGAGAAGCGAAATTGACGAAACGGAAGCTTCTTGCACTCCACCCGGAACATCTTCCATTATTGCTGTACTTCATGTGGCCTGGGGTATGTGGAGCTTTTAGCTATTTTTAAAATTAGGCAAGGGTGCAGTTCTGTTTAATTAGTGACAGATTGAATCACTTGGAACCTCAGGAGATGGAGAACGATATCGTGACGGCTGTTGCTTATAGAAGTGCGTTCGGATAGGGTGCAATAATAGTTTATATGCTGTGTAATAATAGAGATCTTTCTTCATAGATTATCATTTTTGGTGACAAACGTACAAAGGAATACTACAAATTTGAAGGTATCGCGAAAGATCGGTTCTCTCTACATATTTTATTAAAATGATAGCTCGGTAACTATTCAAGTTAAAGATTTCATTTTTCTGAACCTTCCTATATATATTTAATGACCCCAATTATCAATATTTAGATTATATACGTTGAGTAAAATTGAAATTGCAACACTAAGAGGGAGAAGAGAAATTCGCCTGGAACTTACGGATAAGACTAGTTGGTAGTAAATAAGGTGGATATTCAAGTACAGAATGGCTACTTCTTTGCTAGCGATGCATTTGGCTATCCGTCATGGTATCGAATGAAACAGTTGCCGAATAGATTATTAAGGTATTACTCGCCATACTCACTCAACTTGTTGAAAAAAGGTTTAATGTAATCTGCGGTGGTTGTGTCTAAGATGGAAGATAAATTCCCAGGTACTTTTATTGGGAATAAAGCAGGCAATCTGTAAGGTCAATAGATCACATTGGTAACTGGTAGATATTCTCGTGAAATACTGTATGCAAACGAGCATTATCCTGCTGAATTTAGGCGTTGACAACACCCGTTATAAAGGAAAGTGATACAAGTTCCAATATATAATTAGCATTCCGGCGAGTTTTTGCCACCTGCTTGGTTGACTAAGTATTTGACCGTAGCACAATTTGAAAATAATAATCCAAAGGTTCGTTACAATAGTTGTAAAAGTACTGTTAGACTGATAAAGAGTACACAAAGTGAGAATCGAAAATGTGCTTCATTTTAGTTTCATAATGAAGTATAAAAGTTTCAATCAGAAACTAAACAAATTTAACCTAAATCCCCCGTGGGTGGAGTTATAGCCCCATCAAATTTGGCGAGAAAAGGTGATTTTCACCAAATTTGGTTTGATGTGCCTTTTATTAACAGCAGGCACGGCGCTATATTTTTGAAGCGATATCGCCAAAAGAGAATAAACAATCCTTCATTCGCGATAAAAATATTGATTTTGATTTCGTAAGAATTCATGTATTTGCATAAATATTTAAAACTTTATTGGTAGATAGATGTCTCGTTTTAGTTATATAAAAAGCGTTTATTTCGCTTTAAAAATAATATATACGTGCTGACTTTATTAAAACATGCCTGCATGGTTTATTAAAAATATAGATGTGTATGAAATGAACAAAAATGCAAAAACAAATTGGGTTTAAACAATGACTGCAACGCTAATAAACGAGGGGATTTTCACAATTTAATGTGAAACAGAATTTTAGAGCTTGGCTGGCGAAGTATAGCCCAGGTGTCCTTGCGCCATAAAAATCCAAACAAACAAAATTTTGGGAAAACTGAAACACTTGTTTAACATTGCGAAATGTATTTAGTTTGAGAACTGGTTATGTGCTCTTATACCAAGCATATTTAATCACGTCACTGAACGTTGGAGTAATTGGTTGTGTATTAATGATTAATGAATGTAATTTTGTTATGGTATTTCTTTCGTGTGAAATTAATGTCATTAAAATGATGAAGTACAATATATCGTGCGACAATTTGCCGATATTTGCACAATACAAGCAAGGGTTGAATTAATGCAGTGGTGGTTGCAGGTATATATATAATAATTCAAGCGATGATTTATCTCCGCGATTTCCCCCTCATTTGTCCTGTCCAGCACAATTAAAATTACGCCATTTTGATCTATTAATTGGGGTTTTATTATTTCTTTTAGAAATGATTCATAAATATCTGCATGTAAGTACTACGTTTCGTGGGCTGAATGATTTCTGTCGAACACGAAGGTCAAAAGTACCTGTTTTTCTTTGTGCAAGAGTGAAAATTTTGGTAACACTACCATTTATTACGATGACGGGTTGTACAGGTGAATGCGAAACTGCATTACTACCCTGAACGCCACCTTAAATGTGTTGAACAACCAGGGTGCGTGATGGTGTCAATTCTTTAGCAAAACCTGTTTGATCACTATTAAAAATACAAGTGTGCGAATAATCTTGCATTTTTTCATAGGCTTGAAGTGGAAATGCAATGGCTGCATTTTCTATTTGTTCGTCATTTTGTAATTTTCTTTCGTAACAAGTTCGGCAATTTTTCGTCCAAACTTATTTTTGCCCTTTTGATGACGGCGAGACAGGGCTTGTCTCATGAAATTTTCGCCCGAAGTTCACGGCTAGTGGGACATATGTGCCATACAATGCTTTCCACACCCCCTCAGTCACATCAATTTACAAAGACCCATTATTCAAAGATCCGAGCGTTTGCTGGGGGGCGAGGGGAGGTGGGATTCCGCATTTCAGGGAATAAAGGGGTTTTGAAAGGCAGAGTTATTAGCAACCATTTTACTAAAATTTGCAAATGACCCCACGTCGCGACGTTGACCTGGGAAAAATTACAAGGTGAGGGAAAGCATTTGAAGTTCGTGCGGAAGGGAATTCACCCCTCGTACTTGCTAAAAAAAAAAAAGCCTAAAGGCTAAAAGGCGCCAAAAAAAACCATAAGATGCTATAAAATTTGGAAAATTTATTTTTTTCACAACGTCAAAAGACCAAATTTGCAGATCAACTTTATGCACTGGAACTCCATTGGACCTGGCTTTTAAGAATTTATCATGCATTTGTGTTTTAATGGCATTTATCTTTTAAATTCTGTTCCCCATATTAGCAACGTATTTTTTCATTCGAAAAATTTGTGCAATGTTAAATTGTGATTTCCAAAACGATTTGGAATTGAGCTTATAGACCGTCGACGTCCTAAAGCCGTCCAGGAATTAGCTACAACTTCTTTCATATATTCTAATGAATATGATAACGAACCAAATACAAAATTTTCAGGTGTTTAGTCGCATGAGAAATCTACCATCTTCAATGTTATTAACAGGTTTTTCACAATAGTGATCAAGACTAATATCGTTAGTGACTTTGAAATTGTCGAATTCGGCAATGGTTTCAGTAAAAGCAATAATTTCATTTGATGTATTAATTTCCGTTTCAGATAAAGTGTCATTACCTTTGTGTTTTACTTCAAAGCAATCTCACCATCCCATATAAATTTACCATACCGCTAAAATTTTTACGTTCGCGTAATTAAAACGTTTTTATTAGATAAAAAACACCAGATAACATTTAACGCACTTGTTTGCGCTGCTTCTCTTTCTTACTAGCGTCTAGAGATGGGACAAGCTCCACCTTCTGCTCATGTGCGAGTGTATGGTTTTTAGTGGGATTTTTTTTTTCGAAGATTATTCTTTTTTAGTTACAATAATTAAAAATAAAATCAAAGGGAGTACATGTCATTAAAGTTCTAATTATTTATGCAAATACATGTATAAATACTTATGAAATCAAATTCAATAATATTTTTATCGCGAATGAAGGATTATTAATTCCCTTGGCGACATCGCTTCAAAAGTATCTCGCCGTTCCTTCTGTTAATAAAAAGTGTATTAAGCCAAATTTGTCGAAAATAACAAATTCTCGCCAAATTTATTGGGGTTTGAACTCCACCCCATACGGGATTTAGGTTAAATTTTTAGTTTCCTATTGAAACGTTTATACTTTATTGTAAAACTAAAATAAAGCACATTTTCGTTTCTCACTTCGTGTACTCTCCTTGTGAAGCATTTATAGGGCATGAGTTTGTGTGCATACTGAGATAATTTTGTCCGTTATCTTTCCCTTGCTCATGATGTAACAGTAAATATAAATTGTCACGTTCAAAGAATTTTCTGAAAATATGCTTTTAATTAATACATTATTTCTTCATGCAAATGAAAGTTTTGATGAATTGTTTTAATTAAGGTTAGAGAAGCTCTGCACAACTTAACGAACATAAATCACTTAAAAGGTCTTAGAATTGGAAATTTCAGAGTAAAGTTTTAGGAAAGTGAGAAAACATAAAAGCTTTAGTGTTTTGATAATATACTGTATCAAAATCTGAAACAAGTTTTAGCATTATACTCACAAATTGAAAAAGAAACTATAGTTCTGAAAAACATCTCGCAGTACATTTCACGATTCAAGGCGATAAAATATGAGGTAAAATAAGCATTCATTCCCTCAGAATTACAGTATCTATCTACAAAAACAGGACTCCTTACTTGTGCTGCCTCAAAATGATACGCAACTCTGTGCACTGCTCCAGGGGAAAATGCATCACCATGGACTTACGCATAGTATAGGTTATACGTAAGTAGACCAGTTTTGCCAATGATCACAATTCAAATTTAACCACAGGATTAGTAAGTGAGAAGAAAGGGTAAAACCAAGTCTGTTACGGTGATTGTAAACTTCTTAGTGTCATGAAAAATAATCGTTTGTGCTGCTAATTGGCCAAGGATAAAACTTAGTGAAAACGCCTACAATATGCCGCCACCGACAGTTGCGTCGAATAGATAACTTTACTCGATATTTAATGATAGGTCTGTGTAGAAGTGGTATGTTCTTGCTTCCTATTGCGGCAGAAACAATAAATATGTAAATATTATAATAAATTATTATTATTTAATTATTATATAAAATATTACTATAAAATAAGTAGATAAATATGCAGTAAAAATAAATAGTCGGAGCACGTAGACAAACGTCACGACGCAAAGATAGATGCTTATAAGGTCATGTAGTAGCGGTGCTACAATCTACAGCTAGCGGCATTTTGTTGGGTGTAGAGAGAGTACTAGATGCTCTAATATCGACGGAGATAATTCGTCCTAGATTAGCTTAGACTTGCAGACAAAGCCTTGTTGGAAATGGTACTGAGGTTTAAGTACCGATATCAACATACGAAGTTCTAGTTGACCGGGCGTGCAACTGCGTCATAATAACTAACCGGCGACTACGAACCATGTTACTACTTGATGAAATACGGCTTAAATCTGACTCCGTTTACACTATGAATGTACGACAATGCCGGATCATCGAAACTGCAAACTCGTAAACAATCCTGAGTAAAACATTTGGCAAATAACTTCAAATTTAACGATTAACTAAATTTATTCAACATAACTAAACGAAATATATATTACAGTAAATTGACTAGCATAACGCTCGTGCTAGACTATTGCAAAAGGGAAAAGAGCTTAAAGATTGCGTCGCTAACTTTTAAACAAAAACGCACTAATACAATACACATACGCAACTTTTTACAATTACAACTCGCTTCCCAGCGCCACTGCAGGGAAACGCGATACGATTAAGATAACGATTAAACATAACAATCGTACGCTATATAAAATTCACCCGCCAGCGTGAGACTGAGAACGTGACAAAACATTAAATTCTGAAACGCACGACAAGACCAGATCTCGTGCGAACTTCCTTCGACATAGACTGTGCATCTTTCTTCTGCTGCGACTGTCCTCCAGAGGCTAACACATCGGAAGAAGTCTTTACGTGAAACAAGTCAGGCTTTAGTCTCCAGGAAATCCAGGGTGAAAGTTTGCCTCTGATTTAATAACTGCAAAAGGGCCTTTATATAGTTTTTAGAATGATCTTCTCAAGCAATCCTGCCAGACGAAAACATGTGTAGCCGATGACAGTTCTTTATGTAGTTATAACTACGTCTTTTGACTGGCGACGAATAGTTGGGATAGGCTGCAGACATTGCATGTGTTCCGATAGCTGAACTACATACTTCACGCTAATTGGCTGCTTTGCGGTTGAGCCAAAACTCTCCATAAACTAGTTCGACGACTGACGTCCTAGGTTCTGGAGTAAGGATGCTCGAATTTCAAGTAAAACTATCGGCAAGACTGTAGTCCAGCTTTGCGTATCATAGCATTTAAGAGCTGATTTGAGATGTCTGGAATGTTTTTACTAAACCGTTTGCGGATGGATGGTAGGTAGTAGCAAGAATTTTACTAATACCAAGGAATTTCGAAAGAACTTGAAAGATTATTTTGAAATTGACGTCCTCGGTCAGTAGTTACCTGTTTGCGAAGGCCAAACCTGGCTACCCATCAACTGACATATGTTTCTGCAACTACCTCTGTGGAAAAGTCCTTGATAGGAAAAGCTTCTGGCCAGCGTGTGAATCAATCAACGCAGGTGAGTAGGTAAACATACCCTTGAGAACTAGGTAAGGGTCCAACCAAATCCAAGTGTACATAGACTGAATCTTGAAGGGATTGGAAAGAGTGTTAGCGGAGACTTAAAATGGCGGTGTCTTGCTTCGTTGGCAATCGAGGCACGACCGGGTCCATGCTGCAATATCACGCTTCATTGATTTCCAAATCTTCGTCTGACAAGATCAACAGTAGCTTTAACTCCTGGATGAAATAAGTTATGCAATACCATAAATTCTTTACGCCGAAAAGATTCTGGCACGTAAGGAGGTACAGTGGCACCTGATATATCACACCAGACCGGAAGATCTGATGGTGGTACAGTCACAGGCTTAAACTCAAGGCTAGATGACCGCGCGCGCAACAACGCCAACTCGGAGTCACCCTCCTGCGCAAGAGCCATTGCACCGTAGTCCAAATCATCACAAATATCTAATGCAGAAATACGAGAAAGTGCATCAGCTATATTATTTTGGCTACCCGAAATATACCTTATATACGATATAAATTGAGCAATATATTCTAGCTGTCTTTGTTGTCGTGTCGAATACTTATCACTTACCTGCATAAA
>QLNU02015360.1:139849914-139864835 GCA_006491805.2 Dysdera silvatica
TGTTGATAACCTCAGTCCATGCAAACGAATGCTAACGCGAATGCGAGAAACAGAAAGGTGTTTCTGTTTCTCGCATTCATTTACATGGACTCAGTGGATCAAAAATATGGCGGAAAACTGGCTACACACTTTGAGGCTTGCGCTCCCTCTCTTTTTTTTTCAGTGTTCGCTGTATGACGCTATGGAAATCAGTTGAGGAATTAAGGATTATGTCCGTGAGTCCAGTCTCCTCACGACATAGTATATGGTCCCTCGTTTGATTATTTTTACTAAAGATTTTAATTTTACCTTAGCGAATGAAATAAGATGCTACAAGAATAAAGCAGAATAGTAATTGAAAACCAGGTAATATATTACTTTGGGGTATGGTAATTGAAAATTATTATATAACCAGGTTTTATAGTAAATGAAACACTAGGGCTGTGTCGAGAGTATTACAAACGAGGCTGTTATCTCGGGTTACAAATTGAAGGGACATCAAATGAGGTAACATAGGGGTGTCTCTTTTGATCCTAAATGTGGATGTCTGTATTATAATTAAAATATATATATATATTAATAATTTAAAACAGTTTTATAAAGTAATATATATTTTTATAGGCAGAAGCTATTTTACATCTTTGCCTCAGGTACAATAATTTGGTGGCACGCCCTTGACAGAATAAATAAAGAAATCGCAATGCTAATGTTGAGTCTTTGGCTTAAAGCAGTATTATTCAGAAATAAAGTACAAGAACATTATCTGAAGGATTGTTTAAAGACTATAGCGCCTTATGACAGTAAATGTGTGAGAAAAGCCTATGATGGTATCAAAAATGTACATTTACCCGTACGCACCTTGGATTTTGAAGCCCTAAGCGTCTGTCTGCGCAAACTATTGGGAGAGTAGAGGTATCCAGTCGCAAGTCTCAGAGTTGCGTCTGAATGTGACTACTTACAACAGCATCTCCATCAAATTACTCTAACTAACTCACTTGCAATTTCCTTGTATGAACTTGATCTATTGGAAGGAAGAACCACCTTCTTTCGTATCTAAATCTGCAAAATATCATGAACAATAATTTTGTCGAATTTTTTTCAACCTGTGAGACAGATATTGGGCCGGTAGAAAACATATATATCCGATGGGCTAGAAAATGTTGTTAAATGCAAAAATGATCTACGAAGATAATTCAATTATTTGCAACTAATTTTCATGTATGTTTAAATTGGTAAAAACGGTGTCAGGTGATATCAGTGGAAAAATGAATATATCTTTCAGAAAATATCTTGATATATTATACTATGTGCATATATACTTGGTATAGATTAAAAGAAAAATAATGAATTTTAGCAATGTACGAAAATTACATTTTATGGTAAAAGGGAAATCACCTTTTACAATACTTCTGAGTTGAAAGCGGATTTGCTTGTTGTCATGATATATCTGGTTTATTAAACGCAATGGGTATGCCAAGTTACGATTCAAATGAATGGTGCCTGTTTTTGGATTGTTCTAAAAATAGCTTCAAGTGTATATTTCTTCACAACCGAAATTTTCATGGCTCAATCCCCATTGACCATTTAATTCATCTAAAGGAAAAATATCAAGATATTGGAACAGGTTTAAAGTTACTGAAATATGGTGACCATAATTCGATCATTTGTGTAGATCTAAAATGATGAACGTTTTACTAGGCCAACAAGGATGGTATATTAAATATCTCTGTTTTTTGTATCTCTGAGATAGTCGAGCCAGGGACAAACGTTGAACTCAGAAGATCTGGCCAGTGAGAACATCTTTGAAAGCAAAAAATGTCATAAACGAGCCTTTAGTACACAGAGAACAAATCACATTTTCCCCTCTCTGTATAAAACTTGGTATTATGAAGTAGTGTGTAAGAGCTTTAGATGTAGAAGGTAACTGCTTTAAGTACATTTGTGAAAAATTACCACGATTAAGTCATGAAAAAATAAAAGCTGGTGTTTTTAATGGACTTGAAATTAGAACTCTCTAATGAAAGATCCTCATTTCGCTAGTTCTATCAATGATACTGAGAAATGTGCATGGCAATCATTTCCCCTGGAAATTTTGGACAATATCAACATATTTTCCAAAATTTCCTGGGGAACTAAAGGTCCGAAAATTATAATGATACTGTCGAAACATCGATAAAACATTTTCACTGCCTTGGCTACAACATGAGCGTAAAACTTCATTTTCTTCACAATCATTTTGACGCATTTCCTGCGAATCTCGACGATGCTTGAAGTGAATAAGGTGAAAGGTTCCACCAAGATACCAAAATAATGTAAGAGCGATATCAAAGAAGGTAAGACATTCATATGATGACTGACTAGTGTTGAAGTATTAAAAGGGCCTGTCGAAGTATAGTATACGTAAAGAAATCTTCCAAGCGAAAATTTCTTCCATGAAAATTTGAGTGATTTCCGCACTGAAGGTTATAGGCAAACTTCTCGATATCGGACACTCACGAGGAACGAAAAAGTGTTCATTATTTCAAAAACAAACATTACTGCGTTAATGTAATTAATATATTTGTCTGTTAGATAGTAATTGTTACATTTTTAAAACTTCTGTATCATACAATTCTGAATATACCATTTATATTCCTCAAACCACAGACAAAGTACCCACTTTTGGCCCAATTTTGGGCATTCGAAGTACTTTAAATAAAATACTTTACGCCACAGGCAAAAACTAATGTGATTTTTGATTTCAGCACATCAAAATACCTTAAAATCAACTCTCAGCTGTAAGTCAGCAAAAATCGTGTCGGCCTGTTTTATCACAAGATTGAAATGGTTATCAGTTAGACCCCAAACCCAATGAACACTTTTGCATAATCCATCAGTCGGAATGTATTATCCAGTCAGACTCGATTATGAGAATTAGCCAAGGAACTATCAAAATTTTGATGCTATAACCAAATGACCCTTGTTGTCCCTGCGCCATAAAAATACAACTGCCCAGCCATGCTCTAACCAATAAATATTTGTAAGCAAATGATCCACGGTAAGACTTTAGATTTTTTACGTTGTAGGCGAGTTTTCGCAGTAAATTAAATTATTATAACCGAATTCACCTGCATATACACATTTGAAATCACCTCAAAAATTTATGCCTTTCGTTACGTAGTTGTGCACACCCCATCTATATTGACTATGATACATAATATTCATTTTAAGTATAATACTGTACATTTTTTAAATATTATATATATGTTAAAAATAATTTTTTCCTAGCAGATGAATATAAGTTTTATATAATTTTAAGAAATAGCTCAATTTGCTTACGATGTGGTCCTCAAAGGCCTCGACTTTATCTGACACATTCATACCATAACATGATATATAAGCGTAAAACAAATTTGCAATTTTATAAAGAGAAAAATTAAATTAAATTTTTCCTTCCAAGCACCTTTTTAAACTCGTAAAAACACGAGCAATCAAAAGTAACAAATAAAGTGGTTTTCTAAAACACCCACTTACAAATTTAAAGTGCTTTCCCATGGGCGTCATACCCTAAATTAAATGTACCTGTTTTTCTCCACACATGTACCGTATGCTTGTCGCTTATATTAGAAAAACAAAGGAAAGAAATTCTTTCGTTTTGCTTAGTTTACTTCGCAACCCTTTGGGAGAATAGAACGAACGATTTCTGTTAAAATAAGTTTCATTTGAGAATTACAATTCGCGGAAATTCATTTAAAATTTAAATACCTAAAATCCATCTACTTTGTTCCGAGAATAATGCATTTTACTTAATCAGCTTAAGTCATCTGCTCGTTTGTTGAGCACGTTTTTATTTTTCATATTAAAACTGATTATGAGAATTAAATCATTTTGCGTTTATTCTGTTTAGTTTACTGCGGTATTTTCTGGACGTAAACAACGACTTTATTATTTTTGAGCATTTCGACCGACTTAGTCGGTGTTTATTTACAAATAATTAGAAAACTGAAATTAAAATATACTTTCTCAAAAAGGAAGATGAATATATATTAAACGAAACTATACATTTTCGTTAGATGTCACTGCCGGGGGGGGGTCATATGAAACACATGGAAATGTGTCTCTATTTAGATAGAAAATATATGAAACGCCTGTTTCATATAACTGTAGTTCAAATGATTAGCTTATTATAGTATTAGCCTATGAGAAGTTATTGTATCTAACCTGAAAGAAGAATTACAAGATGTAAACGTAAATTATGATGTGTGGAGCTGGTTAAGTCAGTATGTTAATGTCCAACACTCCGCCAAGGGTCATATATTTAGATTGAACAATTTTTTATTTCAATGGTAGAAATAATGGCGAAAAGGATGAAAAGCTGAATAGATCTCAACTACTACAATCCTTTTTATTTTTAGTGGCTTACATGGTCATACTGAAAATATAAAACACAAGAAAGCCGAAAAACAAATCGATTAAGGTCGATATTTAAATTTAGCGGGTTTCAATTAACATTTGAACCGTTAACGTTTTGCTTTATATATCTGTCACCAGTAGAAATGCAATCATGGAGTACTGCCTTAGATTTTGTTATTCGCATGCGTTGTTCACGCATGTCTACTCATCAACGCTGAAAGCGCAAGTCAGAGTCAACTCGCCAACTTTGGCGAGTTGAAAAATGGAAGTTGGTGAGTTGTAATTCTAAGATCTGAGTTTATTTCCAAGTTCTAACTAATAGCTAACACACAAATCGCCAACTCTCTAATCCCCAACACTCTAATCTTTTACTCTCTAATCGCCAACTTTAATCCCGACTCTACTTACACAGGTCTGCGATCAAAAACTGATTTTGCTTTTCGTCGCTTTTTATAGATTTCTTCACACTGAATTCACCAAAATTATTAAAAAGAAAATTCCCTTACATCAAGTTTCTTTAGAAAAGCCAATTTTGTGATAAAATTTAGCATAAATTGTAATTATCAATTTTATTAACTTATTTTGATTTTAATACATTCAATTTATTTTGGGTATAATAAATTTTAATTAACTGAATTTATTTTGATTTTGAATAATAATTATTATATTATGAGCGTATTCTATGGAAACCACTTCATTTCCCAAAGTGAACCCAATGACTTAGTTAGGGACCTAAGTCTTTCCAAAGGCGCATAGTCAAAGCATCGTCTCAAAGATAAACCTTTGTTATTACCTGGTACATCATCTTTCACGTGGTATAGGCAGCGTGGAAGACAGTTTGTTCAATGTTTTCAGAAGTTGTAAACCTAGTCTAGTGTACTGATGTTTGTGGGTTGATTAAACAATTTGGAATAAAATACGATTCATCCCATTGGCTTTTGTTCATTGATTCATCAAAAGTAGCCTAAAAACAGTCTTGTTACACAGTGGTTATGAATACGCATCAGTGCTTGTTGGACATTGTTATCCTGCAGGAAACGTGTGACATTTTGCCGTGGTTCGTGAGAAAATCCGGTACAACGATAAAAAGTGGTTAGTTTGTGGGAATTACAAAGTATTGACAATGCTATTAGGCCAACAATTAAGCTGTTTAAAATACCTCTGCTTCCATT
Source organism: Dysdera silvatica (assembly GCA_006491805.2). Classification (NCBI taxonomy): domain Eukaryota; kingdom Metazoa; phylum Arthropoda; class Arachnida; order Araneae; family Dysderidae; genus Dysdera; species Dysdera silvatica. The sequence continues at coordinate 139,855,458 of QLNU02015360.1, forward strand.
GCATATGGAATAGGCATGACAGATAATTTCATTGCAATAAACCAGATTGGTCACTCCGAGACATGCTCAAGCATGGGAAAAAGCGTTATCCAGGAAAGTTTGGTTCCTCGTAAAAGGGTCCAGTTCCCACCCCTGCATATAAAATTAGGGATCATAAAACGAGTCAATAAATCTCATCAAAAATGAATACCCACGGAGTTATGCATACTTTTATTTCGCAGAGGCGGGGTCTTTAATAACCAAGTGAGCTTACCAACGAAGAACTAGCCCGCCTGTACATCTCAACTCCGGCGCGGGGTTGCAAAATAGCAGCGCCGAACTGGTTGCGAGTGTTTTGGTAGCTTCTTGTGATTGCCGAAATTAGCCACTTGATCCTATAATTGCCACGATTTCATGGATTAAGATTTCATGGCTCCTACGTAGGGCTAGCAACTTCCAATTTTCCGTGGTGGTGCTGTACGAATATAGTGTTGCCCATAGGTCCGTGGGAGCCCTCTTGGTTCAAAAGCAAGAAGTTTAGTTTGAAAAATCAAATTCTCAAGACTCGCAACACCGATTAAAGAAGTTTGCCTAAGGAGTGTTTCAATTTTTGCTACGAAGAGCACAGTAGGCTATAGGGGAAAGGGTGAATTGCACATACGTTTTTATATTGTAATATATATATTCAGTCCAAATGGCGGATCCAGTAAATATTTTTGGATGGGCACGCATAACCAATGTAGAAACCTTAGAAAAAACGGCAAAAAAGATTAATCCGGGGACCACAGGAGACATCCCCTGTATTCGCTTTTGTTTAGTCTTAATATTGCTGGTACAGTAGTACTGCCCGCTGGCCAACAAGAATAAGCAAAATTGGCCCTTGGCCTAAGAAGTGCTAAAAACCCTGCCATGGACCTATTGTTAATTTTCTCCCAATTGAGGGGGAAGGGGGATATGACCCACATCAATTACCCTCCGTACGTCTATGCATTGATCAATTCTGAATTATGACTATGGGCCCCGGCATGGGGGCCGGAGGCACAGGGCTTGGATTTCCATTTACTATGGAAAAAATTTATTATGAAAAAAGTCAACGGTTCACGTTCGATTCGTAAATTGCTTGCTTATTTCTCGCCAAAAATTGGCAACGGCGAAATTTAAGAAATTAAGTTCTAGAGGAGAGGCCAAACTTTCAAATACAAGTTTCACTGGCTCGAAATTGTTAACTTCTACCTTCCAGAGATGCACAGCTAATAAGATACCAATTTCTTGATAATACAGCCCAGATGCAGTGTATTGGACAACTAAGTGCATTATGGGAGTAAATTTTCTTTTTCATCCACAATCATGATTTATTATTTGTTTACAGTCATAAATTTGTGAGTATTCATTTACGATCCCCCGCTGTTGGGGCATTATGGTCCATTTTACGCAAGGATCAGGGCTATATACTTTTGATCCTGTGTTTTCGGAACACTCGGTATTAATATATGCAATCGTAGCTCTGCAACCCCTCACTTAGAATATGTACCCCTGTTAGCAACTTTCTGTATACGCAAATATATAGACTTCATTTGCTAGAAATGTTTGTGTGATAGAGTGAAATGGGTTGTAACTCAGGTTCACTTACTCAAGAAACATAGCAATCATTTGAAACATTCAAGTTAGCTTAACAAAGTTATTTTTTTACAGATCTGCGCTTTCTATGGCTATTCTGTAACAACCAGCTAAAATCAAACGCTCTAACACAAAACTCTCTAAACCCAAACTCTCTAATCCTCAACTCTAATGACAGATTCTTCGAGTACCGATACTATAATCACCAATTCTAATCACAAATTCTTTGATCACTGACACAATAATCCCCAGCTCTTTAAACCCCAACTCTGTATTGCCCAACCCTCTAATCATGAATTCTCAAATAACGAATTCTCTAATCACGAATTATCTAATTACAAATTATCCAATTTCCAACTCTAATCACGAATTCTTTAATTACAAATTATCTAATTTCCAACTTTAATCACCAATTCTCTAACCACTGACTTTAATTCCATTCTCTCTAATCACCGAATCCAATTCCCTTCTCTGTAATCACTGACTCTAATTTTCTACTTTTTAATACCCGACTTTCTAAGTACCGAGTCTAATTTCGTGCTTTCTAATACATGACTCTTTAAACACCCGGTCTTATTTCCTACTCTTTGATACCCGACTCACTAATTCCCAACTTTCTGTTCACCAAATCTCTAAATTCCCGAACTCTTCAATTCCCCGAATTCTCCATTTTCAGCGTTATCAGTAAATATCTTCGTTGTATTTATGGAAAACAATTATCTTGCCCTTTTTATTGATAACCAACAGTGATACCATTTACAAATATAACAAAAAACAGGGTGGCAAGAACAAATTATTGTATAATAAATTCCCCCACGAAAAACTCACAATAATCTCACCCCAGAGGCTTTTCTGTGTTGACCATTATTTGGCAATTGTGTTATCCCTGTGAAGGGTAATAATATCTTACAAACTTATATACGGAGAAAAATGCGTTTGTTCTTGTCCTCGTTCGTCTAGTAGGTCAAGACACCGCGGGCTAAACGCGGGGACCCTGGTTCGAATCCAGGATGAGGACGGCGCCTCTTTTTCTCCAAATATAAAAAAGCTCTAGTTTGAGCTATATGAACGTGGGTGGCAAAAATTATTGTATACAATAGAACAAAGAAACTTTTGGTGTTTTTTTTGTTATTTAGACAGCTCGATGTACTTCAATGCACAGCATTTAACGCCACCTCCCGGATTACTTCATAATTACTCGTAATATTCGCCCTTGGCGTTATTATTCCGGTATATTTTACATGAGTAGTCTTCAACCTTTTTCAGTCCAAGGGCCAATTTTGCTCATTTTTGTTGGCTCACGGGCCGACTGCTGTACCGGCAATATTAGGACTGAACAAAGGTGGATCAGAGGGTGTAGGGGGTAATCCCTGTAGATTCGCTTTTGTTGCCTTTTTTTTAAGATCTCTATGTTGGTCCCCCCCCCGAAGATATTGTCTATCGTCGTTGGAACTGAATATACATATATTACAACATAAAGTACGCATGGAAGCAAACATTTATAGTACTTTTAGTTATTAATATATATAAAGCGAAATCAAACCTTTTAGTGAGATTTTCGGTACTGGTAATTTTTAACAAACCTGTCAGGTCTTATTGTTGATATTGCAACCATGGGCGTCCAGAGGTGGGTGCAAGTGGGTACACTTACACTCCCTTGGCTTATGGAAAAAGGTGGGGGGAAGGACTGAATCCACAAGAAACTACAGTCCAACAACATTATTCAATTGGAATTTTTCCTGGAGGCACCTTCCTGGATATAATTCTGGGGGCGTCCATGATTGCAACCCTAAAAGTGTTTTTCAAGTGGACATCGGTTATTCTGCTCCTAATTTTTGATTTTACTAACTTCATTCTTAGAAAAAAGCTATTCGCAGATGTTAGTGTTTTCAAATAGTGATATCGTTTACAGAGCATGCAGTCGGATGGTTGGGAAGATGTTCTTATCGATTTATTTAGAATAGAATTCATTGAGTGGTAAGTTGAATTTTGTTTTAAAATCACTGTTGCACTGCAAATCAATAAAAATACCTTTGATATCCATATTTTCAAGAAAATTAAAGTAAAATAAGATTGAGGGAACACCGCATGTTTTGTTTCTTAGCGTTTTAAGATATCTATTACTAAATGCGAACATGTGAACAGAATAAAATGCAATGCATAGACTTAAGTTTCACAGGGAGCAAAGCGTGCATTTTTGCGTGAAACAATATTTATTTTTTCATCAGCCCTCGGGCCCCATGTGGCCCTCGGACCGCGGGTTGAAAACCCCTGCTTTACATTGAAACCCGCTAAAAGCATTACATATATAAATCAGGGGTGTCACAGAATAAAGAAAAAAATATTGGGGAGACCAGGTAAGTCTCAAAGCTATCCATTTCCTTAGGCTTGGGTTTCAGTCTCAAACGAGGGGTTCTTTGTTCTAACCCCATAGTTTTATTTAAACAAAAAATTAAACAGGTAGCAAATAGAAAAATTTCATTAATTTTAGTTGCTTGATAATTTTTATAACACTCCAGACCTATGCTTATGTAATAAAATATGGGCATGTTTCCTCTTAAATGAAATGGAATTACATTTTTACTGGGATAGGAAAATTATTAGTTATAAAATTTAATATTTTATCCCTTTCACCCTCAGCTATGTTTTGCATTATTTCATTTATTGCCCATAAATTTTGGGGAGGACCCCATGAAATTGTCGCCTCTACTAGAAACAGAAAAATAAATCCCTGATTCTACCGATATTTTTTTACATATTCTTTAAACCTTAAAACTTCGGCACAAATTCCCTCGTTTTGACCTTGGGCTACTGGGTTAGAAGTCGTCTGCTTAAAAAATTCGTGAAGGCAACTTTCAATTCACTGAAATTTTATCCCAGAGTCGGCATCCAAACTCATAGAAATAAGTTTTATCGTCCGTTTTATTCTATTGCAATGCCCATTTTTCTAAAGCTCTGTTTTAAGCACAGTGCTATTGAAAAGTGGGTGCTCCCGCCTTACGGATGTTTTATCGAACGTATATATAAAACCGAAAAACTCGTATTTTATTTTTACAAATGCAATATGAAAAAACTTTCCTCGTGAACTAAGACAGAAAAATTATTAAACGACACTCATCAACGTATTATAAAAAATTCCGAAAACCGAGACCTGGGACGACAATCGGTCTAAAAGAAGATTGCACCGTAATTTTCGAAATTGGATTCTATTTTGTTTTAACCTGGTTCTTTTTATCGATGAGTATAATTTCTTTTCGTTTCTGATTTCTTTCTCCTCGTATCCATTTATTTAAAAATCCATCACGTATACTAGAACTGTTAACGCGGGATTAAAAAGGACCTTCGCCGGAATTTAATGCGCATTTTTTTCTTTCCTTATCCATCATAGTTTTTTCTATTTCTGTAACGCCACGGTTTCATCTGCAGCAGTTAAACTTTGCAGTGAAAATTTTCCAAGTACACATTCTTTCTTTAAAAAACTTTTTTGAATATAAGGATTCGTGCCATTTTGCCTGCTTTTGGTTTCATATTTCTATATTTGAACTGTATTTTATAGCATCTTTTTTTTTTGTTCAACATAGCTCAAAGAAATTTCATAACTTTTAAACTTCTTAGGCAAATCTTTCTGCTCAGTTATTTTCATCGCATTTCATCGTCAATTAAACAGGTATTTTTAATGAATCAAAATGAGTTTATTTCAATGAATTTGCTCACATATTTTGTTAATAATTTACTGAATAAAATCTGTTGTTTTTTTTAATTGTATACCTTCTTTTCCGGACTGCTCATTCTAATCATGCATTTTAACAAGGGATAGAAAAAGAGAATTTAACCAAGGCAGAATTGACAAAAGCGAATCTTCCGATGGCAGACAGTAGCCAATGGGAATCTACAGTAGCTATTCAAGGATATACAGGGTGGTCCTGAACTCTACTGACAAAATAAGAGGGATTGTTGGGGAATAAAAATAAAATAAAAACAAAAAAAGTAGAATAAAAATAAAATAAAATAAAAAAACAAAAAATAGAATAAAAACAAAATAAGGCATATTTGCCCATATCCCCGTGTCCGCAAAGGGGCCGGTTTGGCTGTAGAGCGTAACTACAGTTTATGCCCATCACGTTGCTACGTAGCCAATTGCATGAATTAAATGCAATTTTTGATACATAATTTAAGTGATTGAGCTAATAATACAGTAGAGAAAAAGAAATCCGGAATTCTGTTTTCTGATTTTGATCTGTGTTACTATGTAGTGAAAATAAGCCTAAAACTGCCTTTTTTAACACACTAGAAAAGAGTTGGGAACTGCCAAGTATGTGCAACAGGTGAAGAACATCAAAATAAACATTGTTTTTCAGTGAATTTTTATCCAAACATTAGCCGTTCGGGCACTACAGTGAATTTAGTATTTGCATCCACCACATCCAAGATTTTTACAAATGGCTACAAGGCGCCATTTCAAGAATTTTTCAAATTATTTAATGTCAACAGACGTCGGGTTCTCTCCGGCGATTTTTTAAAATCAGTTAAATTCACCGGAATTGTATGTGTAGAATCCATGGTCGCAACTGAAGCGGCGGATCTTAGGGTGGTCCTGAACCCTACCGAAAGTATAAGAGGGATGATAGTATGTACACCTAAAGGCAAACAATTTGCATAAGTTTCACATCTATTATTTAGTCAGTAACTTTCCTGATTATACACACATTACAAGAAATCTTAAAGATCTAATACCGGAGTATTCACGAGCGAAACTTGGACTTTCCCCTATCTATTGCCTTAGCCCTAGGGTATATAATCATCTTCATAACTCACTTAAATATTATTTACGCTCCTTTCCTCAATATAAAAATTCATCCTCAGACATCTATTAGCGAGAGAATTATGATATCACCACTTTTTTCTTAACTTATACCTTCCATACCTATAATAATAAACTAGCTCTTTTATTTTATTTACTTATTTATTACTTCCATTAATTATATCCAATTCGGGGCAGGAAGTGTTTTGTCAAACCACGAAGTCTTTACCCTTTGCTGCCAGATAGATTAACCCAACTAATAAATTGTAAATAACTAACACGTCTTGTAATAAAATTGTGTCCGTCTGAATAAAGTTTGAAACAGACAGAATAATGATGAGGATCTTCCGCACACTTACGTATTTTTAATAAAATTCTGGACACTAATGACTCAAAAAATGTGAGATTTAAGTATAAAAGTATCTCAAATTCGTTGCTTTACTGTATTCAAACCATTTTGCTGAATTTTGGGCAAACTTTCCTGAACATCTATTGTCGGAACTTAAAGAATTTTATGTTTCACGTTTTGATAGAGTTCGACTAAAAATGAATTTATGGTGTTTTATTCCCTTGATGAACAAACAAAAAAGTCAGTAGCAGATATTACTTGTTACACAAAGTAGAATTGGATATTATGTTTAAATTTAAATGAATATTTATAAAAATTAAATTGTATATTATGTTTAAATTGAATATTGTGTTTAAATTGAATATTGTGTTTAAATTGAATATTGTGTTTAAATTGAATATTGTGTTTAAATTGAATATTGTGTTTAAATTGAATATTGTGTTTAAATTGAATATTGTGTTTAAATTGAATATTGTGTAAAATTAGATATTGTGCAAAATTTCGTCAACTATTGCAACTGCCGATAGAAAGTCTTTTGCATTAAAATAATCAAGACATATCTAAGAGCCACATAAGTGTAAGTACGCTTGAGTAACTTGGATGTTTTGTCAATAGGCAAAAACATTTTTTTAAATATGAAAAAGTACTCTGAATATGAAAAATTCTCTTTATGAAAATATAATACCGAAATTTTCACAAAAGGAGAATGGATTTCATGTACAAATAAAATATTCAAAGAAGTAGTGTTAAATTTATAATTTTGCTTTGATCCATTGGCGTACGCTGGCAGGGTTGCAATGAAATTTTGTATATTTAACATAGGAATATGTGAGTTGTAGCTCTGTAACCCTCCCCATTGAGCCTATAATCCCCCTTACGAAATTTCTGCGTATGCCTATGCTTTGATCAATAGTAAAGTGATAGCGTAGATAAATGTCGAATCGTTTTATTGTAATATTCCGATTTTAGATGTCGTTACCGTCTAATTCCTCCAAGCAGCTATATATGCAAAATACAAAACGAAGTCCGTATTCTCCCAAAGAATTTTTTAACATAAGCTCGTAAAATAATAAAAGTTTGGTATAGTACTGTAAAGTGGCCATGCCGGATAATATTTTATATTATCGGACATGAATATCATTTTGAATATGAGAGAATCAAAGAGAAAATGGGAAGGTCAAGAGAGCTACAAGTGTGCCCAACAAATTGAAAAAATAAACCTCTACATGGTCAAATATCTAAAATAAATTGAAAGGGAAGCTGAAATTCGAAGAAATTATGGATGTTCACAATTAGGATATTTAGAATAAAAGAAACAGAAGGCCTTACATTTGCAGTACAAGAACTTCAAAGTAATTGTTATAAAATCTAACATCCAAAAGAAAAATGATGAGGGTAAACACGGGTTTTGTAAAGCAAAGGACGAAACCACATATTTCCTTATAAGCAAATATAATAAAATCGCTCAGTGAAACTATAAAAGTAAACATGATAGAGTTGCCTTCCTGATCCATTGGAATATTTGCAAAAATGCCACTTTTCAGTAGTAAATAACTACTGGGAATACGAAACCAAAAATTCTTGAAAATAATAGGATAAAAATATCATTTTGACTTCTGAACAAATAAGTACCTGGAACATTAGACATTGCAATAATTGAAGAGAAAACTGCTTATATAATGAAGAGTGCAACTCCTGGAAAGAGCGGAATTAAAGACAGTGAAGTTGAAAAAAATCAGAAACTATCAAGATTTATCAATAGAAATCAATAATTGTCGACCGAAAAGTACATGAACAAATTTCCAATAGTGGTCAGCGCACTTGGGGCCATCGCAGCAAATTTGAGAAACTACTTGAATGTATTGGACATTACAAAAATCGCAGCAGCAGCTCTGCAAAATTATTCTTGGATAAATATTGAATATATTTTAAAAAGACATACGGACAGAGTTCTTGTACTATATGAGTGTCATAATTGAGTTCCAATTATGCCAAAATCTTCTCACAGGCGAGCAATCGTAACCTCTACCTCTCCATTTTATTTTCCAGTTCCAAATAACGTAGAGACTACACGAGGCTTATGCTGTCCGTTGTTTGCATATTTTTGACTGTGAAAAACACAAAGCATAAAAAGTTGTACGTCTAGTTTAGCAAGGTCAACAGAGTGCCGATTGTACCGTGTGTGTATTACCTTCGCGTTTTGAACAACGTAAAGCTCTCAGACATATATCAAGATACATGTTACAAGGTTCATACCAATTTTTGTTATATACTATAATTTAATTAAGTGAAATACTTTTTAGTTTTAAAGATATCTGTTTAATAAAAACAAACGAATTCGTTTTTCATTTCGTTTATAACAATCACTGGTTTTGTCCACGTACATTTGTTACCAGAAGGAAAGTATTACCTGATATATACTAGTTATTTCTGATAGAACTAGTTTACTCTAGTATCCCTTTCTCTCCATTTCTCTACTTTCAACCTCATCTTCTGTGTAACATAAACCTCTTGATAAGAATTCCAATTTTGCAAAGTACGGTTCTACCGACTCTTAAAGTCATGTTTAGAACTTTCGTCAGCCTCCTGTTTTCCTTTTCTGATGCTAGAAAACTTTTCCTTCGATCGTACC
>QLNU02015360.1:139864935-139885181 GCA_006491805.2 Dysdera silvatica
CAAAGTTCCCGGAATGATTTTTTTTAAAATCATTTATTCAATATCAGTTTACAATCTTTTCAGAACTTTTCAAAGTATTCTCCCCCTGCTTCGATGCACCGTTGCCAACGCTTCACCCAATCATTGAAGGCGCCCTGGAAGTCGTCAACGGGAATCTCCTTCAGTGAGGTCGTCGCGGCTGCTTTTACCGCCTCCAGCGTCCCATGCCGAGTTCCTTTCAGGGTTCTTTTGATCCTTGGGAACAAAAAGAAATCCGCTGGTGCCAGATCGGGGCTGTACGGCGGCTGGGGCAGCGTTGCCACACCCATTTTGGCCAGCAACTCGGAGACAATGAGCGCGGTGTGGGTTGACGCGTTGTCATGGTGCAAGATCCAATTGTCGCGAATTTCGTTTCGGACGCGTCGAACCCTGTTGCGCAACCGTTTGAGCACTTCACAGTAAAACTCCTTGTTGACTGTTTGTCCTTGTGGCACGAATTCACTGTGAACTACACCTTTTCTGTCAAAAAACACAATGAGCATTGCCTTGATTCGCGATTTGCTCATCCTTGCTTTTTTCGGGCGAGGAGACTCCTTGGTGTGCCACTCGCTGCTCTGGCGCTTTGATTCGGGATCGTACTGAAAAATCCACGTCTCGTCCCCTGTGATCACTCTGTCCAAAAATTCTGGGTCCGTTTCGTAGCGTTCATGCAATTCCTGGCACTTCAACAAACGCTGCTCCTTCATCTCACTCGTCAGGACTTTTGGCACCATTTTCGAGCAGACTTTCCTCATTTGAAGATCCTCCGTTAAAATGCGATGAACGATTGTTTTGGGTATTCCACACTCCTCTGCAATCACCCGAACACTTAATCGTCGGTCATTGTCCAAAACTTGACGCACTTTTTGCACCGAGTCGTCCGTTTGTGATGTCGACGGGCGTCCAGAGCGGTCGTCGTCGTTGACGGACTCCCGACCTTCCCGGAACCGCTTGTGCCACATGAAAGTTTGGCTTTTTTTCATCGCCCCGTCACCGTAGGCTTTCCGAAGCATTTCGAGTGTCTCCGCCCCGTTTTTACCCAGTTTCACACAAAATTTGATTGCATAACGCTGCTCCAAAAACTGGTCCATTTTTTGATCGACGAGGGTGCAGTAGATACCTCTGCGCGGAGCGTGACCCTGCCTCAACAACTGCCCGCAGGCGACTGATACCGGTCTCGTTTCCAAGCTCAGATCCCCCACCAACTTCTCCGCCCCGTCAGCCAGCGTTGCCAACTACAAAAAATCATTCCGGGAACTTCTGGGACAAACCCTATATCATCGTCTGGTATTGATTTTGTTATATTAGACTCAATACACAAAATTTTGCCGCCCTAGTCTATAGCCTATTGGAAAATACGACACTGATTGGATATCAAAACACATTATTTTCTCTAAGGCTGCATCACATAATATTCTTTAAAAGCATTCGAGCGCCCCCTATGAGTTTGAAATTGCTACGCGACTAATTACAAATGTCTTGTATTATTGAAAAAAATCAATATCTCAATAAAAACTTCGATAGTCTTAAAACGTCGGCCATTTACACTGGCGTTCCCTGGAGGGGGTGGTTGATGGAGGTCATAACCCCTCCATTGCGATCCAAGTTTGCATATATACATATAAATATATGGAGTTGTAGCTTTGTATACACCCCCTTATGAACTCTCTGCGTACGTTAATGAACGTTCATCATCGCTGGACTCAAAACACTGAACATCTAAAGTAAAATATCAATCTGATATAGACTCGGAGACAAATTGCCTCCCGACCCCCGAAAGATTTCTGGATCCGCCCTTGAGTTTCACCAAGAGATTCCATAACAACTGTTACTTTGATACTGGAGTAAGGTTTAAAACTACAACGTTTTGGAAGCCTCGGACCCAATTGGCAAGTGAAGGCAGAAATTTTTTACAAGGGAAAATTTTGTTTGCATGAAACCCCCCTTTTTGAAATGCTTCGCACGGTCCTGATAAACGCCATTCATAGACGTTGACTGTCATAGCTTATATGCTTCAAAGTGCGACCAAATAGTCCATATGAATATCGTAACGACGTTCCAACATTGTACTCTACAATAGTTTGACAAACTGACACGACATTGTTACGACATTAGCAGAAACAGCCGTCGTTCTTAAGCGCATTGAACAAGTGCCTGCTACTCTATTTGCTCGCCGTCGGCTGTGATTTAGCCGTTATCTCATATGCACCGCATATACTTAGCAATGGATTATGGTTTTAGGCTGCTCATGTTATGTTGAAAACAATGAAGTATTCTTTGGTACACCTCACCCGTCCACAATTATATAGGGTGTCGAAGAAGTTTTTTTACACTTTTAAAACTTAATAATAATAATAAAAAGAATGGTAATGGACATGAACTTGCTTTTTATTGCATTAGGCAGTGAAAGATTCAAATTTTTTGTTTTACTGGTTATATTTATGCATGACTTAAGTCGGATCACCCTTGCATGATTGGTAGCATAATGAAGGTGAAGAACATTGCCTACTAATTGCCGTTTCGTGACACCGAAGAACTAAATGCTAGAATGGGGCCGTGATTCTATGACAGCTGTTAATTATGCACTGCTTGAAAAGACTGGCACGGAATTAACTATCGGCTAAACGTGTTGCGTGAAACCAATAGCACACATATTGAAATGCATTCATAATTGTTAAAAACACATAACATTTAATGACGAATTTCATAAAGAGTAAATTATTATCTATTTCTTTATGTGTAAAGAAACCTTCTCCGGACATCCTGTGTGTGTACATCACATATATATCTATGTATGTACAGGGTGTCTCAGATCATCATCCCGTTAGTCATCTCAGCAACAGGGATAGTACCAAAAACGCTTGCGACGAATTTGGAGATACTCAACATTGACCCAAACACCTACATTGAAATACAAAAAGCCACAATCCTAAACACGTGTCACATTGTCAGGAAGTTTCTAGACATGGCACATTAAGAAGTGATGTAAAAAGAGGCTTGGGAACATGGCGCTCTGCCCGTCCCAAAGCCTGTTTCCGCCAAGAATGGGCGAGGAAAACCTTATATATATATATATATATATATACGTTCGTAAAGAGATTATATATTGTCCTTCGTAGCTCAGTGGGTAGAGCCTCCGCCCGGCAAGTGGAAGGTCGTGGGTTCAGGTCCCACCGAAGGCAGAAATATTTATTTTCTTTCGAACGTTTCACCATCTAATCACGCCATACCATCGGCGTTGGTATCACTACGCCAATAAACGTTGATTGACATTGTTGTTTGATTTAATCTGCGTAGTGTTCGATTTATATAAAATAAAAAGATATAGGATCCTGACTTCAAAACCGGACTAACGAACTTTATTTTTTCTCCTCCTTAAAAACACTGGTTTTGCCGAGAAAATTGAAACCATTCACCCTGAATTGAAAATAAAGTGTGCACTAACTGCAAGACACCAGACGGATGTCTAAAGGAACAGATAAATTTAAACACATCACGCTTTAATTTTTCATTCGGTTTATTTATTTAGAGTCTCCAAACAAAAATTTTTAGTATTCAATCATATTTTTTTCTGTACGACTGAACCATCGTGAAAACAATTTTGGGGATTCTGGCCTTCAAAATTTCTAGATAATTTTAATTTTATTTAAACGCTTAATTTATTAATTTGGTTAACTGAAAAGAATAATAACATAATTTTAATAAAAATTTATTTCCAATTAGTCGATAACTTAATAAATATACGGAATGGCGAGAGTTTATAAATTTTATAATATGTATCTAGTAGAATTAAGGTAATGTTATTTTTGGTAAGAAAGTACTGCGAATTAATTAACATTTCTTTGAAATATAAATTTTAGCATTTGGAAGATAATGGAAAAAAACACTGAATTGTTACGTTATTTGAACAATCCATTTTGTTAAGAGTAAAGTCAAAACTTTCGAAATGTATTTTTACAGGGAAGATAACTAAAGTTATTTTGTAGAACGAACGAACGACGGAAGTTGTATTAACTGATTATATTGACTTATTACAATGCTTATTACAATATTGACTGTTCTGTTTAAAATATCTCGTTCAAAAAGAAATAAAACCAACTAGCTTGCGAAAAAAGCTCTTCGGAATATTATTTTCACGTATCATTATGTCATGAATCTACATCTTTACAAAGAAGAAAATATGAAATTGACAATCTATGATTTGTACACTGGAATGCCTTTGTCACTTCAATATTCTAAAGGGACAGAATTTTCATATTGCTATCGACAGCTGCAAGCAATCAAGGCTCAGTATCTGGATAACTTCGAGGGAGAATTTTATTTTCAGTGCCACTGAAAACTTTTCATTGAAGGAGATAAAACGACGACAGCGGATGTATCCAGAAACTAAAAATTACCTCTATGAACCAAAGCGAGACGAAAAAAAAACTTGATAGGTTTGAAAAAGGTTGCAAAAACCCTTGTAGCTGCAATCTGTAATAAATATATTTACTGGTAAGTAAATATATAATAATAATAATAATACTTTATTTATTCTTCTTGGAACAGTCGTTGTGACAATACATGACCACACAAAGAAAGGTCCTAAGTAAATATCTATGATGAATATAACAGGCTTGATGACCTCAGACTGATTCAATATAACAATTCACCCAAACAATAAATTCGGCCATCAGGCTATTTCCACATATTTCAACACACCTCACTCGTTACTAAAGATCACGCATATGTAATGCACTTCTTATATGAGTTGTTTTTATAATTTGTCTTTAATTGATTGGTTTTTTTAATTATCGATAAATTGTTAGACATTACTGACTATCCAGTATCTTTTAAGCTTTTTTTTTAAATTTTACTATATTATTTAACCGCTTTAGTTTATCTGGTATTCCATTCTAATATTTAGGTCCTATGTAATTTATGTTGCATCTTCCCAATTCTGTTCTTATTTTGGGTAATATTAATTCGTTATAGTTTCGATATCTACTTCTTTTTCGTTTAATTGAATTTTTATAAGATCTGTATGTTTATTTCTCTCATCCTTTCAAACATTTTAATTAGTATACAGTATTTATGAATCTGTTCAATTTGCAATATATTAGAATTTATTAAAAAATTCTTTAAGTCTATTCTATTGTCTCTATTAATCAGTTTGATTGATTTATTTTGCAAATTTTTTATAATATCATTGTTAACAATACCCAAATTACCCCAAACGCAGTTACAATATACTAGATGGCAATTAATCAGAGAATTATAGAGTTCATTATTTATTTTTGGGGATAGATCTTTACTTATCCGTCTTAGAATTCCTATAGCTTTACATATCTTTTTGTTATTTTGTTTATATGACCATTCCAATTTAATTTATTTGTAAGTTGAACTTCTAAGAAATAAATTTTATCCACTATTTCTATTTTCTTATTATTAACTGTTATAGATTTATTAATCATATCGTCATCTATTTTTTTATTTTTACCTGAAAAAATCATTAATTTTGATTTATCTACATTTAATTTCAGTTGATTAATAGCAAACCATTTTTCATATTTTTTTTTATTTCACTAATACCTGTTTCCATCACCTTATTCAAATCCTTATCAGTAATAATGACACTTGTATCATCAACAAATAATGTGATGTTTCCTACATCAGACATGTTGAATATATCGTTAACGTAACGCATCAAATTGGAGCCCTGAGGTACTCCATAATTATTAACCAATAACTTAGATTTCTTTCTCTTAATATATACAACTTGTTTTCCAGCCTTTAAATAACTGCTCAATAAATTTTTGATCTTCTCCCTTAATTCGCAAATTTTAATTTTTTTAATTAATATTTCTCTATTTATTACATCAAATGCTTTATTCAGATAAAAAAATGCCAATACCCTGTTCCTTGTTTTCTATTGCCTCCTATATTCTTTTTATTGTTCTCAATAGCGCCCCTTCAGTTGATTTGCCCTTTCTAAACCCAAATTAGGAATTATCTATTATATACTCATTGTCTATAAAATCAATTATTCTTTAGTAAAGTAATTTTTCAAATGATTTCGCGAAGACGGAGGTTATTGCTATTGGTCTATAGTTTTCTTTGTTATCTTTCTTATATATATAGGAACCATCTTAGTTATTTTCATTTCTTCAGGAATTACTTCTGTATCAATTATTTCATTAAATATCACCAACAGTGGTTTAACCAATACATTAGCACATTCCTTGATTATCCTAGGGTGTATGTCATCATATCCTGCACCTTTTTTATTATTAATCTTGCTTAATTCATTTAATAACTTTGAGTGACTTATTTGACTTACATAAATTGATTTACCAATGTTATGACACATATATTCATTATACTCATTGTTCATATTGACCTTTCTATCTACTGTATTCTCTTCAATTTCCACAAAAAATTGTTAAAACAATTTGCAATTTCACTATTGGAAGTTACTTTCATGTTATTGTTGATTATCAACTTAATTACCACTTAATATACTACTTATCCACCAGTCCACTTGATATACTACTTATCCATTCAGTAGTATATCCACTTAATATACTACTTATCCATCCAGTAGTATATCCACTTAATATACTACTGGATCAAATATATATATATATACTACTGGTTCAAGGTATATGATGCTGCTCCAATTTACAATTTGGTGTCGATTCAAAGATCCTCATGCCTGATAAGAAATTTACGGGTGTAATAGAAGATCGCCTGATGAGGTGCAAGCAAACGCCCA
Source organism: Dysdera silvatica (assembly GCA_006491805.2). NCBI lineage: Eukaryota > Metazoa > Arthropoda > Arachnida > Araneae > Dysderidae > Dysdera > Dysdera silvatica. The sequence continues at coordinate 139,871,708 of QLNU02015360.1, forward strand.
CAGAAAAATAGCGTTATTCTAATATTTTGGAAGGACACTTGTGATAAAGAAAACTGACAAATTTTCCGAAATTATCCATACTTAAATTTTGCATATATATATCGTATATACAAGGTATTCGGTAACTATCGCATGAATTCCCTACCACGCGAATCTTTGTATATTTTTAAGACAAAATTGAGGAGGAGCGATTTTTGATTGAGGATTTCGTTCATAAATTATAGCCAGTTCGAAGTTTGTATTTAAAAGCCAATCCTGCACCAAGATAGCCTGCTTTTACATCATTTAATCCAATGACGAAAGACACACCCTTCGGTTTTCCCGCCTTCAGAATTAAAAAGAATTTAATTCGTTATGAGAAAGAATTTCTTGCTCGCGTGCTATTTAAATTTAGCTATGTAACTGCATTTTACACTCGTTAACTTTTCCTTCAAGCTGAACTCTTTCAATTAAAAAGGCTTTTAATTCTAAGTCGGACTCGACTGAAATCTTTGCGCTAAACTTAAATAGCACGTGACCAAGAAAATCTTTGTCAGCGAATAAAAGTCTTTTTATTCTGAAGGCAAGGAAACCAAGGGGCGTGTCCTTCGTCGTTGAATGAAACAACGTAAAAGCAGGCTATCTTGGAGCATGATTGGCTTTTAGATACAAATTTTGAAATGGATATAATTCATAAACAAAACCCTCAAGCAAAAATCTCACCTCTTCAATTTTGTCCTAAAATTATCTAAAGATTCGCGCGGTAGGGAGTTTATGCAATAGATTCCAAACGCCCTTCATATTTATATACCTAGTAGTATATACATATACTTAGTACATAGTATATTATAGCATGCACTGCATTATTAAAAGCGCCCTACGTATCCGCTGATCCTGAATGGATCACCGGAAGTTAAACAACAACGCGCGGTCGGTTTCGGGGATGTAAACTACTGGAAACCATTCGTACCGTGGGCAGGTGAGCTAATAGCCTAATATGGTGCCTCCCAATCAACAATTTCCAATTTTCCATACTCTCTGACAGCAATACGGTAACTGGAACGAAGTACAAATGATTAGCCGCATTGCTGTTCAAACACTATATGCATATAAAAATATGTCATAACTGAAATTGACTTTAGTTTCTGAAACAAGACAGGGAAATTTTTGTTTCATAATTATGACATCATGATTTAAATTTTGGCTTTATTGAGGCTGGGCAAAATATACTTTATTCACGCAGCTCAGAGGAAATTTCTTGAAAAAGATTTTTTTTTTTCTGGAACAATTTCTGACTAAAATAATGATATAATATTCATAAAAACATGAAGTTCGCTCAGTAAAATAATTGGATTATAGAACGTATCAATAATAATTACGAAGAAGACAGCGAGTTGAGTATGAACTATCATCCACACGTAAGTTAAAGAGAAACAACTAACTAGAAGTAACGGAAAAAAAAAGAAATATTTTAAAATTTCCTACATTTTCAGGATTAAGTTTGTCACACGCGTCCTCTTGTCCATGGCTACCAAAACAGAACCTTTACATAAAACGCATATAAGAGTCTCTGAACTGCATAGTTTACATATTAGACTTGCCTATATATACTGCACACTAGTTAAATGTAATTCTTTCTTCCACTAAACTTCTTCAATTAATGATCATTTCCGATTAAACACAGTAGTTTGAGGTACCGTAAAATGTTTCATGGAATGACACGCATTTCAAGTAAGGTCTTTTTCTGTTTAAGCATGTTTTTCCTCCGCTTCTTTAACGCCGCTAATGGGGGAATTCACTGTACTCCATGTCAAAAGAGAATGCATTCATGATTACAGAAGAAAAATTTTTCCTGACTAAGGGCAATGAAAAAGATGAGGAAACCCACACCATACTCAGACGATGCGTCACGGCTCAGCTCAATATCATATGGATAATATGTTATATTGTTATATGATATATCAATAATTCGATATATTCTTGACAAGTGAAAATGACGAACTTGAAACATGTACTTACACTTCCAGTTACCGTAAGGACACTTGCAATGAAAGAATCTTGATGTTTATTCTGAATTCTTGCCTGCCTGAATGAATTTAGTCGTTTTCACACATATCTGACACTGATTTTTCCCTTTGACAGCCCCCACTTCCATCCTCCTGAATCGATAATTCTTAACGCTGTGGTTATTACGATGTCTCTTAAGCACACTCAAGATAGGGGGGGGTCTCGGGGACTCAGGACCTCTGAGGCCCTTGATTAGCATAGAGCGATTAGACATTTCAAACGGGCTTGTTTGGTTTCGCTGAAAGACAAAATGTTAGAATCGGCTTGGGAGTGAATAGTTATCTTAATTTTTATCCCCCCTTAAATCTATATTAATAACTTTCACAAAATGTCTGTGTAAATATAAGACTTGAGGGAGTTCCGATTGAAATATGTATATCCTTGTCTCCATGGTTATTTGATTTGGTGAATTTTAAGCTAGTTGCTTGATAAACCTTTCTCGCCTTGCACCTTTTTTAGCCGTTTTAAACTTTTAAATTATCGCAGTTAAGAGGATTGGGTTGTGCAATTTATGAGAAGTTGTCACCAGTCTCTTTCGTTCTGGCAGAAAATGAATTCAATTGTTTTGGTTTTTGATCTCTTTACATATTTTATTTAAATGGCTGAGAAATTTAAGTAAGTTATAAAATATATAAATAATACTATATTTAATGATATATTTACAATTCTAATTGCTATAAGCTGCAATGAATCAACAATAGAAGAAATAAAGTTATTATATAATAAACAAAACACAGTAACAAATTAAATACAGAATGATAATAAAACACAGAAATATATACATATATATATTTTTTTTTAAGAAATTAGCTGCGGTCTGGAAAGGAGAATAAAAAATTAAATTTAGTTTTAACTAAAAATATGCAATACATATAAAACGACCTTAAAATATTTATGTACATAACTATTATAATAGTTGCTTAATTTATATATATATATATATATATATATATATATCGGTTATAAGTTAAGATTGTTCCTACGATGTCATCTTTATCAATACAGTCTAAAACTCATTTTTCATATTGAGCATCTATCTAGCCACTCTAATTGACTTGTACTACTTATATTTTGTTTCCTGTTATTTAAAATGTTGGATCTTTGTTTGATAAACTAGACTCAGAAGAATGAAAAATAACTCAGGTCGTACAGGGAATTTTTTTAACTGGAATATTGGAAAGTATAATAGTTTAACATGAAAAACAAATCCTAGATTGGATTGACAAACGAATTGGTAGACAAGTAGAATAATTGAAACTTACAGATGTAAATTATTATTATTAAATAAAAATATAAAATTCAAATTCTTCAATGATTCTCCATTGATGAAAATTCATTTTAATTTTGCGACTTTTAAGAAGTTAATGTGTTTAAAAATTATTAGTTTTTACAAGCACTAAATGTCTTTAATAATATAATGCGCTGTACTCGTATTCAGAGATTTTGAAATTGGAAAACTGCATTGGCAGAATGTTATTACTGCAAGTTATATACGAACATGTATATTTATGTTCGTAAAAATAACATAATTAAAGTAATATTCTAAGCCCACATATTATTTCATACCCGTGCGAAAGTGAAATCCATTTTTTTTACAATAAAGTGATTTGTTACGGCCACAGCAAATGTCTTTTAGAGAACCGAATTTCCGCCACTATTCACGCTTGGACCCGGCGTTCCGGCTTTGAAATTTACATCTGTAATAGATGAACTGTGCTATGCGGATAACGAATAACACATCGACCTAGTTGAAGTGCAGATCTGGGATTTCCCTCTAGCTGATTTCGGTAGCATTAAGCGAAACAACGGACCAATGATTTAGGAATGGTTTCCGTTCACAAATGCCAACGGTGTGAACCGCTATCACAGAAATTGGAAATCATTTTCTAACGAGCATCATACTACTACTAGGCCTATGACGATGGCTATAGGTCTAACCAAATAGACGTTATTTGCAGTTCAAAAAGTCCAATTATGTCCAGATCACACCCACGATCACTTAACGTTACTAAATATTATATATACATATTAATCACGAGGATCGTTTAGAAACAGTTTAGAAACTTTCAATACCATATCAATATTACAAATTGGTGAAAGATATATACAGTTAAATATAACCAATAACTTTAATTATGGTGAATTGAAAGCAATATTTGGTGAATATAAAGCTATTCATAAGAACAGACAATATTGAAATTGGCTTAAGAGCCACTTTAAATATCTGGCTTTTGATAGTAAGCGGTTATAAATTGTTTGGTATATCTTATTAAATCACGCGTAGGGAATAATTCTTTGACTGGAGACAATGCGATAGGTTTCGAGAAATCAACAACATTTAAAATAGCACTTGTTTTAAATCATAAGCATGTGCGTTTATGGCATTTTAAATCGTGATATATGTGGAGAATACTGAATGTTTAGGAAATAAATTGCTTTTTTGTATATGGACAACAATTACATCTGGTAAAACATTATGAATATTTCTACAACGAAATAAGGAATAATTTCTGCTTAGATCATTGTAATAAAGAAACATGTGTTATAATGTTAAAATAACCTCAAAATTTACGCTGCCGTTTAATTTCATTCAGGTTTTAAAAAGTCAGTGTTTGCTTAAATAATTATAAATTTCTAAAATTCAGCTTTCCCAAACTTCGAGAAGAGAAATACTTGTTTATCGTTAAAACATTTAGATTTCCGAAGGAGTCAACATGAACTAAAATTACTGAAACATGCACAAACAAAGCACTCCATATATAAAATTTCCCATATCATTTTTTATTTCATGTCGAAATTTCGTACTAATTAAGCTTATAAAAACGCATCACCTAGCTCTTAACGTTGTGAGCAAAATATCACAGAGTATATGTATTATGTAAAAGAAGAAGGTTATTCACACATCTTAAAAAAAAATAATATGAGTTGGAATTTGTTTTTTATACAAATTAAACTGTATATTATGTCTAGTTTGCGAAAATATGGAAATTACTAAATAGTACAGATTTAATATTTTTTAATAAATATATAATGTATGGGTTTGTTGCTTATCACTAGCATATTTTTTGTTTATATATAAACGCCTTATATACAGTAAATATATTAATGCTCAAATAAAGGAAGGACATCTCAGATGCATTTTTTTACTTAAAATTATTGAAGATTTTTGAAGTTGAAAAGGTAGTTTCATTCAAAAATTTTCTTTAGTGAAAGCTCAATACTTAGTTTTCATTTTGGACATATTCTGTCGATTTAATCATTTCTCAAATCCAAAAGACTTGGAAAAAATTTCTTTTTCGTATTTCTTTCATAATCGCTATGCAAATGAATAAGTAATGTTCCGTAGTGTTAGTCTTTCTGGTGGTGAACTCTTCTTTATTTTATAACGACGAAATTTAATGTTCATTAAGATGATTCGGCGGATCTTTTAATGATATGCACATTCTATCGCAGTTAGTTTGGGGAAAGAGAGAGAGAGAGAGAGAGAAAACTCTCGCTGTGCAGTGAACTGCATGGGGAATCACACTTATATTAACTCTTTTCTCTAGACACTATCACTAATAAGCTCAATAAACACTTATTGGACCAATTCCCAATCGTCAGATTTCAAGCTCGATGCTTATTTTGCGCAAATATTTCTGCTTCATTTCTCCTTTTTGTCGTTAATTAGTTATGATTAAAACGGAAAAGTTGTTCGCGTTTTGCTTAAAATGCCCTAGGGAGCCGGGAAAATCGCCTTGGATTTTCCCGTTAGAAAGTTTGCTAAGTATATCTAGATTTTGGAACTGTCTTTTCCGAAAGCGCAAATTAAACGATAATTGAATCGATCAATCAAAATTTGCAAAATTTACATTTGCAGTTTTTGCGAAGAAACAACGTTTGCGAAACGACGAAAATTTTTGAGCAACAACAGACTGTGACAGTACTTAACGAGGAAGTTAATTTCATTTCACTTCAATTAACATGCTCGTTGCGGCAAAGGGTAAACCTTGAATGTTGTCATAAACACTTAGTTATGGGTTCTGCAGGAAAACCCGTTCAAATATTTTGCTTTACACTATTAGAAACAATTTTTTTTTCAAAATTTGAAGACAGTTTAAAGAACGATCAACTTTAAGAAACAAAAATTCATATTTTGTCCATAATATAATTAATGGATTTATATTGTTAATGGAAAATACGCAATTATGTTAGAAGGGCAGTTACTGTAATCTATATCAACTTGTACGAAGTACATATATACACTCTATAACAAAAAAATCGACGCACCAAGAAAGAGTTGTCCGATTGTAATGAAATTTCGTATGCAAAGACATTTTGACCGAACATGCAAATGATTAAAATTTGGTGTCCAATGAATGAATAGCGGGAACTCCAGCGCATCGGAACTGCGCATTCAGCAGGTGTATATAAGGAGCGATTCTCAATATGTGGTCAAAATTTCTGTTGCATTTTGACTGCGGATATCTTACGTCGACTGTAACAATGCCTCGCCGAAAGATTCGTGCTCATTACGAGCATATGTCAGAGTTTGAAAGAGGTCGTGCTATCGGATTGAAAGAGGCTGGTTGGACGAATCGAAGAATCGCTGGACATGTGGGTCGAAGCGATGCGGCGATTGGACGGTGCTGGCAAGAGTGGGTCAACAACGGCAGATGTCAGCGTCGGGACGGCAGCGGTCGACCTAGGGCCACAACAGAACGGGAAGACAGAGCGATTGTCAGAGCAGCTGTCACAGCACCGGATTCGTCATTATCAACTATTCAGCGTGGGGCCGTATAGTCTAAAGACTATACGGCCCCAGTCTATAATATACCAGCCAGTGACGAGTCCAGTTTCCAACTGTGTCCTGACGACAACCGCAGACGTGTCTGGAGACGTCCAGGGCAGCGTGGGGATCCTGCCCTTACTATCGCACGCCACACATGCCCACAACAGGGCGTTATGGTCTGGGGTGCCATCTCCTTTGATAGCCGGACCCCTTTGGTGGTCATTTCTGGCACACTTACAGCACAGCGGTACGTAGACGACATTCTACGACCGGTTGTGTTACCGTTCCTTTTGCGACACCCTGGACTTACGTTTCAACAAGACAATGCCCGGCCGCACACGGCACGTGTTGCTATGAATTGTCTTCAAGCTTGCCCAACACTTCCTTGGCAATCTAGGTCTCCTGATCTCTCTCCCATAGAGCACATTTGGGACGCTATGGGAAGGCGATTGCAACCATCCCGGAATGTTGACGATTTAGCCCGACAGTTGGAGACAATTTGGCAAGAAATTCCGCAGGACACCATCCGGGATCTTTATCAGTCTATGCCACGCCGGGTGACAGCTTGCATCCAGGCCAGAGGTGGACCAACGCCTTATTGACTTCCTCCCTTTGTAACGGTCAAACTCTGCAATAAATCATTCAATTGTTCTGAAATTTTAATCGTTTCTTTTTCTATGTATGTTCTTCACATCCACCAATTTTTATCGCAATCGGACAACTCCTTCTTGATGCGTCGATTTTTTTGTTACAGAGAGCATATATATATATATATATATCATCATCATCATCATATTCAACCATTATCTATCCACTGCTGGATGAAGGTCTCTCCAAATGCTTTCCACACAAGTCTATCCTGGGCCATTCGTTTCCACGTCACCCCAACCTGTTTTCTTATTTCATCCACCCATCTAGTTTGAGGACGTTTTCTAGGTCTTCGGTGGTCTCTTGGAATCCAGTTCAGAATTTCTGTTGTCCATCGTTGATCAGTTCTTCTTGCAATATGCCCAGCCCATCGCCATTTCAGCCCTTTTACTTTAACAATGATGTCCTCTACTCTAGTTTGCTCTCTCACCCAAGTGTTTCTTTTTCGATCTCTCCTAGTTATTCCAAGCATGCACCTCTCCATGCTCCTTTGCGTTGTCTGTAACTTTCGTATTGCTCCAACTGTTAGACTCCATGTCTCTGATCCATAAGAGAGGACTGGCAATACACACTGGTTGAAGACCTTTCTTTTTAGACACAAAGGCAATTTCCCCTTCAGGATAAAACTGTTTCTTCCAAATGCACTCCAGCCAAGTTTAATACGTCTGTTGAGTTCTTTCATAATGTTGCCATCCATTGAAATCAGCTGGCCAAGGTAAATATATGAATCAGCAATTTCTAGCTCAATGTTGTCAACTTGTATTTTTGTTTCCTCTACAAAATTATTGAACATGATCTTAGTTTTTTGTAGGTTCATCTTGAGTCCAACTTCTTTACTTCTAGTTGAGAGCTCCTGTACCATGTCTTGGAGTTCTGATGGGTTCGTTGAAAAAATAACAATGTCATCAGCAAACCGCAAATGATTTAAATATTCACCATTTATTTTTATTCCCTTGTTATTCCAATTTATCAGCTGAAAAATCATCTGTAAAGCTGAAGTAAAAAGTTTTGGAGAAATGGTATCTCCCTGCCTCACCCCTTTGCCAAGTTTGATAGTTTTGGTATCTTTATGTAACCGAAATTTTGCACTTGCATTTTTATACACACGTTTCACCATGTCAATGTACACATCCTCAATGTCTGTTGATCTTAAAGAGTTGATGACTGCTGATGTTTTAATAGAGTCAAAGGCCTTCTCATAGTCAATAAATGCAACACACAATGGAAGTTCATATTCATGTGTTCTTTCAATTAATTCTCTTAATACTTGAATATGGTCCACTGTACTGAATCCACTTCGAAATCCAGCTTGTTCTCTTGGTTGAGCTGCATCTAATTTTTTCTGCAGGCGATGTGTTAGCACTTTTGTGAAGATTTTATAAATAGCAGGTAACAAGCTAATTGGTCGGTAATTTTTCAAATCCTCTTTATCACCTTTTTTATGCAAAAGAATTACTGTTGCAGAATCCCATTGGTTTGGTATGTTACCGCTGTTAAGACATTTGGTAAAGAATTTTGCAAGTATGTCTTCTACATATTCTCCAGCTTCTTTTAGGATATCTAATGTAATACCATCATCGCCAGGGGCTCTTCCTTTCTTCATACTTTTTATTGCAAATGAAACTTCTTCTTTTAAGATTTTAGGAGCTGTTCCTTCGACTATTTCAGTGTCTTCGTTTAATCCACTGTTACTTTCATATAGTTTTTTGTAGAATTCTTCAACTCTTCTAAGTATTTCTTCCCTATTTCTTGTTACGGTGCCATCCTCTCCTTTTAATGCAATGATGTGTTTCTTCCCAACAGATAAACTTCCTTTAACAACCCTAAGGCTCTTGTTATTTTCAATGGCCTTCCTTACTAACTCACAGTTGAATTTTCTTATGTCTTCTTTCATGCTTTTGCGCAGAGTTTTACAAAGTTCTATGTACTCAATCCTGGAACTGGTATTTTGATTGTCCACCTTCATATCTCTTCGCCTTTTCATGAGTTGTTTCGTCTTCTCAGATAATTTGCTATTGTGCTTTTACATATACAATACAATGCAATATATATATATACTTCAGCCAATTGATTTCAATTGATGACAACATTACGAAGTAATTCCATAGACGTATATATGAAACTTGGCTGGAGTGCAAAAGGTGCCGGAAGAAGCAGTTTTATTCAAAAAAAAATTGCATTTGTATCTGAAAAGAAAGACCTTTAACCATTATGTATTTCCAGTCCTCTCTTATGGATCGGAGACGCGGAGTCTAAAAAATGCAGCAATACAGAAATTACGGAAAACCCAAGTAAACATGGAGAGGTGTATAGTTGGAATAACAATGAGAGATCGAGAAAGGAATATTTGGGTGAGAGAGCAAACAGGAATAGAAGATATCATTGTTAAAGCATAAAAGCTGCAATGGCGATGGCTGGGCATATCGTAAGGGGAACTGATCAACGATGAACAACTGAAATTCTCCACGTGTTCCCAAAATATCACCGAAGGCGTAGGAAACGTCTTCAAACAAGATGAATAGATGGAATTAGGAAACAGGTTGGGGCGATATGGAAGCAAATTTCCCAGGATAGACTTATATGCAAAGCATTTGCAAAGATCTTCATCCATCAGTGGATAAATAATGGCTGGATCTGATGGTGATGATATACATACACAGCAGAATCACATTAATGTGATCCCCTCTTACTTTTGACGTCAGCAGCGCGTAAATAGTAAAGTGAGGAATGTGTCATGAGTTGGCTTAGTGAGTATATATGGTGAGCTGTAAGCATTATATACATATTTCCTACGTTGATTTCAGGTACGAAAAAAGCGATTCATCAGAATTTTAATAAAAAAAATCGGATTTAAAGACAAGTGTGGCAGTATTTCTGAAACAGCGAGGTTTGTGAACAGTTCATATACTGATGTTGCGAAAATATTTCATGGTTGGACAAAGGGCACCATGAATAACTGACGTGGAAACAGACGAGCACCACGTACTACGTATTAGAGAGATAAATGATTACGACGGTGAATGAGGGCCGATCAACATGCTAAAGTGAACAAGTCACCGTTAAAATGGATCAGCGGGGTAGCAAACATGAGTCTAAAACGTCTATTTGGGAACCCGACTGCGTTTGAGGCCTCTGAAGCAGACGGAATGCTAAGTAATGTGGAGCGGTACAAAAAGTTTGAATTTGCGCAGCAGTATCAAAATTGTGCCTTCACTAAGTCACGTTTTCTTCTTCATCAAATGGATGAACGTTAGCGTATCAGGCGAGAAACATCGAAGAGCAATTTCTCTGAAACATTTGCTAGAAGAATACAAGCTGGTGGCGGCAGCACTACGGTCTGGAGAATGTTTCCATGGCGTTATCTAGGTCTACTCATATCTGTGGACGTCACGCTTGACAAATTTGGCTAGAAATTCATTCTTGCAGTTCACGTACACTTATATATATATGCTGATGGTGGTGGAGGGGATGTTCCAGCAAAACAATAAGATGTTTAAGGACACTATAGTTGTCCGAAATTAATTCGAAGAGCACGACCATGATTTCTAACTTCTTCACTTCAGCCCTAATTCTCTGATTTAAATGGACCCAATGCGGAATCTGTGAGACCACCTGGAATGTCTTGTTCTCTCTATGGATCTTCCACAACGCATTCTCCAGAAATTGTCGGATGCACTGCGGTCAGCATAGCTTTAGACACCTACGACAACTATCCAGTATTTTATTGAATCACTCCCAGTACCGTCCAGCTGCTGTTTGTGCTTTACGCAACGGTTCCTCTTGATATTAGCTGATGGTCACATTGATGTGGCTTGACTATGTGTGTATATATAACAAACACTTATGGAAGCAATCAAATTTCAATACATGCTTCAAGGATGAATCTGATATGATAGTGTTTTAGTACTGAGGCTAATGAAATGCGTCGAAGTACAAATCTGATATTCTTAAGGAAGATCATTATAAGATGGTTTAACTTTTTTGAGCATTAAAGATAGGTTCTCTAAAAAACTCTCATAATTCTTATTTTTATATAATATTCGCCTAAACCATGATTGCATTTTAAACCTAATGGAGAGCCCTCCTAGCAGAATGCCATAAATTAGAAACAGAAGCTCGTGCCTTGGGACATAGTTAAAACTAGAGAAAATAAAAGGAAAATAAAATGTAAATTGGAAACGGAGGCAAGAGAGAAATGTATTCCTCGATGGAAATAAAACTTATTTTTATTCCGTGTAGGAGCTGTCATTATGTTTGTTGTCCAAACATGCAATTTCAAATTTGAATAACAAACAGAAAATTTACACCTGCGGTAAAATTCAACCGCAGGTGTACGTTTTCTGAAAAATAATTAGAGTATCAGACCCCTTGCATTAAAATATAAGGGACTAAATAATAAATAAAACCAAATTTCCACGTACAATCCTTTAACTACATATTATTTATGCATATCTTCCTTATATGCATAGATATTTTGAAACTTCATTTAGAATTGGCCATTTCCGGTGGGATGCTTCGACTAAATATTTTTTAATTAACAAGAACTACCGAGAAATGAAGAGAAAAACTCAACGTTGCAGGCGTAGCAAAATTTAAGTGAAAGTACTGTCACGAGCTTATGTAAACGGAGTTATTTGTTGTTTTCCTTTAAATCGTAACTACTTCAATTGTGGCCGGAAAATATTGGATTAGTTTTCCCACGGTTCTAGCTCGCTACTAATGATATAGAAATTTGTGCGGGAGTCGTCACATATAACAATTAACATTTTATTGAAAACACCAACATACACATGCAATTTATGCACTCATGATCATTAACACGAACCGACTAAACATGTACATTGTAAGCGTATTAGAATGGACTTTTTTTTGCCTAAACGATGTAAATCATGACCACCGTAATAAATTACGTAAAAAGGAGTAGACTAAGCTATTAATGCAAAACTATTAAATTTTTATTTTATCCGCGATGGGGAAAAAGGGGAACGAGCAATTATAAGAATGGACGAACTGATAAGGGGAGCAACAGAGAATTGAACTAAATCATACCTTATATGGGACCTTCCTTAAACGTCTCGCACTTCATTCGGGCATCATGGTCTTCGCTAATTCACTCACATATCTCACGCTCGCGCATGGAGCTAAGATCCTAACCGAAGTCTTCACCAACTTTGAAAAACCATCCCTCGTCTTCCAAGAGTTCGAAACCGAGTAACCATTTTCTCCTTTTTTTTCATCTCTCTCTTTCTCTCATATGAGTGTCTAGAATTTTCTTTTAAGCTACGCCTCTAATTGGATAAACCAAGTTATTAAGTGGGAACTAAAAACCAATCAGCGAAATGGTGGAAAAAAACTTATTTTGCTCCCCTATTCCAAGAAGTGCTGTTTAACGACGTAAGGCCGGTTCTCGAATCTTGCATATGGATGACAGGCTCTTGTCATTTGTACTAAACTAAGGTATCTTTTGCTCTGTAGGTGCACTTAACGAACAGTTATAATATAAATGATCTCTGCAGAGAGAAGCATTTTCGTTTCCTATTGATAATTTAGGGTTGAACCCAGCTGTTGACTAAGATACCTTCCAAAAAACGACCAGTAACGACCCGACTGACAATCGACAGAGGCGGACATATGTCTTATTCGACAGAGGGTTGTTTATAAAAGACGTGAGATTTAGCATACGTAAAGGTTCAAAGTTTCAAGGTGTAATCTTAGAAGATGCGATGCTGCTATAGTTATCTATTAGCTATACCAGAGGGCGGACCGTCACCAATACGTTGTAAACTTCGCTCAATGGAATTATACCAAGCCTACAACGCGCGACTAGTTCACTTATTATATCCTGTGTAGCGTTTCGTCTCATTCTATCAATTTTAAGACAACGAGACAAATTTCTGTAAACACTTGCATAGAAACAAAAACGATAGGTGATATACAATTATTACGCAACTTGACTGTGCCGTCCAAATTTACAAGCATGTGTATGGTTGGCTTTCTATTATACAATAA
>QLNU02015360.1:139891233-139905247 GCA_006491805.2 Dysdera silvatica
TGTTTACGATTTTAGCAACGATTGGTTATGAGTTGGCGACAATTGTCGCTTTGTCGCCATGCTGGCTCTTACCCTACTGATAATTATGGAATCAAACACAATCGAAGCCTAATTAATAAAAATCATCAAAATATTTAATTATTATGTATCAAAGACGTATACTTGAAAATTACAATGTAAAAAACACAGATAATTGCAATTTAAATTTTATTTGACGATTTATGGCCATTTTAGAAGCGTGCTAACTTCCCATAGAACCAAAATAATATCCAAATGGTGCCATTTTAGTTCTGAGGAACGAAGCTTGCCCGTTTCCATCAACCATAAACCGTCGAATAAAGTTGTAATTGCAATTGTAGGTATTTTTTATATTGTAATTTTTTACGCGCAGTGTATCATACGTTTTAGTATATTTTAACGTAAGTTTAACGTCACGATTTCAGTTTTCTCTCTACATTTGTATTGAGTTTATACACGGTCAGGTTTTTTTAAACAAAGGAAAATACGTATTTCTACTCTAAAGGTGTCTTCGAACTTTGGTTGAAAAATGGTTTTTGCCAAGAAATTGATGATCGAGTTGAGTTGTGTAACAGGCTAGACATTAATTGAAATTTGTATAAAAGTACTAATATATTTCCATTTTCAATGTCACTTTCTTTGTCGAAATTCTTCGAGAAATATCGCCATATGAGAGTCATTTCAGAGTTCAATGTTTCCTTATACATTATTCGAATATTCACATACATTGCTAAAATGTTTATATACGTCCTAAACAAATTCTAAAACACTAATATATTTTTTTCGTTTCGTCATCTTTAAAGAAAAATGAGTGCGAGTTATAACAAATATTTGAGGGTAGCAAATTTTTTATATGCAAAAAAATTGTTATTTGTGATTTAGTTTATTAAAGAGAGTAAAATATAACACTGTCTGTCATCATCGCAAAATTATAAAAAAACCTAGCTTTTGTTTATCTTTAGAAGGTCAAGTCCATAATTTTCTGTTTTAATTATATTTACATCCGATTTCGCTCAGACATTTGGTTTTTAATTAAGAAGCCAATGAAAACCAACAAACAACAGAGGCTGTCGCTATGGAAACAGAACGAAATAAATTTAACAAAGATAAAAATAGCAATAATAATTTAATTATTTACCCGGTTGCCAACCTTTAATTTCCTAATGTTCATGAGTCACTGTAGTTTTCAAAAAAACGATTTCGAAGGCTTAAATGCGGTATTCGAATTGAAAATTCCATAAAAATAATATTTTCGTAGTTTTTATTACATATCTGACATGGACTATATCATACGTAATAAAAGGTATTCTATTATTGACGTACAAATATGAAATGAATCTGCGATTGGGGTATGTCGGGTAATTTGTTATTTAATTGGCTGATGCGTGCCATCTCGTGTCGAATTTACATATCCACATTAGTATTATTATGCAATATGTTGTCGATTACGCCAAATTTCAGACTTAGGTTCGCGGCGGAATTATTAAGATTAAATTTTGCAGCACTCATATTATATGGCTCCCCTATTCTTGACCTGTTTTAACTCATTATCTGAAATCAAGGCATTACCGCACTTCTTAGGGAAGACGCAATTATTCTTACAAAATGGTTTATATAATAAATATTAATAATACTCATTGTGTAATAATAAAAACAATAAGTATTAAAAGGGCTCTAATGAAAGTTAGTGAACGTGGATGAATGAGAATTTAATCCATATTATATTATCGTAATATCCAACAGTGGTAAATTACTCTTTAGTAACAACTATAGCACTTCTGGTTGTAGAGATTTGTGACGCCATGTGTCAACGCTTTTTTAGGTGTTTAGATAATATGCCAATCATCAAATATAAATGTGTCAATAAATGAGGCCATATACTGACTTTGTCTCCATTGGGGCTCCTATCAGTGAAATCGGTATAACAAAATAGTGCGCTTATGTATTCATTCTTAGAAGATATAAATTTTGTAAGTATTGAGAGGCACACATAGATGATAAATTGTTTTTTTTTTAATATCTGAGATAGTATTACCCTCACAGGTGTCGACCAATCAGGTCAATGGTGGTAGACCGACATCACTGACATAAACAGAAGCCGCCATGCCCTGAAGAGGATAGCCGTTGCTCTACCGAAATAGCTATTATTTTTTTTAAATTGAATATAATTTATCTCCTCGTGTTTCACATCGAGGCTTATAGAAGTAAGTTAAAACACTAACACACATATTGAAAACAAAGAATTAAATACAATAAAAAGAGTAGCTAAAAACGTATAAAAAAAAGTTAAAACTCCAATTTATATACAAAAGACCGAAATGCAGAACAAGTCTCTTTCGACGTCACTAAATCAAAAACCGCCGATGGCTAAGAAATAAATAGTTTCTGTAAGGTGGCCTGTAGAGCGTCTTTCTGCGGAAAGTACACAGCACAATTTAAAATAATGTGCTCAACATTATCTTCGCCGTCACCACAACTGCAAAATTCACCTAAAGGGAGTTTGAAACGCTTCAAGTAGCTTCCAAAATTTTCATGTCCAGTCAAATTTGAGTGAATTTGAAGTTTGTTGTGAATGCTTTTAATTTTACCCGGTGGAAAATAGTCGAAAAAAACTTTTTGGTCCACTGAGCCTTGGGTGATCGGAGATATTCTGCATTCCAATTAGAGATAGCATTTTCCCGAAAAAGCCTCTCCAGTGGGAAGCAGGGACGCTGAGGTGAAGTTCTATATTTAAATGGGTGGCCAGCTTTGCCAAGGCGTCAGCTCTTTCATTGCCAAAATGTCCGCAATGATCACGGACATGAGCAAAGTGTATGTCTGTATCCAAATTTCGCAAAGTTTTTAAAATTGTTTGTACTTCAACAACAAGTTTCTCTACAGTATTAATGTTCTGCGAAAGCTGCAACGAAGAAAGAGAGTCACTTCAAATCAAAAATTAAATTGATCCCAAAACGAAAGTGAACTCATGAATATATTTCACTGAGAGATTTAAGCACAACAACTCAGCCTGAAAAACAGAACAATTATTGCAAATTCGATATTGCTTATATTCTCTTTCTTTTCCATTTTCATACACCACAAAAGCAAGGCCAACTCTGTCATTCACTTTACTTCCATCAGTGAAACAAATTAAATGATAATTCTCGAGAATATCATCAGAATAAATAACAGTTGATATGGAGTATCTATTTTTGGGCTTTCGGCAGACACGAAATGGAAAGATTATTCTTGAGGGAGGAGGAAGATTAGGAACTGGAAATAGATTCTCTCATAGTAATATTGCTCAAAATTTCAATGTCAATGGGAGGAATACCAGAGATAACAAAAAGGGCCTCATACCTAACAGTTCTGTAGCCACGAAGAATTCTAAGAAGAAACCTCTGAATTTTTCTAAGGAGCTTAGAGTTAATTTTCTTCTCTAAAGAATTCCCCCAAACTCTTGATGCATATGAAATAAAAGGAACAATCCCTTGTTTATAAATTAAACTGAAAACATCCATTTTGAGTCCATAAGTATTCCTAGAGATTTTATAAAAATCCGAAAAAAAATTCTCGCATTTATTTGAGATGTATGAAATGTGATTCTTCCACTGAAATTTATTATCCAGGATAACTCCCAAATATTGAATTTGCATAACTTCTTCGATAGGAACGTCTTCAAGTGATAGACTGATTCTGCAATCAGTACTTAATTTTTTATCCACCATCGTAACTTTACTTTTGGATGGATTAAAATCCAGTTCATAATGTCTTGACCATTGAAAAGTAACATCCAAAATATCTTGAGACAAGGAAGAAGCATCAGCAAAATTTTTGCTTTAAACAATTAAAAGAAGGTTATCAGCAAAAGCAATACTAGAACCGTTCTGGAAAGCAGATATTTGCACAGAAGATCATTCATGATGAGATTCCACAGAAAAGGCCCAGAGACGGAAGCTTGAGGACATCCCTTTTCCAAACAATATTCTTTGGTAATATTGCTCAGCGTAAGTTCTGTAGTGCGAGCATGCAAAAAACTCTTAATTAAATAAAATTTATTTCTGGACACATTAGCATGTTTTAACAGCTTAAGAATTCCTGGCCACTAACGTTATCAAAAGCTTCTCTTATGTCAAGGAACAACAATATTGTAATGTAATTTTTCCTCTCACCAAGGTTAACCGAATTACACAAAAGTAGAAGTGCATCTAAAGTTGGTCACTGTGGTGTAAAACCGTACTGATCATCACTCAAAAAATCTCCATTCCTCAAATGCCAATTTAGTCTGTTTATGTAGAGATTCTCGAGACATTTACCTAAACATGAAAAAAGGATGATACATCTAATATTATCAATATGGACTTGTTTAATTTGACTATCTTTAGGTATGAGTACAACCCTACCCTTCTTCCAGAGATCCGGAAAAAGTCCCTCGTCCAAACATGTATTAAATAAATCACAAAGGAAGGAAAGACACACATTATGAAAATTTTGAATCATTTCATTTGTTATCCTATCCGGTCCAGGAGCTTTGCCAAGCTTTAACTTTCTTATAGCAACATCAACTTCAGCCTTTGAAAAAGAGAAATCATCATCTACATTGTAAGGAGCAATCATTTCTGACCGAAAAGGTTTATGAAAATCTTCATCATTGAGTATGTTATCAGGAGGAAAACACTTCTTCATAATGGAATCAATAGTACCTTCAAAGGACGAAGTAACCAAACCGGAAAATAGTGCAAGACAAGACCCGAAATTTCAATTCTTTTACTAAAATTCGTTTTACACCGAATGTATCAATTTTCCTCCAAATATTTTGCATAGTTATGTCCTCGAGAAACTTCCTTCAAGAATTAAGTTTGCTCGCTTTCAGTAAAGACGAATACTTCAGCCTTATTTGAAGACACTTTTCTTTAAAAACCTTCCTGACGGTAGAATTTTTTGCTCTTTGGTATCTGTTTCCAGCTGCATTTAAATATTTACGTAAACAGGCGATCTCGATTGACCACAAAAGAACACTTTGCGCTCTAGTTCTCCTCAGTGGGATCGAATTTTTTGCAGTAGAGATGATTAATTGGTTTTTATATTATATGGATAACACACAACAATATCACATAACATTCTCTAATATTTCTAGGCAATTACAAACCTGTAAACGATTTAGAATTTTGTCGATTTTATTAACACATCAGCTCTGAAATCGACTCCAGTTTGCTATTTTAACGTTGAAGAGATCGCCTATCGAGGTGTAAATGGAAACATTTTGCACATCGAGTACAGAAATTTCAAAAGTAATCATTTTATGATCAGACAATGACTCAACATCCGGTATATACCAATTTTGAATAAATGAGAGAAGATTCTGTCCAACAACCTTACATCAATATAACTGCAACCTGTGTGTGGAACAAAAAGTTGGTCCACAATCTTCATTAATGACGAAAAGCTGCCAGGTGCTCTGAAATTCACACAATTTCATGCCTCTGGAGTCTGTGATGGGACTAAACGAAATGTCTGATTTGCTATTTGAATCCATACCCCAGATCAACTTCTGCATGTTTTTTCTTGAAGAAACCCGGGTAACTTTAGTAAGATCAGCGTCTATGTTCATAGAAGGTTCAAAATAGTATGAGAATAAAACAAATTCAGAAATTGCAGTAGAAAGATCAACAGTAAACATATTATAGTCAGGCTTTTTTACATCTAGGAAGGCAGAAAAGGCACTTGAGCGAATAATGATTGCCGCTTTGATAACTTCAAATTCCGGACTAAAGAAAATTCTATACGTTCCCGGATGGCCAGAAGGAGTTCCTCTAAAGCAATGAAGCTCTTGAATAAGCGCAACATCAATATTGTAATTTTCCATATGGAGAATCAACTGTCGCGTAGCAGACTTAAACTGAAGCTTAAAAATAGCTATTAACGTTGTTTTTAAATTATTATAACTTTTTTTAAATTAACTTTGCATAATGGAATTTGATTAATTTTTGCTTCTATTGATTAGTGCAGAGTGTTGCAATTAGACTGAATATTCTTCAGATATCAGATATACACGCAATAAATATTCTCATAAAATCGATTTTAAAATTACATTATAATTTCAAAAAGAATATTGCATTCATAGATGACCAAGAATTGGTTTCAAACCAATAACTTGATAAAATTTTAATAAACATTTAAAAATTATGCAACACTACAGCATGCTGAGCAATTAGAATTATTCCCGCATAGAGGTGGGTCAAAATTGTCTCGTTCAACCCCATACTACACGGGCCTCTCGATCGATATATTTCTCGCAATTAAAGGATTAAAGTTTAATTTTTGCTCACAATAACATAAAGTGTATTGTTGATTTTTTCACGCATTTTGTAAATAAAATTCGATTGCAATATCAATATTTACAACTCTTTAAATAACCGTAGTGGAAAAAATATTTATACATTTAATTAATTGAAAAACGTTGAAAATTAAAAGGAGTTATTTTTTTAGAATCATGTTATTTCAACAGTGTATTATTTCAACAGTGTATGTCGTGACATCGACTTTTAAATTGTTTCATACCCAGGACATCGCTGTATGTCAAACCTACGTTAACCCTATCTTTAAGGGTCTTCTTTCTGTTGTTAGTCTTGGTTTTCCTATTTCTGTTTTGCTATTTTTTACTTTCTTACTTTGTTGTAAATGGTTCTCTTCATTTCTCAGAGCACGCCTCCAGCACCTAAGTCTTCCTTTCTCATCTTCTTAGTATTTTTAATGCTTTTGTTGCATTTCTCTTCAATTTTTAATTTCTGTTCTGGAATATCGTTGATCCGGAGATTTCTGGATAATCACTCATATACTATAAAGAAAGGTGTGCGAAAAAACGATTCTTATCATTAATCCCTCAGAAACTTCCCTATTTAATTAAGAAGAACTATTCCCTTTGACAAAAATAAATGCTAGACCACACGAGATTGGCCTCTATAGCCTTCGAAGCATTTGTCATATTCAGTATCTTTTCCTTTCTTAGATAATTATTATGCCTCAAAGGTGGATTCAACTTCTACAAGTAGCTTGAAATTTAGAGAAGAGGTGAAAAATTAATTTGTGTATATACTAACAATAAAATGCTTTAGTTAGAAGCATGCATTATATAACATACAGGGTGCTCGGAAAATATCTGGCTAAATTGTGAATGGTGGTAGAGAGGAAATAAAATAAAAAATTCTAGAGATGAAGAGAATATGTGTGCTGAAATACCGCGTTTAGATGGTAGAGAGTGCTCTTCAGGCCAATCGATAACATCTTACAATGGCGCAAAGCGTGATTTCCTGCTGCGATTTTCAACGGCATGCATCGCTACACGAATTCGGAGTTTCCAGATATCCATCTGATGTACAGGGCTACCAAAAGAAACGGACGCGTTGCTTAAAGTTGAACAAAGATATAGAAACTACTAGATTGGTCGAGATGGACCTGTTCCTTGTCCAACACGCTCGTCAGATTTATCTTGTTTAACGTCCTTCTGATGGGGGCACCTGCAGAGCATCATGTACGATAACCTCTTGGCTCCAAACAAGATCTCATCGCCTGTTTATCTGTTGTTGCTGGAATTGTTCAGGACATGCTTAAAATTTTTGAAAATGTACTGACCGCTATGCACCGACGATATGAAGAGCTTGCGTTCATGTTGGTAGCCGCGCTTTTAATCATTTATTGTAAAAACGGGACTCGCTAACAGTTTTGTTACATTTCATTTGGCCTCTCTTTAATTTCACCTTTCAAAGTTTTCTTAGCCACCAGCGCTTAAACGGGACATTTCGGAATACGTACTCCATGGCAATGAAAGTTCATTTTGTTTCCCTTCTACCACCCTTTAAAATTTTTCCTGATATTTTCCGAACACCTTGTATAATTATAACATATAATAATAATATACATGTGAGGTGGGCGTAAAATAGATGCATGATTGTGAAGGAAGATTTTTGCCAGAGAATATTTATCTGATCGCAAACACGGGCGACCATATCTTAGGGTATCTATCAAGAGGGATTTTACCGTATGATATTTATATTTTCGTTAAAGCAAAAAATAGCAAAACGTTTAACCTATTTTGTGTATATGCAGGAAATATGATTAATGAAAAAAATTAAAGTTTTCTCTTTCATCCATATCCGAGAACTTTGATAGTTATCATATTTGCAAGAGGATTTAAATCTGAGTTTACCGTCTGTAATCTTATACTTCTTTATCGCTAGAATCTAGTAATTATCATTGACGCAAATTAATCTTATTCAACTCTCCCTTTACTGCAAACTTTGAGATGTATGTAAATTACGTCCAAATTTTATGAAATTTATTTTGTTCATTACGTTTTAAGTATTATTATTTACAAAGTATTTTGTGCGTTATATCGCAAGAAATGACATATTACAGTCAAAATTGCGCTGTTATATTTTGGATCTCAGATTTTCCGAGAGAATTCTGGAGTAAGTGTTCAAAAAAGAAAACACGGCTACGGGACTGCTTTGAAAAAAACCTAAAACTGGGAATATAAATATAAAACATTCTCACTTTCTTAAAACTTTACTTGACAAAGAGATCAGTAGTTCTTCTAAAATTGCGGAATGTTTCCGTATGCTGTTCGGGAGTTACACGGATTTTGCACTTCCTTCTATTTCGTTTCGTAGTTTCCCTTTTTGCTTTTTTATTTCGTATCAATTTGTTTCCTTTATTTCATATTTTTCCTCCAATTTTCCTTACGTCCTTAGCTTGTTTTGATTTATTTCTTTGCCCTGTGCAGTAAAATCTGTTACTTTTATTTCATTTTAATTCTTCTACTTTATTTATTTCCTTCCTTTAAAATTTCCTTAGTGCTCCTGTTTTTCCTTCCTTTCTTTCTTCTCGACAGTGTCAAAATTTTTCTAATTAGAACCAAAGAAAACAACGATTAACTAGAGCTTTTCAAGTACTATCTCGACTTAATTTGCAAGATGTGTTGTAGTGCTTTCGACGTCTTTTTCAGGATAAGTGCAGTTTTTGAACTCCTGTTCTTTTAATTCTGGCCTTGATGAATCAGTAACTGGGACGAAACCAAGGAATGACTCTCCACACCGCTTTATTGTTTAAAGTTTATCTCTCGTATATGCTGACATTCTTTGTATGAGAATGAAGAATTTCTTAGGGAATTGACATTACGAAAATACTCACAATTTTCCGTTTTCATTTCACCTTGTCTTCGACCATTTTTCATAAAGATAGCTCTCGATGTTCAGTGTATATACAAAAGGTAACACTGTGTATGTGAGAAAAATAACTTACAAACAATAGTTCGTTGATCAATGTAATTATAGTAGTGATCATATCTTTTTTTAAGTATGGTTCATCGTTGATTCAATAAGATGGAAAAGAATTTAACAGTAGTCTTTATGGTTTCACCGAATGTAATGGAAAAATTTAGAACACGTTCAAGATTTTGCAGGAAAAGTCTTTTTGCGGCTGTCATATATTGTTCCTCACATATACCTCAACTGCTTTTCAACAATTGCGAATTTAATAAACTCCCTTATTGTGTGCGTGTTTGGCTTTATTAAGGTTTCCTAAATTTCTTATTCGCTGAAATCTTACAGATGCTTCTTTAGCTAAAAGAAAAATGCTTTGCGACGTTTTGCTGGATTCCTGCTGGAACTGGGATATTTTCCCGGAAAACTCTTTGTCAAATAAACAACAAAGTTTTTCGGAGAAATATGGCGAGACAATCTTATTATAGCGTTCACCACGGTTTTCCTGTCATAAAAGGCGTTTTATTATTTGTTGAAAACAACATAAGACCAAAATTAATGCGGATGTTACTAATTAGATTCTTATTCAGATTTCTTTTACTTTATTTGATAATAGCACCCAAGTTACACAGAAAAGCCCGTATAAGGAGGAAATTGTATTTGGCGAATCATGCTAGCGCCGTAAAATTAATCATTAACACTTCCAGTTATCTTGCACGTTTTTTTTGTCAGCTGCATAAATTTTAGTAGCCATCAAGCTAGAGTGGTGAGGAAAGCAATCTTTCTTACGCAGCTTCTGCGGAACGATTTCGACCATGTTACATGCGTGATACAAAGTACATAAGATATAGTGTGTTAGTTTGCATCAGTGTTATCGTCTTTTTGTTCTGCATATGGTATCAATTTTTACGATAAGATTTCTTGCAGTATTTTAAATTCCTTCTTTTCGAAGTGGGATTCGAGGGAGAAATTGATTAAGGAAATTGACTTTGAATATCTACGTTTTCAGGTCACACTGGTGATCTTTAACTCGTATGTTACGAAGTCAATCAATATTGCTCTTTACAGGGTCTGCGCAATTGACACAAAAGCGGCCATCAATCGACCACAAATGGTTGAACACACTAATCAGCAAGGTGCAGTGTATAACAATGGTCAGAAAGAACAACAAATGCCACGTCATTTCCGGCTGTAGAGATTTGTGACGCCACGTGTCAACGTTTTTTTAGGTATTTAGATAGTATGCCAATCATCAAGTACAAATGTATCAATAAATGAGGGAAATATATTGGCCTAGATTTCATTGGGGCTGATATCAATGAAATCAATATAACAAAATAATGCGCTTATTTATTCATCCTTAAAAGATATAAATTTTATAAGTATTAAAACGGGCACACATAGATGATAAATTGTCTTTTTATATATGAGATATTATTACCCTTCACAGGCGTCGATCACCCATGTCGATGGTGGTCGACCGACATCACTGACATAAACGGAAGACGCCATGCTCTGAAGAGGATAGCCGTTGCTCTATCGAAATAAGTATTAACAAGGTTGTTTTTAAAACATTATAATTTTTTTTCAAATTCACTGCGCCAATAAAATTAGTGTAATTTTTGCTTCTATTGATTAGTGCAGTGTGTCGCCATTAGACAGAATATTCTTCATATATCAGATATACACTAAATTAATATTTTCATAAAATCAATTTTAATATTCAATTAAAATTTCAAAATGAATATTGCATTCATAGATGACCACCAGTTGGTTTCGGACCAATAATATGATAAAATTTTAATCAATATTTAAAAATTTCGCATGCTACAGTAACCAAGGCAATTTGAATAATTCCCGCACAGAGGAGGGTCAAAGTTGTCTCATTCAAGCCCATACTACACGGGCCTCTCAATCCATGTAGTTCTCGCAATTAAAGGATTAAAATTAATTTTTGCTCACAATAATATAAAAGGGTGTTGCTAATTTTTTCACGCATTTTATAGTTTAGAATTCTATTACAATATCAATACTGTCACATTTGAAATAACTATAGTGGAAAAAATACGATCTGGGAACGATCCCTAGTGCCTAATTCAATATATCTAGTACATTATTCAATCTGGGATCAGAGCCTAGTATGTAATTCGCTATGTGAACAGCCCCTAGTATATTATTAGCGCAGCATGGCACTCGCTCTCCCGGAGCCAAAATTGCGACTAATCTAATACCTAAGTCAATAGCTACACTGTTCTTGGTGCATAATGCAATATGTAACTCTCAAACGTATAGGGTCTCTATGGCAATACAACAATAACTATTGTTGTTGTATTTGCGGAAAACCATTACCTTACCCATTTTATTGTCGACAGACAGACAGGTAGACAGACAGACAGGCAGGCAGGTGGAAAGCAATAGCGGGTTTAATATTTATTGAAACAAAATTAAATAAACCGAAAACAACGCTTGATGATAATGTAATTTTCTCGTGTTTTTTAATGTTATTCTTCTTCCTTATTTCCCTATTCCAGATCAGCGTCATGACATTGGCGTTTAAATTGTTTAATATCCAGGACATTGCTGGATGTAAACCCACGTTAACCCTACTTTTAAGGGTCTTCGTTTTTTGGTTAGTCCTTGTTTTCGTTCTTCCGGTTTACTAGTTTTTACTTTCTTGCTTTGTGTGCAGACGTTTCTCCTCTATCTCAGAGCACGCATCCAACACCTAAGCCTTCTTTTCTCATCTTCTAGGTATTTTTATTGCTTTTGTTATATTTCTTTTCTATTTTCATTTCTGTTCTTATCTCTACGTTATGCGCTCTTTACTTTAATTTTATCCCTAAGGATATACGCATCATGCACGTTTATGTGTCATAAAGCATTTTTTTTAATTATCTATAACAATAAAAATTTATTAAATAAACTAAAAGATATAATTATATTTCCCTCCCACAGCTTTAAAACTACTGCAACAATAATATGACCCTCCTCTCAATACTACAATTAGGAAAGCTATATTTATAAAAAACATTCCTCAAATATTAGTAATAATGAATATCTAAAAATTTGTTAGAAATAGGTATCATGCATATGTCGAAGAGGAAGCACGGCTTTAGTATCTATAAAACGCAATTGAAAAATTGAGGTAAAAAAAATGGTGGAAATCCCAATAAGTCCTTGTTATCAAATATAGAGCGAAAATTATTGACCACTCACAAAACTACATTCTGCATTTCCATAATTTCAAACACTACTACTAACACACCATCCTTACTATTAACTTTAGACTGCCACATTTTCAACTTTAACGTCATAGCTATACCCTTGTTCACATTTCTGCCATTATTTCCTATTTCAAATAATTATTTCCTCACTTTAAATGCTTTTTTTAACAAAAACTTTTGTCACTCACCTTCGGTTTACCCTACTCAGTTTTGCTATTATAAATCATAGTTAAACTCTTGTTTATAGGTAAAGTATTTATATTTACAGAAATTAACTATTATCAAATTTGTCTTCATTGTTTTGTTGAGCATAGGCTTTATTTTTGAGATGGATACTGTGAAGTCCTTGTTTGGTGCGGACGATTTTGCCATTCTTGAGAGTTCTATCGATTGTTCAATATGTGGACTGACTTTCCATTTTTTCTGCATTGAATTTACTGAAAATAATTTTCCTAAGCTACCGAAGCAGAAGAAGCTTAGATTGAGATGCAGATCCTGTCTTGAGTCCATCTCTAATCCTAGGGAGAATCCCACTGGTTCTGTGGTGAGTAAGAAGCCTACGGACTTTATAATCGAAATTACTTCTTTGAAAGAAGAGGTTGAAAGGCTCCTGTCATTGATTACTAGTGTGGGATTCCTATCCAAAAAATTTGATTCGACTGAAATACTTTTGCGGGGGATGCGAGATGATACGCAATATATCAAACGGAAGAGGAGTTGTCTTTTTGAGAAAACTACAATGTCCTCTGTGGAAATATCTGATTTAAGAGGCTCATTTCACAAGATGAAGCAAAAAATTTACGATACCAATATTGAAATTCAAGGTTTCCCTGAGTCTCCTAGTGAAAACTGTTTCCACCTAGTTTAACAATTGGCTAAAGTATTGGATGTTTAACTTGCTGACACCGAGGTTGTGAATTGTCATCGCATTGGTTTGAAGAAATCGGGAGAGACTCGTCCTAGAAAGATTGTAGCAAGGCTGTCATCCAAGAACCGGGCGAAAAATCTTATTTCTGCAATGGTAAGTAGGACAAATATTTTGACAAGTCAAACGGATTTAATCAAAGAGAATTTCAGAGTTTTTCATAAATATCACCTGTCTCCGTACTATAGTTCATTACTTTATATGGTACGGCAATTCAGACTTTATTATAATCATAAATATGTATGGAATATTGGATCTAAACTTTTTCTGAAAACAGAGGACTTCCCTAATCCTGATTAAAGATGATGATGACTTAGCTAGGCTATGATTACCTGGTCCGGTTTTAAACTCTTTTGGCTGTATGTCTGGTTACTGAGATATTGATACCCATTTATCCTCTCGTTGTGAGTGAGTGAATTATGCAAGAAGTGTAATGGGAAAGGTGGCCGCCGAATGGGGCAGCGCTGTATTCCCAGACAGGCTTTTGTCACATAAAATGACGACCAGTGGACCGAGAAGGGACACTGGGGGGGAGGGGGCATTGCAGGGGATTGTCGATCGAAACAGGCGTACAGAGACGCACAGCTCACATGATTGTCGTCATTCAA
>QLNU02015360.1:139911439-139927100 GCA_006491805.2 Dysdera silvatica
GTTTTGATGGACCTGGAAAAGGGAGAATTCTTTATAAAAATCTCACTAGACCTTGCTTTGTTGAAAATGAAAGTAGGAAAGCATGCTTCACCCTGATGCTGTATTAAATTCCCATGAATATATTCTTCATCGCTTACTTTTACATAAAAAAAAATTGTTAGATTGTTTGATAATTGTAACAAATCTTCTTCTGATGATACGTTTCAAAAGTTTGGAATACTAACAATCGATAAAATTCTAGATTTTTAAATACATCATTTATGTATAACTTTGTTCGCAATAATATTATTTTGACAACTCGCTGCCGCATAGGCCGGGACGCAGATGTGAATCGCATAGTGAACTTCATTATTGTCTAAACATTTGGGCAAGAACAAATATCGGTTTGGCTAGCTTGTACTCACAGGGTCCTTGGGTGTGGAATTCACTTCCTAATAACTTCAAACATATACATTAATTTTCTTTATTTAAAAAGTTTTATTATTTATATTTAATTGATCGATGATTATTATTATATAATGGATCAAGATAATAGAAATTTATTTTGGAAATTAATCATTATGTTAATATCATTGTTATTGGCCATATATTTATTTTTATATATTGTTATTTGCTTATGTCTATTTTGAGGGATGCTGTTTGGTGAAGGTAAGAATATGGATAAATAACGTTTAATATTCGATTTAGAAAAAATCTGGGAAGCTTGGCCTATTAGATGTAAAGGTCTTCTTTTCCTAATGCTTTTCCCGGCAGAATGCATCTAATATGTATATAATATGTGTGATTTTTCCCTTGCATTTTATTTTCTTTTTGTATATCTCATTTTACATAATTTAATTTTATATATTTTCCTTTGTATTTTTCACTTTGTATGTTTTCATTTGTATTTTTCACTTTGTATGCATTCTGCCTAAAATAAAGTTTACCTGTTTACCTATATAGTAAAAATCTGAGGCGTTAAAGGAGTTATTTTAGGATGGTAAACTCAGTTGAAGATTCCTCTATGTAGTCTGTCACCAATCACTGCCCTCTACGGTAAAGCGCTATGCCGCTGAAAGACGTCATTATGCTATGGAAACATTAGTCACATGAAAGGATGCAGATGGTGGTCAGCAAAGAAAGGTAGTCAGCAAAATTATTCACAAGTCTTTGTTCGATGTTGGATTTCGGCAAAGAGGTTTCATTGACGCCTATGCGAACACACCTAAGAATAAAATACCACTGCAAACCACATGTAATACCTAACCCACAAAGGCGGGGCCAATATCCTTTTATTGTCACTGTCGTCAGACACGCACCTTTCTGCTGACGTGTTTCAATTAAAACATGGGCTCGTCAGTCCAGATGAATCGTTTCCATCCACCTCTGCGATCTGAGTACGATATTGTTACGTCGTATTTTCTCCCTCTCTCTCTACAACTAGTACTACTATTTAAATGCAAATGCCCAATAAGCAGCATAAATTCTTCCTTTCTTTATGCTTACAAAGGACAGCATTAGACAACGTGTCATTTTGAAACGACCTATTGTTAAAATAATCGTTCTAAACATTCCAATAAGATACAGCGCTAGAAAGAAAATCAATGCAAGCCTTATTAAACTTATGTAATTTTCGGGCGACCACGTGTAAGAAATTAAAAGGAAACTTTGTTATTTTTGTGAGTGCTATTTTCTGACATCAGTTTAATCCTGAAACTACCACTTCTACGCCACATTTAGATATAAACGTATCATAATATATACGTAATATACGATGGTGGGTTTTCTATGAAATTGTTTTTTCGAATTTAATATATTTTAAGCATTTTATTTTAATTGCCTTTTTAATAAAGCTTTTTGGAAAGCAAATTACCCGTCGGGACACGCGCAGTATCCAAAAGTTTCTTTTGGTTGTCAAAAAGTGGTGTAGCTGAATAACAAGGAGGGATTTAGTTCTTCCATCTTTTTTTATGGTTTTCTTTCTCATTTTATATAGCGGTCCTGGAGGCAATTGTGTTATATTTTTGTAGCTCAAAGATACATCGCCCTCCCCTATACAAGTTTAATGTTTCATCACGCAAGTTAACATATGAATGCGTCTTAAATTAACATCAATGGTTTCATTATTATTCAACCATACATATTATTCGATTTTCATGAGGAACCCTGATTCCTTGGCTAATATTGGAAAGATTTCCTGAAATATACACTACGCCTGCTCCCATCATATTCTTCTTTCTTTCAGGGAGAACGCTTAAAAACAATATCTATTTTTGCCGAAAATAAGAAAAATCTTACCAAAAGCTACACTTTATCATAATATATTATCCTTGTCCACTTAAAACATGATGAAATAAATTTAAGAGCAAATGTATCGCTCATAGAAACACATATCTCTGTGAGGTGATTGACTCAGCTTTCGGAGGGTTAATTATTAATATCAATAAACTCAGAAATGTCACTTTCATGTGTTGTGAAGCCTATTCACATGTCATTTTCGAGGCGTTTCTGAAACCAAGAAAAGTAAGTTATAAAAAATAGAAACATTATATCCAGGCATGATTTTAAAAATGTTCCTTTACGGGAACAATTTCCAAGCCAATTTATAATTTCTAGGCAGACAATTGTAGTTCTGTTGATTATTAATTTTCTCGGTTAATTTGGCATCGCAGTCTAAAATGAAGTTTAACGATCAATAAGAAAATTGCCGGCTATAAAAAAATATACTTAGATGAAACAGTCACTGAAACAAGCAAACAGCTGTTTCTTGTCTCTTTCGAATGCAAAAAGAAAAAAAAAGAAAGAAAGACCTAATCACTTTTTACCCCCTTTTTTTCCCCTACAGTTTCGTAATATTCGCATAACCACTCATTTATAATCACATAAAATAAATCTTTAGTCAATTTCTAAAGCTGGCAAAAATTACATCGCTATTTTTTTTCTTAATATTTTTAAAAAGGATTGTTTATTTTCATTTCAAATTTTGTAATTAATGGTCACATCTCTCACAGAAATTATTGACAAATAAAACCACCATATTTTCATAGACTTCTTAACAGAAATTTAAAATAATGGAACACGAATAGGAAAACTATTAGAAAAATCTGCATTTTTCATATTTTCCTGTTGTTTTGAAATAAAGAGGTGCATCGGAAAGAATTTTCAATGTAGATTACGAAAATGATCTTGAAAAATTCGTATCACGTCAGGTTTTTTCACAAATCACGAAAATGTGAAAATGTAAAAAAAGGTAAATTTTTAATGACAGTGATACATCACAACGTTTGTAACATATGCAAATGTTCTCTGGCAGCACGAAACGCATATGCAAGGAATAGATGCATGCAAATACATCGCAGATTAATGGAAACGAGTCATACCCAAGCATGAAAAGCGAGCCAAAAAAAAAATGCTGGAAAATTTTTTAGACTTCATACACTAAATTTGAAGAGAAAAAAATAGAGAAATTCTATTAGCAACATTTCCTGGATTAGTGTGCAGTTTTAAATTATACATAATATTGTAGACTTTTTGAAAAATCTGGTTAACTCGAATCCAACCCGCAAGGGTTAAATCCCAACCTGAAAAAATTGAAGTCAACCCGAAAGAACCCGACTTACAACGTAAAAAATAAGTGGCCCAATGCAGGATGCAAAGCCGTGATGAAGCAAATGACAATCTAATTTCATTCAATATATTGTAAATGCATTCATATTTTTTCCCAACGTCCAGATATATGCACTAATCCGCTTACGTAGAAATTATTTCTGAAAGTAAATTTCTAAACACATTCCTGAGCAAATATTTTTGAAAAAGTGATTTTTCATTGAAAAAAAAAAAGTTTAATCATAAAAATTATAGCTGCTCTGAAAGGAAGAAAACAAAATCTGAAACTTTGAGAGAGACGTATGGCAACCTTTAATTTTTGCTGGAATATGTGCAATAGAAGTGCCATGAATGATATTTGTGCGAGGATTTCAAGGTGATCGGAATATTGCTCGGGCAACAAGCAGGCTAAAGGAAATTTCCGTGCTTTTTGTGTGATGGGACTCCATAGCAAGGAAGGAACATTGGGTCTGGAAGCAATGGCCAGTCAGAAGTACCTTCACACCTGGCGGAAAAATATTATTTCAATTCCATTGGTTGATTCTTAGAAAATACTTCTACCACCTTTACACAATAAACTAGGTTTAATGAAGCAATTCACGGCAGCTTTAAACACGGACAGTAAATATATCAAAAAGTGATTGAAGGGCAAAGAAATGTCTCAGGAGAGAATTCTTTTATATTTCACTATTCAAGAAATGATACTGGAATACTCATTTTCTGCAAGCACCTTACGTTCCATTTATGTTGTTTATTGTGAATAGTACCAAGTAGCAATGGAAAACGATTAATGAGATAAAATTTAGTTTTATTTTCTAAGTATGAGGTTTTGTTTGAAGACCAACGTATTTCTAGGAGTTATTTGGATATACCATTTCTGCTGGAAGTTTTCAGTTTTTCCTACATTCTTATAGAACCAACTATTGGGAAATATAAAACTGGTGAAAGAACGAAGCTTTTTTATTGCTCTTAGAAATTTGGTCTCAGATATTTAACTTATTGGAAACTCAGTGATATTTATGTAATTTTAAATGCAGCTTTTCAAACAGTTTCTTCCGACATCAAGTTTTTTTCGTTCTGTCAATGGCAAATAATTGAATTTTGCATTTCCATAATTACAAACACTACAGCTAAAACATCATCCTTATTATTAACTTTAGACTGCCACATTTTTAACTTTAACTTCATAATTATACCCTTGTTCACAGTTCTGCCATTATTTTCTATTTCAAATAATTATTTCATCACGTTCAATGTTTTTTTAAACAAAAACTTTTGTCACTCACCTTCGGTTTACCCTACTCTGTTTTGCCGTTATAAATCATAATTAAACTCTCGTTTATATGTCAAGTATTTATATTTACAGAAATTAACTTTTATCAAATTTGTCTTCATTGTTTTGTTGAGCATAGGCTTTATTTTTGAGATGGATACTGTGAAGTGCTTATTTTGTGCGGACGATTTTGCCATTCTTGAGAGCTCTATCGATTGTTCAATATGTGGACTGACTTTCCATTTTTTCTGCATTGAATATACCGAAAATAATTTTCCTAAGCTACCGAAGCAGAAGAAGCTTAAATTGAGATGCAGATTATGTCTTGAATCCATTTTTAAACCTAGGGAGAAACCTGTCCTGTGGTGAGTAAGAAGCCTACTAACTTTATAACCGAAATTACTTCTTTGAAAGAAGAGATTGAAAGGCTCCTGTCATTGATTACTAGTGTGGAATTCCTATCCAAAAATTTGATTCGACTGAAATACTTTTGCGGGGATGCGAGATGATATGCAATACATCAAACGGAAGAGGGGTTGTCTTTGTGAGAAAATACAATGTCCTCTGCGGAAATATCTGATTTAAGAGGCTCCATTTCACAAGCTGAAGCAAAAAATTTAAGATACCAATATTAAAATTCAAGGTTTCCTAGAGTCTCCTAGTGAAAACTGTTTCCACATAGTTTAACAATTGGCTAAAGTATTGGATGTTTAACTTGCTGATACCGAGGTTGTGAATTGTCATCGCATTGGTTTGAAGAAATCGGGAGAGACTCGTCCTAGAAAGATTGTGGCAAGGCTCTCATCTAAGAACCGGGTGAAAAATCTTATTTCTGCAATGATAAGTAGGAGAAACATTTTGACAAGTCAAACGGGTTTAATCAAAGAGAATTTCAGACTTTTTCATAATTATCATCTATCTCCGTATTATAGTTCATTACTTTATAGGGTACGGCAATTCAGACTTTTTTATAACTATGAATATGTATGGTATTTTGGATCCAAACTTTTTCCGAAAACAGAGGAATCTTCTTCCTTAATCCTAATTAAAGATGATGATGACCTAGCTAGGCTTTGATTACCTCCGGTTTATCCTCTCGTCGTGGTTTTTCTGTTTATTTACCTCTTGTCCTATTAATTTTGTTTTTGCATTTTTCATTTGAGCCTGTTTTTATCTATTTATAAACATGACTTGATGATATTATTTCTGAGTTGCCGTTTCCGATGGTGGTAAGAAAATGTCAGGACTTCAGTTGCCTTTTTCCGCCTCCCTATTCCTGGCATCTATATTTTTGTTTTTAATTGTTATTATTATAAGGTTTACTTTGCTAATATCTCTTATTTATATATCTTATATATGTCTTCAGTTATTGTTAATACATTCATTGTACTTTTCCATATCTTGTATATATTAGTTGCCTGGGAAATAAATTTAAATTTGTACTCGATGTTCAAAAGTTTTCCGAAGGCTGTAGCCATAGAAATTTGCGGATGAAAGAGGTGGCAGATATATTTTATGTATGACCTTTGAAGGTCCAGTTTCCGAAACTGTAGATGAAGAATATTATTAATATGTATTAAAGAGAGCTTATTGGAAAATCCATGCAACTTGTTCTATATATTTATATTAGAAAAGGAAGGTTTAAAAAGTTGCATAAAAAATATTGGGCACAAAGACAGTTAATAAGAATAGATAATGAATATTCATGCCCTTGACGACCAAACTTTTCTATAATCAGAATGGAATATGTTTTCTGATTTTTGGAAACAGTGATGTATCAAGGAGTTGTGATACATTACTGTTCAACTCGTCTATAGTGAAGGTTCATATGCTGTCGCAGACGGGAGGATGATCGGTCCTCCATAGTTCTTCTAGAAGAACCATTGGCCGGTTCATACCAGGCACCGTGAAACCATTCTTTTCTTTGAGAGCCATTTATACTCTAATATTACCACACCGTCGACTAAGATGAGGAAAAAAATTCCCAATATATAGGTGAAATATTGAACCCTACCCTAAAATTTCTGCGTAAAAGAAATCCGAGAATTCAACTGGATGTTTTAAAAGATAAAAAAATTGAAATGTTTGTGTCTTTAAAACGCACACTTAGTGGCAATCTGGGCTTCAATGTTACGTTTTTTCACACAATATTAAAAATAGATTTATTTGTTTGGCGCGGTTATTCTAAGTTATAATATATCTCAATCGAATAATTTCAAAAAACGTAATTCTGAACTACACTAGTTTGCTGTTACGCTTGTTTCCGTTCGCACAGTTTTAAAACCCCTTAAAGATAATTTCTTTTTGCGCTAAAGGTAATCCACTACCCCCAGGACACTTAATATGTGAGCGCTTAACGGAAAATTCGCTAAAGTTACAGCTGAAATGCTCCTCACTTTTAATAACGTTGGTATAAACTTGATTATATAATTGCCTTGAGTGAATGACATACGGATGGACATAAAACATAAGAAAACTATGAGTTATCATGTAAAATAATATAGATATGAGTTGTATAATAAGACTAAATTATCTTATAATAATACTAACCCATATGTTACTTATGCGTCTGTTGCCTGTTTTTTCAAACGAAATTCAATAAACCCATTTACGATGAATGACAATTTAGGATAAACTTTCAATTAATTGGAATAACTCGGAAACTTATTAGAATAATTATATAATGACGATAAAAATAGCTTGTAGCTAATACAATTACCGCAAATTTATATATAAAAGGTATGTGTACATTAATTAATAAGCTGAAATCTGTTAATTTTCTTTGAAAGTACACAGTACAAAGTAAAAACATTCAATATCAAGTAATAATAATATTTATTAAACTTTCAATAAGCATAGCGAAGCACAACCAATCAATTCTACGTATAGAAATACACTGCAGTAAACGTAGAGGTGTTTTTTATGACGATTAGGCTTGAAACAGAGAGCAGAAAGCTCGGTTTGTGGTCTGAGAGCCTTTCGAAGTGAAAGGGGGACTTCGATATGAAAAGGGAATCAAATTACGGGGCACTATTGCAAAAATGATAGAAGCAATTGCAAATCATTTCTTTTAATATTACCGCTCATTTAATTTCTTTGAATTTTTTTAATATTTGAGACAATATTCGAATACATGAACATTTCGTAATAAAAATTAAATATATTAAATTACTAGTGTTAGAAAAATAGATGAGTGTGAGCACATTGTGAATAAATCTCATTTGACAAAACCACAATAAACAGCAAGATAAAGAGTAGAAGTATGTAATAGTTAAACTAACCAAGCGTAATACTAAAGAAAGAGATGCTATTTTAGACAAAAGTGTATTTTGAAAAAAAAAATTTTTTGGCACTTCGTGCTCAAAGACATCTCATCCTGAACAGAATGGTGTATTTGTTCCTCATATGTTAATAATTTTTATAGAGATCAACATTTTAAATCCTTTGCGTACTTTTACGTAAGTTCTATGAGAAATTAAAACAATAACATGCCGCTATAATTGCCTTGTAGATTCATCTTTTATCGTGAATTACTGGCATTTGGTATGAACTGAGGCCTTTTCGAGTCACAATGCTTTAATCAGTGAAAATGATGTAATCAAAACATTTTGGCTGCGAAATTGGCTGAGAAAGAAAATCTAACATGTGTGTTTGCTTTTGAAGTTAGATTATCAGGTAAATTGGCTAAGGTTATTATTATACGCCTTGCCGGGATCAAATGTTCTACAATAGGTTTCAAACTGGCCACGAAATGCAGTTACGAAAATAAATTTTATAACAGTTTGTTAGATATAAATATAATAAAAAGATAATAACCAAACGTATATAAATGTACCTACAGCACATACACAGGTAAAGCAATGATAAAAATTTCAAGGCTATAAGACCCATCAATGGCTAAGACATCTACATTAAATGTTCAAATCAATAGTTGGTGCAGCCCCCCACCCCGCTTGCTACGGTACATGCTTCTATACGTCTAGATAAGGAGTGATAAAGATTCCTCATGTCATCCTGCGACGCATTCTGCCAGGCATTTTTCACTTGCTGCTACACCAGGTTGGCGACATTTTGCGGTGCCCGAATCTGGCGGCCTACCATATTCCATACATGTTCGATTGGTGAAAGGTCTGGTGATCTTGCTGGTCAAGGAAGAGTATCAACGGCATGGAGGCATGCAACTCACAGATATGCGAGTCGTGTGGATCCTGGCATTATCTTGTTGAAAAATGGCCACATGCTGTCGTGTCACGAAGGGTAACGCAATCGGCAGCATGCTGTTATCAACATATCGTTTAGCCCTTAAAGATGTACGTAGGATGACTAGGGGCGTCCTACTGTCGTATGAGATAGCACCTTACACCATCACACTAGGGGTAATGGCTGTGTGCCTTTGTAAAACAAAGGGTGGTTGGGACCGCTGGCCCTGGCGCCTACACACATGGATCCGATGGTCATCTGCTCCAAGACTGAAGCGGGATTCATCGCTGAACACTATGCGATGCCAATCTGCTGGCAGCAATGATGATCGGCTACGACACCACTCCAGACGACTCTGTTGATGGTGCGGAGTTAAAGGCAAACGCCTTAAAAGCCGCTGTGAGCGTAACCCCACCTCAGCCAAGCGTCGTGAGATGGTGGATGCTGCCACGTGTGCTATGGAAGAAATTGTACCACGTTGGATGACGGACAATAACACCGTTGGGTCAGTTCGGACTTGTCGCACAACCAACCGATCTTACCTCGCCTTCATGCTCCTTAACCTTCCAGAGGTATTTTGGGTTCGCACAATAGAAATGTTCACTTTGCAGACTTTCTTAACTGTTGCCACTTAGAAACGCAAGAAAACAAACTTAAAATAAGTTCAATTTCTAAAATTGGCAAAATGCCAAATTGTTTCCTTTTATATGTTTTCCAAATGTACATAATTTCAGTTTTCGCATCTGGCAACATACATTTTGTATAATTATAATTTCACTTTTTATATTTGTCAACAGCACGTGTAATTGTTTTCCAAATTATGAAATCAAATGGGTCTTCCGAGTATCGACGTGCACACACATACCACGAAGGCTCCGTCCAAAAAAAGACATACTAAATTCCTTTAACGATGTATTCGAATTAATTTATTTATTGGCGTATATTAATGAATTAACCTAAATATTTAAAGCTAAAATAAATATTGTTTTCGACTCGATGGAACCACTACATTTCTTCAAAACTTATATTTCTGCCCCTTCATTCTGCCGATGAGTTCCTCGCAGAAACCATTGCTGCCAACACCCTTGAACAGCAGTGTCCGTACGGTGCAGGTGGCAGCCTATTGCTCAGTAGGACCAGCCAGCTTCAAGCATCCCGACTATGCGACCACGTTCGAAGTCATCCAATTGGCTATAAGGTCCTCGTCAACGTCGTAACGGCATTACTGGTTGCGTCTCCAGGGAACTGCAACGCCGATAACGAAAAAAAATAAACCGTTCGCAATTTTTACCTCTTTTATACGATGCCAGTTGCGCAGTAGAAATGCGCGCTATGATCGAAGTTAACACTCATTGGCTTTGAAAATTTAATCATTTGCATACTTGGTCTAAAAGAATTTGCATGCGAAATTTCGTGATGATCGGATAATTTTTTAGGGGTGTTTTTTTTTTTTTTTTTTTCAAAAGAGTGTATATATAGATCGGGGGTTATGTGATTAATATACCAATCCTTGTCAATAGAAACTGAAACGTGCATGTGCCTTAAGCGTGCATGTCCTTTCTTGAAGATGTAAGATATTATTACCCTTCACAGGAATAACACAATTACCAAGTAATGGTTTACGCAGAAAAGCCTCCAGGGCGAGATTTTTTTGTGAGTTTTTTCGTGGGGGAATGTATAATAAATTCCCCACGAAAAAACTCACAAAAATCTCGCCCCGGAGGCTTTTCTGTGTTGACCATTATTTGGCAATTGTGTTATCCCTGTGAAGGGTAATAATATCTTACATCCTCATATACGGAGAAAAATGCGTTTGTTCTTGTCCTCATTCGTCTAGTAGGTCAAGACACCGCGTGCTCAATGCGGGGACCCTGGTTCGAGCCCAGGATGAGGACGGCGCCTCTTTTTCTCCAAATATAAAAAAAGCTCTAGTTTGAGCTACTTAAACGTGGGTGGCAAAAATTATTGTGTAATGTCTTTTCTTATTGGTAATCTATGAATAACTTACATTGGATAGCCGAGGCTGTCATGTAACGCAGACGAATCTTCTGCTCCAGGTAATTACAAATATTCATAGAAAATGAAGTATGGATATGTCTTTAGAGTTTATGTTACTTTTTGCTGGTAAACTACTCTACATAAAATGTGCAGTGCACAGCTAAGTATTTCATATAGCGCAACGTAAAACCTGTGCTCCTAGGCAACTACAGCTAGTAAAATGCATGTCAAAATTATTTCACAAAAAACAAAATAATTAAAAAAATATCAATACGCAAACGGTAACGGACTTCCCTATCCAAATAAAATGTATGCATCAACTCAATGTTCAATCACGCCCAATATCATAGTTTCGCAAATGAAGCGATAAATCGATATAAAACAATGCTTTGTTTTATAGGCCACTGTTGATAAAATTACTGATCTCCTATTCATTAATTCTATGAACATAACCTGATTCAAATAACAGCCATCGAGGAAACTGCGATTTGTGAAATACGTTAGCTAACTGGAGGAGAGCCTCGAAACAAGCTATTGCTTTCAGCTCTCCCTATTTCAAATCTAATTGGTGTCACTATCCTTTAAATCTAAATAAATCATGATTGCAACATTAGAATAATTCGGAAACAGTTGTATTAACAATAACGGTATATATGTTGAAAAAAATTATTTCTTATCTATCTTATAGTAACTGAAAGAATATTTGTATATGTTACGTTCCAGAAATACGCTATGAGTCATCTGGGTCGGTACCAATGGGCTACCGTGACCCCATTCACTCCGTCCACTCATTCACTCCATCACTCCGATTTACACAAAACCATCCTTACTGCGAGCCAAACCCGGCCTGCAGGCGGCGTTTAAAACCACTGCATCGTTGGGATACGCAACTGAGAGACGCAATTCAAATAACAAGGATGAATCATGATATAAAGACAAGTTAACCATTTTCATCTGCATATTCTGTCTTCATTGTCGACTTTTTTTCCTCCAAGTCTTTTCTTCCAGTTGCTTGTGCTCGTACGTTTTAGCAGATTATTTCGACTCTCTGGGGCCTTTTTTTACACCACGGTTTTCTGACATGCGTCTTTTAAACGCACCTTTTTTCTGAGTGATTTTTTATTTTATTTTGAACTCAAAGGCTTCTTGTTTCTTTTTCGATCCATTGAGGCATTTTGCTTTCGAGGATTTCGACGGTAGTTTCTTCCAAAATCCGTTTTACATTTTCCGCCATTTTGTCTATCTTTTTCGCATCAACTTCTCACAAAACAATTTTTAACATTGAAACTATAATAAAGTGAAAATATATAATTTATTTTTTAGCTCTAACTGGAAAAAGACAGATGGTTTGACAAAACAATGATCACTTGGAAAACAATACCTGAATATTGTTCGTTAAATAGCGTATAGTGCTTTAAAGAATCTCACAAAAACGTAAAAGTATTCAAAGGTTTTCGTTCGTCAGCGCATCTGAATTTAATTTTGAACAAACTTAAAAACTTACAGCGGAGAAAAAAGTCGGCGTTTTACAGAAACACCAAATAGATGTACCCATAGGCGTAATCTGGCGCCTGGTTACGCCTATAGATGTACCCCTGGTTATTTTAATCAACTGAACCAACATTCTTGTTGAAAGCAACTCATGTTTCCCTTTTTCATGATTTTACTCAAGATTTCATATTAACGTGTCACATGACCGGAGATATATATGATGACGAATTAACTAACAAGTCCTTTAAACACTGACTGAAAGAAGGACATTGAAAACGCCTACATTCACACGAATAATGATGTCGTTGTGATTTATGTTATCAATTGACAATAACATTTTACTTCAGGAGAAACGTAAATGTTTTATATGATTATATATAATAAACAGGTTTGCTTTTAAGCTACCTAGACAACAGCGGGTAGACTTACGGATCTGACTAATTCCATGCTGCACCAAGAGTATTATAATTTTCAAAAGTTTTGATTTGTTATAGATATAGTGCATTTGCATATCCAAAACAGCAAATTAGCCGTCGGTAAAAGTTGATGGAGCGTTTGTGCATGTAAATAGTGGATGAGAACTATAACTTCACTTACTCCCAATAAGTTCCTGCACTTGCGATAATTAGTAACATTTGTTACTATTTCAAATGGTTAAGAAGATAAAAAAAAAGATACTGAAGGAGGGGGGGGGGAATAAAAGAGGATAGAAAGGAGGAAATCGAAGGAGATATACCGAAGAATGATGAAAAAATAAAAATATAAAGAATTAATAAAATGAATGCAAAATAGATAACATAAGAAAAATAAATAACGGTTACAGAGACGATTTCTTATAAAAAGGAGATTTTGCAAGTAAAGTAGGAACATTTCAGTCAGAAAGAAAAACAATTCTGAAACATGAATTATTTGTATTTTACTGCGTAAGAAATTGTATTATTACTTAATTATGTAGAAAATTGTGCGGTTGCTTTATTACAGAGGTATGATCCAATTTACGCCAGTGTTAGGCTCTTGATATTTCAAACGTAAAATAAAGATGCAGTAAATCAAAGGATCTTTGTGCAATAAAAATCAACCAACCAACCAAGTTGAAGGAAGAACGAAAATGTGAAGCAACTTTGTAGAGTCACGTGCCCATTTAGGTTGGGTGAGCTGTCATGTTGGTTGACTATGTAAACTATGTTACAAAACTCAATTCAATTTGAGCATATGATTGCATTTTAATTAATGCATTCAAGTTTTAAAAATACATACAGTGGCGGATTAAGCGGCTTGTTGACCTGGCGGCCGCCAGTCCCTGAATCTCAAGGGGCCTGCGATCTCGAGATTTTCCCAGTTAAAAACTACCACAACACAAAAAGCGAAAGATGCAATACTTAATATTATTCACGTATTTTACGTATATAAGTACAAAACGTTCTTTTTTTTAAATTAAAGTTAATTAAAAATCATATCAGTTCAAACATGCTCTGGCGCACCTACCTTGGGGGCCCGCGCACCCCTTGGGCTAACAAAGTGGAAAATTATTACGCCAACAGACACTGAAATTCTTTTTTTGAAAGTAGTAAAATTGAAAGTAATGACGATCCCAGCAACATTTCCCTGAACTCTGTGACATTGATGAGATTGCTGTTGAGTAAGGCAACAGCAGTGGCTAGGGGCTGTCTTCAAATGCTTTCCAGGAGGTAAAAGTAGACTAAAACAGTTAAAATGGAAATTCCGACTGCAGATATTTCTAATTATGCCAAGATATCTAACCTCACTGATGAAGATAGGATAACAGTGCTAAAAAGTCTTTGCGAACCATATGCAAATTGCAATTTTCCCACGACCGTCACAAGTGCTGTATAAAGTCTAGGAAAATCTCACTACAGTTGAAAGTTCTGTCCATCTGAACTGAGTAAGCATAATATGCCCAAAGGCAGAAAAGACAGTGCCTATAGAAATTTTGTGTGTTCTCTTTTCATCAGACAGTACGCCAATCGAATATATATGGGATATGGTAGACTGCCAGATCCGGGCACCGCAAAATGTCGCCAACCTGATTTAGCAGCAAGTGAAAAATACCACAAGAAATTATTTTAGAATTACGTTTTCTGAAAAGTTTCTTAAAATTATCCGCTTCATATATATTATAACTTAGAATAACAGCGCCAACGAATAAACCTATTTTTAATATTGTGTGAAAAAACGTAACATAGAAGTCCAGATTGCAACTAAGTTTGCGTTTTACGGACATGAACATTTCAATTTTTTTATTTTTTAAAGAATCCGATTGAATTCACGGATTTCTGGTACGCACAAAATTTTAGGGAGGGGTTCATTACTTTCACTATAGATTGGGAAATTTTATTCCCATCATAGCGGATGATGTGGTAATATTAGATGATAAATGGCTCTCAAAGAAAAGAATGATTTTACCGTGACAGATATGAACCGGACACACGACCTCTTAGTAACAGGCAAAGGGCTCTTCAAGATGAACTACAGACGACCAATAATCCTCTCGTATGCGAGAGCATATCAACCTTCACTATAGACGAGTTAAACAGTAATGTATCACAACTTCTTGATACATTACTGTTTCCAAAATTCAGAAAAAATATTCCATTCTGATTATAAAAAAGTTTGGTCGTGAAGGGCATGAACATTTATTAACTGTTCTTATTAACCGACTTGTTGCACTGACATTTTTTATACAACTTCTTAAACCTCCATTTTCTAATATAAATATATAGAACAAGTTGCATGGATTTTGCGACAAGCTCTCTTTAATACATATTAGTCATATTCTTCATCTACAGTTTAGGAAACTGAATCTTCAAAAGTCATACATAAAATATATCTGCCACCTCTTTCATCCGCAAATTTCTATGGATACAGCCTTCTGAACACTTTTGAACATCGAGTACAAATTTAAATTTATTTTCCAGGCATCTAATATATACAAGATATGGAATACTACAAGGAATTCATTAGCAGTAACCGAAGGTACCTACATAAGATACATAAATAAGAGATATTAGCAAAAATAAACCTTGTAATAATAACAATTAAAAACATAAATATAGATCCCAGGAATAGGGATGCGGAAAAAGGCAACTAAAGATC
>QLNU02015360.1:139927200-139977895 GCA_006491805.2 Dysdera silvatica
TAGCCTATTGTATAATAGTTTTTCAAAGATTTTTGAGAATATAGGAATTATTGAGATTGGTCTATAGTTGTATAGACATTTCCTATCCCCTTTTTTAAATATTGGAATAACTTTACTTGTTTTCATTTTTATTGGTATATATGACGTCTCAAGGATATTATTAAAAATCATATACAAGGGCTTTACTAATTCTCCGGCACAAAATTTTACTAATTTTAGTTTAATGCCATCAAGCCTTTCACCCTTATTTTGTTTAATTTTTTGAAGTTCCTTTTTTTTATTTCTTCTTTTGTGAATTCTGCAAGATACATGCTATTTTCTCGTGATTCTATTCGATGATAATTTATATCCAGACCATTATTATTTGATTGTGTAATTTCTCCCATTATATTTATATAAAAATCATTAAAAGTATTTACCTGAGTTTGTATGTCCGTTATTTTGACATTATTTATATTTATTACTAATTTTGTATTTAAATTTTTATCTTTTTCACCCATTAACTTATTTATGTTTTCCCATTGTTTGTTTGGATCTTTCGT
This sequence comes from Dysdera silvatica, assembly GCA_006491805.2. Taxonomy (NCBI): domain Eukaryota; kingdom Metazoa; phylum Arthropoda; class Arachnida; order Araneae; family Dysderidae; genus Dysdera; species Dysdera silvatica. The sequence goes on from QLNU02015360.1 coordinate 139,927,743, forward strand.
CATAAATATATTATTACAATAAAAAGGTTAAACACTGGTAAAATAGCAATGAAAAAGATCACTCAAGCTTTCGGACGCATCAGCAGCAGTCCTTCATCAGGAGTAATGACGATGTTATGTTTCTGTCTCTTTTTTATACTTGAAATTTCTGGAAAACCCTTCATCAGAGTAGTCCCGCAGAATGGGAAAACCCAATGAGAACCAATGGGAGGCCTCCAATAGAATCATGGAAGAACCCCAATAGGGACCAATGAGAAACCCACACTGCGGGTTACCTAATTTGGGGATGTCTCATACATTTCAGAGTAAGAGTTGTTTATAAGTTTCTGGAAGTGGTTGTGATGTATTAATGGCTTTCCCGTGTAGTTTGTAAGTTTCCCAAGATTCTAAGAAGAGTCTACTATTCTTGTTTGTGATGTGACGGTGTAGTATTTTTGTTGAGTCCCAGTCGGGTTCGTGTCCGTGTTGTAAAGCGTGTTCTGCCAGACGTGAGGCTATGTCTCCTTTCGCGAGTGCTTGTTTGTGTTCTTTTTTTCTTGTTTTGATCATTCTTTTTGTTTGTCCTATGTAATGTTTGTTGCAGTCTTTGCATGGTATTTGGTATATGGCGCCTGTGAGATCTTCTGGTGGAACTGGGTCTTTAACTTTTGTAAGTTGTTTGCGAAGTGTTGTGACAGGGGAATAGAATGTTTGGATATTTGCCTCTTTAAGGATGCGAGAGATTGTTTCGGAAATGCCGTGAATATATGGAATAGATATGCGGGTGTGAGATGTATTGTTTAAAGATGTACTATTGGGTCTACAGTTTCTGAGAATGAATCGTTTAGGGTATCCATTATTTTTAAGTGCCGTGTGTATGTGTTTTGTTTCTGTGTTTGAAAGTGTTTCATTACTGCAGTGAGAATTCGCTCTAAGACTTAATGTTTTAACAACGGAAGCTTTGTGGCATGTTGGATGATGCGATTTAAAATCGAGATATCTGTCTGTATGTGTGGGTTTACGGTAAACTGAGGTGAAGATTGAGTTATCGTGAGATCTGTGTACAAGAACGTCTAGGAAAGGGAGTTTATTGTTCTGTTCTGTTTCGTATGTGAATTTTATATGTGAGTTTAAGTTATTAAGGTAATGGAAGAAGCTTTGGAGTGTATTAGTTTTAAGTACAACAAACGTGTCGTCGACGTATCTTTTCCAGAATTTAATGTTAAAATTCAGTGAAGATAAAGCAGTTTCCTCAAATGACTCCATAACCAAGTTAGCTACAACACTTGAGACCGGAGATCCCATGGCAGTGCCAAAAACTTGTCTATAGATAGAACCATTTGAGGAGAACACAGCAGAGTCCAGACAAAATTTCAACAATGTGCAGATGTCGTGAGGTGTTAGTGAAGTGCGTTCATGTAGTGTTGTGTCATTTTGGAGGCCTTTACAAAGTTAAAGACCCAGTTCCACCAGAAGATCTCACAGGCGCCGTATACAAATACCATGCAAAGACTGCAACAAACATTACATAGGACAAACAAACAGAATGATCAAAACAAGAAGAAAAGAACACAAACAAGCACTCGCGAAAGGAGACATAGCCTCACGTCTGGCAGAACACGCTTTATAACACGGACACGAACCCGACTGGGACTCAACAAAAATACTACACCGTCACATCACAAACAAGAATAGTAGACTCTTCTTAGAATCTTGGGAAACTTACAAACTACACGGGAAAGCCATTAATACATCACAACCACTTCCAGAAACTTATAAACAACTCTTACTCTGAAATGTATGAGACACCTCCAAATTAGATAGCCCGCGGTGTGGGTTTCTCATTGGTCCCTATTGGGGTTCTTCCATGATTCTATTGGAGGCCTCCCATTGGTTCCCACTGGGTTTTTCCATTCTGCGGGACTACTCTGATGAAGGGTTTTTCCAGAAATTTCAAGTATAAAAAGAGACAGAAACATAACATCGTCATTACTCCTGATGAAGGACTGCTGCTGACGCGTCCGAAAGCTTGGGTGATCTTTTTCATTGCTATTTTACCAGTGTTTAACCTTTTGTATGTAAATTTCCTCCCTGGTACCCTGTATTTTATTTCTAGTTCTTACAATTGTGTGCTACATTTTTTATAATGGTAGAAAAGTGGAGCAGCAATTATACAGGATGTCCTCAGCACCAGGGTTATAAATATCTAAGAGTGTAGAGTATAGCCGACGAACAATATTTGTCATATAACCTAGGGTCGCAAACCACTCACAGCGCTAGTTCTAAAACCGTCCAGCATGCACAAATATTTACAACCAGTGCGTGAAAAGCGCCAGATAAAACTCAGCTTAGCTGCTCACGTGCATAGATGATTAGGACATCGCATTTTGCGCTTCTCATGCACTGGTTGTCACTATTTGTGCATGCTGGACGGTTTTAGAAGTGGCGTTGTGAGTGGTTTGCGACCCTAGGTTCTATGACAAATATTGTTCGTCTAAGTGTACCCTACCCCTCCTAGATGTTTGCAACCCTGGTGTTGGGACACCCTGTATATTACAAGTTTCGAAATAGCGAGAGTTTACTGTACTTCAGAAACAAATATTCTTTTGCTTCCCATAATTTTTTTGCATTTACATGCGCTTTGACAAGGTGGCAAAACTAGGGTAAATTTAAACACAAAGGCATACATTCCTCTTCAGATTTGAAACTCTCATAAAAGCTAAAGAATAATTTGTTTCAACTGCATTGTGTTCAGAAAAAGAGAATAAAATACTGTGAACATTTATTTTCATTTAAAATTTTAAACTTAACGCTTTGAAATATCAGTTTACTTTTCACTGATTTTGTACGATGGCAAATTGCGCCTTCTTTTTCTCAGTATTGTGGTATTCAAAATTCCCCCGATAACAAGAAACGAGAAATTGGCACAAATGCATATTTCATGATTTTATTTGGTTGAATTTGCGTTGATATTCACTTGGTTTCGATCAGCCCAGAAAAAATAAATACTATATATAAAAAAGTTTTTGTGGGACTCATGGAAAACGCAGTGAGCTTCATTTAATAAATACCAATTTAAGATCAACGGTGGCATGGCGAAAATACATGTTTTTAACGTGCAGTAAATCGAGTTTACACAGCAATGATATGAAGAAATGCTTGTCGTTTGTTTGCTGATTAATCTGGCGTTTGATTAATTAGGAGGACTGAGGTTCTTATCTCCCTCAGAAAACCATATATTTGACCACAGCATGATCTAGCTGACTTTTCTCCATGACATATATATTGCTTGACAATTGCAAAGGAACAGAGACATTTTCCATCATAACTAATGTGGTAGATGCTATTGTAAGAAAGTGATCATACAAAATATTTAGTAGAGGGACTATGGTACCTTTATTAAGCAAAATGGTGCAGATTTTGTTTCCCCAGGGATAAAACAAAATAACACAAACAAGTATCTTTTCGCTGATGCATCTTCGAACAATCATGGAAAATGCTCTCCCAGCGTGAACGAAGAGGGTTTTGGGTTCTTCAGTAAGAAGCATGCTCACCTCAGACACTATTTCAAGTTCTGCATCTCTTTGGCTTGTTTTACACTGATCCGTTCGGGAGATCTATGGGAAAATTTGTCCTTCAATCCAATTTTCAAGTCCTGTAGAGTACAGGGAGGTTGTTTCTTTTGCGCCACTACCCAGAGCAGGGATACCCAAACTCAGGTCGCTAAAAGGTCATGGGTAGCCCGATAATTATTATTAAATTTTTTTTGAGGGGAAAACGTTTCTTAAAATTCAGAGATATATTATCATATTTCAGACATTCCCGTGAATTTTACCAAAGCCGTTGATAGTAAAAAAAATACAGCCAGACTCCACTTCAAGGACATGATTCAGCTCATAAATAAACGAGAACATGATTTAAACATGTTCAATCGCCGCATTTGTATGTGTATCGCTTAAACGTTGAACAAGCATCAATATAAAATTATTACAAATTTAGTCAGTATACCGATTAATTCGTTGGAGCATTCATATTATAAGAGAAACATCGCTGTTCCAGCCCTGAAGTAGGGTAGCGAGTTACCTATAAATAGCTATTTAGGGTCGCGGGTTACATACAAATATATTAATGGGGAGTCCCAGGCATTCTTTATGACAGGTGTTGGCAAACTTTTGATACCAAAGAGCCAACGGGACCCTCATAGCGACTCAAAAAATTTTCGAAAGCTCTGAAGATAATTTAGCAAATAAAGAAAATTTGATGTAATATTATAACAAGTTATTAATTATATCTTTATCAAATGAAGGAAAAAACACACGAAAATTTGCTCTCATTGATTGTTAATCAAATAAATTTTGATTAATTGTTGATAAAATAAAAAAAAGTGAGTGTGACCAAAATGAGCTTGCGTTTGCTTAGAAATTTCTGTATGTCCGGTTTGTAACTAGTCGTTTTTTATCTAACACACGATCTCAAATTGCCATCAGTAATTTGACACCTCAATTTACATTCAATGAAATTCATATTAAAAAATGATTGGCACATAAATACGTGGAATCGAGGATATTAAGAAAACAATACGCAATTTTTTTTTCAATTCATGATATGCGTCAGGGAAACCGTTTCAAAAATTGAAAATCGTCAAGTCCACCTTCTGTAGGTCTTTTGTATAGTCTGCTTGTGCTGTGAATAAGACGTCAGTTTTATATTTCCAATTCTTCTATTTAAGCATCAATACTTACAAATTTGGAGCTCCATAATAAGTCTTTGCTTGTCAAGTTCAGCAATTATATATCAAAATTTGCCGTATCAATGTTAAACTGAGAAAATTTTACTTCCTTCAGATTGGTATTAAGAGGATTTGTAATAAAAGCTACAGTCGCTTTGTCATTTCTCTGTTCCTGAAACCTTTAAAGAAAAGGTTCTCTCATGTTTAAAGCTGCTGTCTGAGACAAATATTCGCTAACCATTATTAACTATTGGCAAATATTAATAATAAATAACAATTACATAATTATTGTTAATTATTAATTAAACATACTGTTTTCGGCGATACTAAAAACACCCGTTAAATTAACCAAAATTTCTGCAAATCTTCAGCCAACAGAATAAAACCCACGAAAACTCACAAAAATCTCGCCCCGGAGGCTTTCTTGTGTTGACCATATTTGGCAATTGTGTTATCCCTGCGGAGGGTAATAATACCTTAACATCTTTACATACGGAGAAAGAGAGCGTTGTTTCCTGTCCTCATTCGTCTAGCGGTCCAAGACACTCCGGGCTAAACGGAGGGACCCTGGTTCGAATCCAGGATGGGGAAAGCGTCTCTTTTTCTCCAAAATTACATAAGCTCTAGTTTGAGCTGTAATTAAAACGTGGGTGGCAAAAATTATAGTATAATAAATTTCCCCCACGAAAACTCACAAAATTCTCGCCCCGGAGGCTTTCTTGTGTTGACCATATTTGGCAATTGTGTTATCCCTGCGGAGGGTAATAATACCTTAACATGAAATAACTTGTACTACCATTGAAAAAGCAGTATTTCTCTTGCTCTGTACTTTAATATTGAGTTGATTCAGTTGTAATGTAACGTCCACCATAAAGAAAAATTTTTGCAACCACTGATATTACGTTATTTCTAAATATTGAACACCCTTGTTATCGATGAATAGTTTGATTTCATTTATGCAAGTTCCAAGAACTATATACATGGAATTACGCTAGTTTTAGTGCCAATTTCAATTTTTGTTTAGAGCCACATCTACGTAATCGAAAAGTCGCAGTTTGATTCAAATCTGGAGAGTGAGCAGGCCATGTTATACGTTCAATATATTCACTTTCCAATATCTAAGATACCCTCACTGACATGTGTAAACGAGTATTTTGATCCATGAGCAAAAATTCTGGACATATTACTCTACGGGAAAGACCAGCATGTCCTTGGAGAATCTCAGTATAATAAGGTACTGCCATAATGGAGCCTATAGCAAAAAAATGTGAGAAAAAATGTTCTGAATTATGCATAATGTCCGCTAATACCGAGACTTCTTGTCCATAACTATCAACTTCATGGACCTTCTGCTAATGGCAACTAGTTTCCCAGTCTCGCCATACTAACTGATATCCACTATCGCTCTTGACGATGAACTGGGATTCGTTTGGGACCATCGTTTTTGACTACTCTTGATGATCCCAATACGAATGCTCTGTTACACAACTGTAAACTTTTCCGACGATCATTTGCTGTTAACGGCATGCATCTGCAGGTTCCTATGCAACAAGCCAACTAGATTTAAATGATGAGAAATAATTCTTGTAAGATATTATTACCCTCCTCTCAGGGTTAACAAAATTTCCGAATATTCAACACACAAAGCCATGGGGCATGCCTTTTGTAATTTTTGAAGAAACGGAGCGTCGTTTCTATGCCTAGTCTGTCTTGATGGCCTAGCGTTTAAGGCACTCCAAATCTAACGGGGGGGACTTGAGTTCGACTCGAGGCAAGACAATATCACCTTTTCTCCTATACATTGAAAGCTCTAGTTTGAATTCAAGCGTAGGTGAAGGAAATTAATATTTATAAAAATCCCCAGCAAAAATTACAAAAAATGCCCTGGTGGCTTTGTACGTTAACCATTTAGCAATTGTGTTAACCCTGCGAAGGATAATAATATCTTACTAAAACGTTATATAAGGAGAAAGGGGGCTTCGTTCTTGTGCATTTATGGTCAAGCGGTTAAGTCACTTCGGATCTCACAGAGAGACCCTAGTTCGACTCTAGGCCAGTTCGATGACTCTTTTTCTCCCATGTATTGAAAGCTCTAGTTTGAGCAGAAGCGTGAGTATCCAAAATTAATATCTAGAAATGGTTCCGGTAGATTATCTGGAACAATGCTAAAGTCTTATGGCTAACTCGATAAGAGTAAGGTTTCCGCTTCGTTTCGTTAAAAAAGTAACATCTCTGTCATCCTAAAGCCGTTGTTCTCTTTCCACAGCGCTTTTCTCATCGAAAAATTACACTTATGGACGTGCTTATTACTGCCGCAATTTCAGCGACATTTTGTCCTGCCTTAAGCCTAACAGCTACTCAGCCATGATCATTCGCACTCAAATGATATATCAGATATTTTTTGTAACAACCATTTACGGTGAACAAAAATTTTAAGCGAAAGCGAAAATTTACAGCACAATTTCCAAATAAATAATCTCACTAGTCTTAATAAAATAACAATAAAAGCCCCTCCTAAAGTATAAGTTTCAGGACCTTCAAATGCGATATACCATTATATGTATCAGAATTTTTCCATTAATATTTATATATTTTCTTCTATTAATTATGGGAATTGCTAAATTCATACAATGACTAATTTAAACTTAAATTAAATATAATATCGAAAATATAATTTTAGACATAAATCCAAATATATACGCAGAAATTTTGATACTTTTTGAATTTCTGTACTTTTATTGTTAACACGGTTGCATTTGGAACTTAAAGTACTGTGACAATACATTGAGTAAAGTTGTAATTTAAACACCAATAAGCGTACATGTTATTCGTTCGAAATTTATGGATAAGACTGTTTAGTTAGTAAAGTAAGACATGATTATGTATGCGAAGCAAGAACATGCATTTGCAGTTCACAAATTGCTTACGTGGACATAAAATTATTTAATGATACCTCATCATTAGCGACGCACTTCTCTAATGAACCTCTGTATGGAAAAGTAGATCGTGGCATTCAATGGTCAAATCAGTACAAAAAATCTAAAAGATTCACATTTTCAAATCATTAACGTTCACACAGTTAGCAATATTAATTTCCAGTTTTAAAAGAAAGTTGGGTTTTTTGCTATAGTTCTTTTAACCAATGCCTGTCTGTACCTATGGATGATGCAAGGGAACTCCTCTTTCGAAATGATTTCTTTTGTTATTAGTATGAAGCCAGAAGATGAGTCAATCATAAAGGCTGCTCTGCCTGTACAAAGCCCTACAATTTTGTCTCATGAAAGACCATTCTCGGCCAAGAAATTACAGAGTGTGGAAAAATACCAGTCTTTAAATGTTGTTTTAGGAACTTTAGAAAATAGTGTTTTTTCCATTAATCGTCTGTTTTCAAAAAACGGCAATAAACCATTAGATGGCCACCTTAAGATACGTAACGCGAATCATCTCCTTGCAGAGAAAAAAGGTGGAGGCGGTCAACTTTTCTACCAGATCCTTTTTAAACCCTGTGCCATCTTATATAACCTATGTTTCACTATGTCATTCCATAATGATATTTTGGCTAAATTTTTACAGCTTTCATCATCAAGAACAAGGTGGATGTAGTAATTAAGTATTGTGTATATATATAAGTGATTTGTAGACCGAGTAGAATTTCGTATGCTTAGTTACCAACAGAGACAGTTCATGCAAAGTTTCAACAATCCTTTAATTTTCCTGACGAATACTAGTTCGGTATAGCTTCATGATTATTTTAGCGGATTTTGTTTCAAATTCGCAAAATTCCTTTTTTTAATTTTTCTGTAAAGCATGTGTTTTTAAAAAATGCATTACATCCTTTAAAGTCGCATGGAATCATGTCCAAAAACACAGTGGAAAAATCACAATGGATTAAAAGGATTCGATTTCCCTCTATATAAGTAAAACCTTATGTAATATATACAATTTATTGCATAATTTTTAGGCATCGAATTGGATACTATTTTTGCAGTACAAAAAACTAACCAACACTAGTTAGCGCAAAATGACCCTTTTTACCCTTGTGTCAAAACAATTGAACCCACTAACTAACATTTTGCAAGATAACACGATCTGGCAGATATATTTACACAGTTCTTTACAATTTACATCAGTGATATGATTAGTTATCATGCAAACAGCGATTAAATTAGACAGCACAGACATACAGCTGATATCAAGGCTAACTCAAAAGTTGAGAACTGCTGCTTACCATATATACTGAAGACGGAATTTTCATTTTCAAATAACAGATATTTGGAAAGGTTGATGATTTGTCAGAAACTCAAGAACGCTAGACAATAATCCTGCGTTTTCCAATTCTCCATTCTGTAGTCTATTAGATGAAAATTGATATCTACTAGCTAGGAGACAATCAGCTATACCTTCACTACTTTCTGTTAGGATCAAAACATGCAGATGTCAAAATTCTAAGTCTTAGAGGATGTGTATTTTTTTAAATGAAAGCCATTTGTAAGCGCAAGAGCAATGCATGTTTTTTATTTATAGAGAAATGAGGGATAACCTGCATCACCAAGGCCATGTCCGTATTCAGAGAGGGGGATTCTAAGGACCGGTGCCCTACTGAAACTAAATTTTTAATGGGACTTGGCTACGGCCTTGCATGTGTGATGATCTGATGATCACCGCGAACTACGGTTCCATAACATTATCATTTCTAGATTTTTCGATGGAAATATGTAGACAAAGACGAAGTACCATTTTGACTTCCCACGAAGAGATTTGATGTCGGTGACACGCTGACTGCGGTATCGGCCATACGTAACCCGTGAGGAATACACATCCAAGATTTTGCCGCGGAACGGAACGATCATGACACAAAGAATGCTGAAAATCGATGTCCGGCCATAAGAAAGGAGAGAGGATTTCGCAGCTGAATACATAACGAGCGACCACCTAAAAAGGGCCTTTAGATGGTTCTGGAAATGGTCGGGAAGACAAAGCTTTCTCCAGAACGTTCTCGAGAATAAAGAGAGAATCGGTACATTGCAAGAGCTGGGAGAGATGTTCACTCTGGTTGAGCTAGAGTTGGAGTTGGAACTTTGCCGTGAGCGTGAGCGGTCGACCTCTGAGTGTCTTGTGAGAAAGAAGCTAGCAGTTTTTTTTTCTCTGATGAGGATGATCCGATCGCAGATGTGGAACCGAAGCCTCCGCTGCCTTCTCATAATCCGTCGACATAAGTTTTAATGCTATAATTATCATTCTAATTATAACTATTATTTGTTGTAAGAGTGTCTGCATCTGACTACGAACGTCAGCCTTCTTCTACAATCATCCTCCCTACGCCGACAGTCTGGTGGTATGTTTCGGACTAGCCTGGACGACACACATTTCCGCAAGCCGTAAGTCCCTTTGATTGTCTTCCGTCATTTGTCATGCAAAACTAGATACTAATATATAATCAGATCGAAATGCCATGTTAAGTTAGGGTAAATTCTCGGAATGGATTTAGCCGGGGAGAAGGTTTAGCAGCGAGAGTCAAGGTTAAATTAGGAAATACTAGTAACTATGTGCTAGATCTAGAATAAATGTGTTTTAATTGTAAATCCGTTGTCATCTTATCTTATTGTTTTATATCTGTTTTTGTATTACTTTAACATGCAATGATCTGCGTTCTACAGAGGATCATTACACATGCTGTGATTGTATTGATACATGTTGTAAAAATTTTTGTATCCCCCGAAATTAAAGCTTGGCTACGGTCTTCACCAAGGCACAACAGACGATATAGTACTTATAACAGTCCTTTTGAAGGTTTGTCGAGTTGTTAAATAATAAAATAATGTTGTATTGAACCATGTCCAATTTTTGTGAAATGTTTTTATATGAAAAATTCGATCAACTGACCCAAGTGAGTATACTAACCTTTATCCGCAGGTATGGCCTGTTTTGTTAATCTAGTGATCTGATGACTAATCTAGTTATTTTTGAATACAGATTTACGCTTATGTTGTTCTTTATAAATTCTAAGAGATAGCTGTGCAGAAAGCGATAAAGACTAAGTTCAGGTGTTCCATAGAATCTATTTTTATTTTGCTATGTAGCAGTTTTTATTTTTTAACTTTTTGTTATGTTAACTTCAGGATGTGCCTGCATCCATATTTTGCTGTATGATAGATAATCACTTGTGATTCAACTCGGTTTAGTGCAATTGTGTTCAGTTTGAGAAGAGTAGCGCCAATTTGATACGTTGAATTCCTGCTGAAAAAGAGGAAGCGTTTAAGCCCAGAAAGACATCTTTTTACGATTATTTTAAAATATTTTTAGTTCGTTCGTCATTATTAATTTGATGTTGATTCTGGAGTTTTCAATGTCAAAAACACTTTATGAAATTACGGTGGATATGATAATTACCGCGTTTCAAGATATGTAATCCTATGCTCTGGTGTTCTAGCGAGATAATTTTTTGAGTGAACTGATTGGATTTTTTGAGATAATGTACTTTTCGGAAACATTGAATGAGTTTAATTTTGCGAACATTAAGTTGAGGTGTGTTATATAGCTTTTGTTTTTTACAAATAATTTTGAGACCTGGTGTCCAACTAATTAGCGTAACGGGGAGGAACACATCAATATGAGTTAGTGAAATTTGATTATTCCTACCCGGTTCAAATGGATATTGTGATACCGAATCGTGGGAATAATGTGATTGTTAGTAAACCTTTCTGTCAAAATTCCAATTTTCGGAAGCTGTTCGAACATTTTAAGATATAAAAATGTTTAATAATTTTGTATTTTATAAATAATATAAATTAAATTAATATTTTAAAATTCATTTAAAGGCGATTTAATAAAAGTTCTTCCTCGATTAATTATTATTAGAGTTCGGATTATATGCACTAAGAACTAGCAAAATATTCATGAAAATATGCACTAAAATCCCAAAAATATGCATGCAGATATGCACTAAAATCTCCAAAATGTGAATGCGAATGTGTACTAAAATCCCCAAATATGCATTTATATACACTTCAAATGAAAAAATATACATTTACATATTTTTTTATATATTTAAAAAATGTCTTGCATCTTAAAGTAAAAATTGATTTTATTATTAACTGGCTGAGTGGAAATACTTCATATACAGAGTAAGTTTTATTATATCATATGACAAGTTTTCCATTAACATTCTGAAAAAGTAAGCTTTGTCTTTTGTTAATCAGTAGCATTCTATGACCAAAAAGGTTCTTTCCGGATCTACTGAGGTTACTGGATTTTATTCATAAAATTTTGCGCGTAGTTTATAGCGGATAGTCCATCCGTAATAAGCTATCAGCATCGTCTATTACTAATAATGGTGCAGAAATTTACCCCAGGTAAGTGTTTGTTGTATTTAATCTGACTTTAGGTTGACTACCTGTCTAGCACAATAGAACTAAACCCTTACGTCTCCCTGCTAAGGATAGTGTCTTATTCAGCTACGAATGTTATAAAATTTTTTGACGCCTTAGGACATGGTTAAGTATGTACATTTACAAGCCCATTTTTCTTTCTGCTCATATGATAGCAAAGGAAAATTTAATTTTACCGTTGTTTGAAAAATTTCTGATAAAAGATCGAATAAAAAATCTGGAAGAAAAAATAGTAAAATTATTAAAACCCTTGAAATATGCATTTATCCTGAAAATTCGTTGTTTTTATACATTTATATGCACAGACGCTGAAAAGAGCTAAGATATGTAATTGCATATGCACATATTCATTCGTATATAATCCGGGCTCTGATTATTATAATGCCTATAAAGTAGTATGTTGGTCATAAATTTGCTAAAAACGTAAACTTTACGAATTGAGAATACCACTACAGAAATTTTCAGTGTTACTTATTTACTTAATAATTGCTTTCGAAATTGCAGAATTACTTCGCGTGCAGAATTACTTCGCGATTACTTCTTAATTGTGCTATTTCGAAAAACATAACTTTGATCACAAAATATCCTTATATGGTAATTATGATGAGGAACATATTTAGCAGAATTGATAGTTTCATAAATATTTTTTTTTCCATTCTCATAACAATTTTTCAATATTTAGTTTGTACTGGTAAAAGTATTTTCCGACTATTACTTACTATTTTCGTAGTGCTTCCATCTACATTAAGTAGTAATTAGTTTTTCTCAAGATCGGAAAGTTATTTATGGGAAAAACTCCACTGTTCTCATCCCTTCTAATTTTGATTCTTCCATTTGTTGTCCATAAGCATTTCCATTCCAATTGTCCTTTCCTTTTCCAGGATTCATTAAAAAGTCTCTTTCTTTACGAGCAAAGATGTTCATTAATAAATATTCTATCTTCTCCCTCACCATCAGATTTTTGGCTCTCATTACTTTTTACTTTTCATCTGTTTGTCTCTAGTTTTCTTTTCGAAAACTTTACTACCATTAAATCACTTCAATTAATCCTGCTTTCCAGCTTCAATATATTTTGTCAATTCCTACAATCATGCCTAATGTTTTACACAGTTTAATTACTCAGTTCTACACGTCTTTATTTTTTGTATATGGCTGTTTAATTATCTACACATTTGCCTCTTTAATATACTGTTCCAAATCAATAAGTTCACCAATTTTAATATCTAATTCTCTCTCCAGATCTTCAGTTCTTTTTCTAATTTCTTCATTCACCTTTTGGAAATTTCTCCTCCTTACCTCACTTTCAGTCCTCCATCCATTCAGTGTTGTTCTTAATGTTTTGTTTTCCTAAACAAATTTACCAAATTCGTTTGTGATATCTTTAAACACTGCTCTTATTTCATAATAATTAATTCGTTGATTACCAACTACTAGTTCAAAATAATAAATCAATTCTTTCTGGTAAAATAATACTTATTATTTATTTCCTGTTCTGTACTAGAACACTTGTAAGGTGCATAGGTCTTTCCTAACTTGACAGAATTGGCCATGTGCCTAGGAGCGAATGAAGCTCTCTTATTCCGACAGGCCTCTCTGTGCTGCCCTTTCGTTTTGCATTGAATAAATTGAAGAAATGCATGGCCAAGAATGGTTTTAAAGTGCTTGGATTAGACAAGGTAATTCTTCATATCTAAATCAAACTGAGATATGCGAATAATTATAAGACAATCGCCGAGTAAATTGGGACACCCTGACAAGGAAAATCGAACTTACGTTGTAGACGAAGTATGGTTCAACCACTCGAAACGTAAAAAAAAAGGAACAAGTTCATTATGTCGAGTAAATTCAAAATTTTTATAATAGTCACGTGGTGACATATTTTTACTGCTTTTTTAATATCGTTATTTTTAGTATAAACTTAAAATAAAAAATTATATATCACACCGTATTCACATTAACCTTCACTTAAACAATACCTTTCGTCGCACCCAAATAACAGGCGCGGTTAGATCTCTGAGACTGAACAGACAGAATTGAATAATTCAGTTATCAAATCAAATTTCTTAGTCATCTTGCTATTAAAGATAAATGTGAATTCACTCTCGGTTCAACAGATCAATCTTAATCATGTTCATATTCAAATACGACGTGATTGGTTTAACGTCTGATTTAACTTGTTAATGGCATGGTGTGCATATTGATGGGTCGTTTTTACTTTGTTAAAGCCTTCCTTCTCCCATATTTCCATACTTTTTTTCAATTTAATATGAAAGCGATTTTGCATATCTACACCTCTACTTAAAGCTAAATCAACAAACGTAATTTTAGCTGCGAGACAGTGCATGTATTTAACGGGTATTTTATATATATGTATTTTATAGTATTTAACGGGTATTCGGCGGCATATTTTACAGTATTTTTTTAGGAAAATTTGTATTATGTAGATGAGTACACCCAAAGTGCATTTGCCTGAGTAAAAGAAATTATTGAAATGCAGCACAAATAGTTAATGTGCTTGTGGCTTTAATTTTGGCAGTCAGTGTATTTTTGTGTTTATGCGGCTAATATTTAAAATTTATATTTATATTCTTTGTCCCAAGGACTCACAAATATCAATGCTGACTAAGAAACTACCATAATAAGATGTTCTCATCACCCAAATGAACAAATATAAATAAAACAGTATCCGAAACGTGTATAAAAGAGTACTTTAACTTAGGCATCTCCAAATAAGGATTTAAGGACCCTTGCGAAATCGAAGACATTCTCAAGGGATCCACAAAAAGAGACATAAAAACAACAAGCTGTCATTAGTTAAAGGTTCGCAGCGAATTTTAGCTATTCCTATGGATTTTCCTCTTTTGAGAATTGCTCAAAAACGCCAATTTCTATTGCTGCAGCACATTTATTTTCCCAACTTTACTATCCTTACATTCGACAAACACATACGTAATTTTCAATATGTATTTTATAAAACATTTTCAAATTTTCTGCGTAATTTAATAAAGCTTTGAATTTTTCGTCCCGCATTATATTGCTTCTTTGTATTATCATGATTTCGCAATAACATAGATTTGAAATATTTCTTTTACTTTATACCAAACCATTTTACGTCGTTTGAATGAGGGTAAGCATGGGCGTTTGTAAATTAAACTCAATTCTGAGGCAAAGTCCATTCATTAAGAGGCTCTGTTGCTATTGAATATACCGTGACATGACACAGAACAAGAAAAAAATATTATCCATTAAAATAAATGTAGAAACTATGTTACACTATGTAAAATAAATCGAATACTAGTAACAACGTCGTGAAACGCAGATCTTGCTGCTAGGGTTGGCAGAACCGACGAAGTTCCAACACTTAACGAAGTAATGCGTCCATACGCTTTACCCAACCCCAAAGGCTACTACAACGTTGTTGCTGATGTTTAATGTACTGACTCAAGAAACTAATAATTTTATCTTTTAATGCGAAGTATAATTTATAGGTGCGCCTCCGCCATACGAGCCATCGATACGGCCACCGCCGTTTATAGTGTGAATCTTTGTCTTATTTACAAGAGTATGGGTGGATTAATGGCAGCTATACCTGCTAATTGGTGTAAATAAGCAATTTATAATTAAAGTAAGTACAATATGTCACTTATTCTCAATATCTATTATTCTTTTACTTATTGTGCGTAAAATCTACTTTGTTTATTATAAAAACACTGGTTCATGGTAAAGAAACTCATCTACGCAATCTGCGAGTTGACGTTTTGAATCAGTGTTCTATGATTAAAATCGCCGTCCGAGTAAATACGGCGTCGTATAAAGGGGTATTGGACGTCACTAAACGCTGTCGGATAAACCAAACGTCATAAAATGAGTATTATCTCATTTACTGGTATTCTTCTACAATATTTGCAATATTCCTCATTTAATGGTATTCTACAATATTTGCAATATTCCTCATTTAATGGTATTCTACAATATTTGCAATATTCCTCATTTAATGGTATTCTTCTACAATATTTGCAATATTCCTCATTTAATGGTATTTTTCTACAATATTTGCAATATTCCTCATTTAATGGTATTTTTCTACAATATTTGTAATATTCCTCATTTAATGGTATTCTTCTACAATATTTGCAATATTCCTCATTTAATGGTATTCTTCTACAATATTTGCAATATTCCTCATTTAATGGTAATTTTAGATGAATACTTGTTACTCTATTTTTATATCGGAAACTACTTGCCAATTAAAATTTTTTATTATATATTTATTTTCATATTAAGCTTCTAATCTTCCGTCAGGCGCGGTACTTTTCGTAACGAGAGCAGGTGCGGTGTATCAAATTGATATCTACTGACAGACTACTTTGAGAACTTTATCTAATAACAAAATAATATTATTTTGCTATCTGAACACTAAACGCTGTTTCCAGATAACGAATGAGAAGATAGTAAGGTACCGAAGAATATATGGCCCTGACATCTGCCAGCAACAAATGAGAGAGCGAAATGTTCAAAAGCGTATCAATCTGATCAGTAGCACCTGACGGAAATTTAAAACATATTTACCAGAAGGATTCATTCTAAACAAGATAGTTTAACAGCATAATTCACTTCCTAAATGAGCTACTTTTGAATCAACTGTCAATAGCGGTTAGGCTACAACGCAGCTTGACAATTTCAGATATACTATAATCATACAAATCGCCTATTTAGTAAAGCGACCTTTAAACACGCGCTGTGTTTTCTATTTATTTAAGTGGTTCCATCAAAAGCTTATCGAATTTCCTCATAAAGCATTAACTCCCATTTTGTTGATGACTTAATATTTTAGACATCAAAGTCTCCAATGCGAGGCCGAACTAAGGTCTAGAGAAATCTCTGCCGATTGACCTGAATTATGATCCCTGTTGCGCAGGGCTAGGGACCGCAGGTGGTAGGTTGCGGATTGATCAAGGCTAGGGCCGCGGTAGGGTGACTGCAGCGGGCATGATTCCCGCGTGGTCCCCAGGTGTTGCCCAACCGAGCTTAAAACGTTCCTCACGCTGTAAAAGGCGTCATTAGTTAAAACTACTGCAAGAGAACTATTGCGGTTTCCAAGAGTTTTCGCTGCAATTGTTCTAACATTTTAATGCAAGAGTATGAAAGTTGATGTGAATGTGCTTTTAAATGTGTGTATGTGTGGAGTAGGAGGCGAAGTTTAGGAAAGTAAGCTTGTAACTAAGATTTGGAGAAACGAATTATATATAAAAGAAGCTAGAGTGTATGGAATATTTGCATAGATAAATAAAACGAAATTTGTCACTGTAACTCAAAGTCAAGTACATTTCCAAATAACTCAGTCATAGATATATTATTTTATATGCAAGAATATTATATATACTTCAGATAGTAGAGTATATTATGAAGTTTATAGTTTATTCATGCCGTTTAATTACAATAATAATCTTATTACGCGGGTAATATGTTTTATAATTGTGTTATCATATAGGGGGGAGGGGGGAATTGTGCAAGGGTTTCATTGGGAAGGGTGGCCGCCGGAGGCGGCGCTGTAATCCCAGACAGGACGCTTGAACAGCGTAATCAGCCGCCGAGGCGGCTGTGTTTTCATATAGATATAGGTCATTTTACTGTTTTGCTCAAATGATACAATAGTTGGTTTCAGCGAATCACGGATAAAAAACAAAGTGGTTTTGTTTGAAAAACAGACATTATAAAATGAAAAGAATGATGACAGATTTCAGTAAGAATGTGTAATTCTAAATTCGACTATATAACCTTTATATTTGAACATACGTCGACTGTTTTTGAACTGAATGTAAATATATGTTTATACTTGTGGTATGAAAACTATTACATGAAGATTATAACTAGTAGGTTTCTGACACTGATCGCAATATACGAAATACAAAAGAAGGTAAAACGTATACTATATGCAAAAATATCCAGAATGTTTCAAGAACTACTGGTCTCTTCATCAAGAGAAATATTAAGGAAGTGTAGGCGTCCAGTAGTTATACCCCAACTTTGGGTTTCCCCAAAGTTTGGACGATCACTTCAGAATGTGTAAAAGGACTTCCGAAGAGATCGCGCGTGTTCTGAAAAAAGCTGATATCAAGATTTACTAAAACCTTCATCAACTTTACGTCATCTGTTAGTAAAAGATAATAATAATAATAATTTTTTCTTTGTTGTTTTTATACATTAGGTGTTTTAAAAACAATGCAGTTGAAAGATGGAAAGAGAGCAGTAGCGATGCTAGCAACAGGGTTTTCTTTACAGTAGCAAGAGCAAGGGATTGCTCTTATTATGTAGGAAGAACAAACGAAATTTTATCGGCATGTAAAAATCAGCATTGATATAAAAATTTCGCGTACAACCGTGATATCACATAAAAGAGTTTATGAGCACAGTCTGGATTCAAAGATGTCACGGTGAAGGTTGAAGAGTGGCCCAAAGGTGGAATCTTTGGAAACGTATGAGGGTGTTTTTTCTTGTTAGCAGAAACCGGAGGATAAGGAAAATGAAAAGAATAAATATTGTAAACGAATTTCAGTTGTCCTCTACAAGTGCGCTTGTGAGGAAAAGCAGATGAAAAAAACCAGAGAAAGATAGAAAAATAAATGGAAATAGAAAGGGAACGGGGAGAGAAGGCTAAAATTAGTGAGAGGGGGAAAACAGAAGGAGCAGGTTGAGCAGACATGAGTAACGTCCAAGAGTTTGGAGAGATGGAGTACTTATGGATGAATTGACTGGAACAATTTACCAAATACCCTGCAAAGGCTGCGAAAAAGTATACACTTGCGAGACGGGAAGAACTGTTTGTACACGTAAAAAAAACATCATCATACTACAGAGAAGGGTCAGATGACTAATTTTCTGTGAGAATATGCCTGGGAGAATGGTCGTGTTCTTGTTTGAAATGGTACAAAAGTTCCTCATAGAAATGTAACTTTTCGCTGCTGTAGACTTTTTCTCTCTCTAGATTTCCTCTTTCTCCTTTGAAATTTTTCGAATGCGAAGTAAGGCGATGAACATCGCAAAATCGATGCCTGAACGTACCGAATATAGGGGGAAACAGGATTCAGACAGGAGGGAATCTGAGTGCTGTACAGTTTTCAGGAGATTCGGACTGGAGTAAAACCCGACTCTGGGATAGCTTTGGAGAAACCCAAAGTTGGAGTATAAATAATGGTCACCTACATTTATTTGACACTTCAATTGATGAAGGGAACAGTAGTTCTCGAAACGTTGCGAATATTTTTGCAGATGGTAAATGTCTTTTACCTTCTTCATTTGTATTTCGTATATTCCAATCAGCGTCAAAATTTTGCTAGATAGAAGGTGTGTCCCACCGAAACAAAGCCACCGTGATTGTGTGCCATGACTGGCAACGAAACAAACCAATAAGAACGCAGCAAATATATTAAGAAAGTCTATATACAAATACATATTTACAAGGAGTAACTCACTCCCTGCCCCACCTGGGCAGGAAAAAAAATGAACGTGTAAAAAAAGAGGGGAAAAAGTGTCCCACCGAAATAAAGCCACTACTGTTAATAGCCGATATATCCGCCATGATTATATACAGGCCTGCACAAAAGTTTAGACACAACACAAATTTGAGTATAACAAAATACTATTAAAACTGAAGAAGTAGGAACTTTAATATTACGAAGTATGAACACATGTAATATGCAAATTAAAAATTTGAGAACAGAAATCACATCAGTAGCGAACTTGCTGCAATATATAACTTAAAATAAGTAAAATATGTGGCACAAAAGTTTAGGCACAAACATAAATTTTAGCACTTGCATAAGGAAATGAACAATTTTAATAATCAATGTAGCCACCATTACTTCGTATTAGATTAAATACGCGGTCGTTCATTGAAAGCACAAGATTTTGAAAGGTTTCTGGTTCAAAATTAAACCACGCTTCTTCTATAGCCTTTTTAAGTTCTAAAACGGACGGATATTGCTTTCCATTGGCATACACAACATTCGTTAGTATGCCCCATACATTTTCGATGGGATTACAGTCAGGACTAAGAGCAGGCCAATCGAGAACTGTAATATTTTTAGCGCTCATCCATTCTTTTGTTGACCTGGATGTGTGGATGGACGCATTATCTTGTTGGAAAACCCAGTTTCGTCCACATAAAAGTTCGCCAAAAGGTAATAGGTGACTTTCAAGAGTTGCCTGGTATGCCTTGGAATCTTGTTTTCCATTCAAAAACGCCAAAGAAGTCTGTCCATTGAAGCTAAAGGCTCCCCAAACCATGACTGAACCTCCTCCTTGACGTCTGCTGAACCGACTTAAGGGGCGTTTTCGAAGATCGTGCCAGTAGTGCGAAAGGCCATCGGGACCATCTAAGTTCCACTTTTTTTCATCACTAAATAACACCTGCAGCCATTCGTCACTGTATGATATGTGCTGCCTTGCCCATTGTAGTCGTGCTTGTTTATGATGTAATTGCAAGCAGGGCTTGCGGCGCATTTTTGCATATCTCAAATGCCTGCATTCTACAATCCTTCTACGTATGGTTTCTCTTGACACTCGCATTGCTAACGTGTTTTTTATTTGATTTGCAGACAGGCTTTCATTTGAAGCCAATCTTCGTATTTGTCTATCATCCCGAATGCTGGTCACTCGAGGCCTCCCAGATCGTGATTTTGGTTGATACTGATCACCCCGGGATAACACTCGATAAATGCCTCGCTTTGAACGGTTCAATGCAACAGAAATTTGAGTAACAGATTTACCTTTAGTTTTCAGCCTCCAAATCTTCAAAATCTCGTCATTCGTAAATTGCTTTGACTTCGGCATCGTTCTAAGCATTCTAAATTATTTCAGGCCTTATATAACAACTCTGGGAAACGCCCCTTCGATCACTTGGGAACTTCGCGCCGTTAATTTGCATAAATCTGACATATGTGCCTAAACATTTGTGGCATGCAGATTCCAATATTACGGTGTTGGGATATTTTGTTTCAGTACTTTTGGTAATCTTTTAAGTTGCACAATTTATTATTGGTTCTAGGATTATTTAGATACAATATCGGCGAAGTTCAATGCAAATTCTCGCTTTTATTTATAATTTGCCTCTGTGTCTAAACTTTTGTGCAGGCCTGTGTGACATGGAAAACACGATGTGGCATACCATTTACTAATCCCTGGAGGACAATGGCATCAATATTATCCCAGGCTTCAATGATGGCAGCCTTCAATTCTGCCACAGACTGAAACTGTCTGCCATTGGCATATACAGCCCTACTGAGGTTACCCCCACACATTTTCTTGGGAAATAAGATCAAGGGAAAGGGCAGGCCACTCCATGACATGCACCCCATTATGCAAAAAACATTCACAAGAGGGTTTTGCAACGTGAATGGGGGCGTTGTCCTGCTGGAAAATCCAACTTGGGCCACCAATTCTCTCTGCAAATGGCAGTAACTGGATTTCTAGCATTTCTTGGTAATCGGTAGCCTTTATGCGGCCTAAGGGGAAAGCCAGGTTAAGTTTACCACCATAGCCGAAGCCTCCCCACACCATTAATGAGCCTCCACCTTATTATCTTTTGGAGAAGATTTCCTCTTCTTCCCTCATGTCACGCCAACAGAGTGTAAGGCCGTCTGGGCCATCAAAGTAATTTTTTTCTCATCTGAGAATATAACACGATGCCACTGGTCTTTCCAGGTTTGATGATATTTGGCCCAATCTACTATCCTTTGCTTGTGGATAGCTTTCAACATGGGCTGCTGTTTCCTTTTTTTATATTGGAAGTTTTTTGTATATTTTACAATCCGTGACAGGGTTGATTTTGTCACAGGGATGTTATCCTCTTTGGCCAATTGTCTGAGGGAAATACCACCTTGTGAAAGACGATGCACAATATCTCTTTCCTGCCTGGAAGTCATTTTTCTGCCTGTACACCTCCTTTTTTATACCTGTACGCATTGCCCTGATTCACAAAATTGTCTATTACGGTTTTAGATCGTTTGATTTGCTTAGATATTTGTCTGTGTGAAAGACTTTGTTCCTTAAAAGCTGTTAGCTGGCCTTTCTCGAACTCTGATAGCTGGGTTCGTTTTCCCATTGCAATACTGCAGGAGAAATAGAAAATACAACCTTCTGAAGTCAACGTTCGACTGGGATAGAACAGGTAAGTTATTTGACAACTTCCTGACGTCATAAACCTGTTTACCTGTAGCAGCTCGAATATTGAGAGTTACCCAAAACACTAATAGGGATGGTGGCTTTATTTCGGCGGGACACTTTTTCTGCTCTCTTTTTTACACGTTCATTTTTCCCCCCGCCCAGATGGAGCAGGGAGTGAGTTACTCCTTGCAAATATGTATTTGTATATAGACTTTCTTAATATATTTGTTTCGTTCTTATTGGTTTGTTTCGTGTCCAGTTACGGCATATAATCACGGTGGCTTTATTTCGGTGGGACACGCCTTATATATATATATATATATACTGCTTTTGTTGTTTTATTAAAAATAATATGTATTATTTAATTTTATCCCATTTTGGTGTGATGATGCTCAATAATTAATAATTTTGATTGAACTGGCCAAAGGATCGTTTAGTACATCAAAGTCGTTTCCTCAATACCCAAATACGGCACATGAAGACAGTTCGATGGCCATAGAAGTAAATAGATTTATTTCAGGCACAAATTAAACAATATTTATACTATTCATAAAATAACGGCCATCTTTGGTCATATCGACAACTAGGCTGCAATAGAGCCTGAGCATAATAGAGCCAATAGAGTTTCCATTAAGTTGGATCTAACCCTTTTAGGGTAAATGATTTGAATTTCAATGATAGAAACGGGGGAAGGGGGTATATTAAAAGAGAACACAAAGGTTCTCTCATACTGTCTGTTATATGCAGCACCGGGGGATCATCCAAGGGCCCAAGGCCCGCCAGCAAACTTATTTATCGTTGCTTCATTGGTGAAGAACTCGAGAGAAAAGACAGAAAAATTTGGTAGCCACAAGTTTGAAATTAAATTCAAATCTGCAGAACTTTGAATAAGCCAACACTTGTCTCCTCTAACCGGAAGTATTTCCTGCAACCAGAGAATGTTGCCGTCCCGATTACCGCTTTTTAGTGGTTCTGGCCACTTTCTATATAGCCAGAGGTGGAACCGGAAATCACCAATTCAATGGTAATGAAAGGAACTCGTTGTCCCTTAAATATCTCCAAATGTACCAGAATGGCATTCTGGTGTCGTAAGAAAGTAGACCGTGGATTTCGCTGGATCACGTGAGCAATCGACAACATCAAATCTGCACCCCGTGTCCCAAGGACAGGTAAATGTTCGTATGAATGGATCAAAAACCGGTGAGAGGTTTGCGTTTGACATTGATTTATCGACAAGCTAGTAGTTTGACCATCCTGATTGCGGTTTTTCTTATGAACCGGCGTTGAAATCTGGAGTGCCGAACTAGTGATCGTCCAAAAAAGCTTTATCTTCACTAGATGATTTAGTGGAATGGCAAGCCGAGTGTTCCTGAGCAGGTAATTAAGCACAGGTAGAGATTTCTGAAAAGGGGGAGGGGGACGAGAGAGTGAAAGATGACCGAAAAAATTAAATAAAATACACAGATATATCCAAGGTACCTCAGCACCAGGGTTATAAACATCTAGGAGGGGTAGGGTACACCTAGACGAACAATATTTGTCATAGAACCTAGGGTCGCAAACCACTCACAGCGCTAGTTCTAAAACCGTCCAGCATGCACAAATATTTACAACCAGTGCGTGAAAAGCGCCAGATAAAACTCTGCTTAGCTGCTCACGTGCATAGATGATTAGGACATCGCATTTTGCGCTTCTCATGCACTGGTTGTCACTATTTGTGCATGCTGGACGGTTTTAGAACTGACGCTGTGAGTGGTTTGCGACCCTAGGTTCTATGACAAATATTGTTCGTCTAGGTGTACCCTACCACTCCTAGATGTTTGCAACCCTGGTGTTGAGACACCCTGTATGTATGTATATATATATACTATAAAATACCAGTTCCAACAAGTTTAGATATTAATTAATTATGTGCGCCGTACATACGGTATTTTGCAATATTAAATAATCACGTACACATAAAATATCTTGCTGAAAGTTGAAGACACGATGACAATGTAAAATTATTATGTAGGTTGTAGGAAAACTATGAGGATAGTCAAAAGTCTTGTGAGCATAATGTTGAAAATGTTATAAAAATTAATTAATAATATTTAAGTTCCAAAATAAAAGTTCGTTTTCCTTCTTAGAAAAACACACACTGAGCACCAGCTACTCCACATAAATGCAAAATATTTCTCTTTTCTTACCACAGGAATTAAAATTTATTTCAGCCGGCCAGATAATTATTCTTTCATAAGATGCCCTCATATGCACCGTCTAATATCTTTCTGCTTTTCTGAAAATAATAATAGAGGTGTCGGAATTTGTTCGTAATAATTGGGTAACGTTTGTTTCTCAATTTATGTTTGAAGAAGTTCACGTGATTTGTGCATGATTTTGTGTAAAATAATTTATTTATTTGCTTATTTTTAAAGAGATTAATTCCTATAATTTTGCATGGCAAATTTATCGCCGGTTACATCAGGTTAAAAGACTAAAAAATTTTCGATGAACTTGGAAACCCAGAATAACTTCAATAATGATTTCTCCCCTTCCTATCCACTTTTCCTTTAAAGTAAATTTCAAATGTTTAGAATGGTTCATATAAAGTCGCTGATATGCCACCTGTTGTTAAATCAACCTCACTGATATTAACTCAAACACCATGTGGTTTCTATTGCAAACAACACACACAATGATCAAGTGATGACTCTGGACCAATGGACGATGAAAAATTAATATATAGGATTTATAGGAAAGTACAAATGCGACCAATAACTTTTGAACGAAGACAGCTCTTGCAATGGATGTTAGGTATTGGTATAGTAAAATGACTATGCACTATCAGATGAGATGAGCAGAGGTCCCCTGGTGGGGAATTGAGGAAGTTAAAAATTTTATTTTGAAAAATTTTTGATATAGGGTAAATATTTTCAAATAAAAAGTTGTAGAGCGGCCTTTAGTTAGTAAGAACATATATAAGGCTTGCATACAATATGTGCACATATGGCCAAAAAGTGGGGTTTTCCAAAAGTTTTAATGTATCACTTTCAGTTAATGATTTCTGGCGTTTTAGAAGTTGAGTGGAAGTTTTTGTAGAAAAGAGACCAATAAGACCAAAAAAATAATAGCAACTTACGTTAGTTTCTTTCTTTTCAGCAGTAATATTATAAAATAATTAAGTAATAAATAAGTACACAAAACTGCGTTTTTATTTCATAAGTTTTGTTCATTTGGGGGTTCAACCCCCTCCCCCTCTCCCAAAAAGAAAAATATCTATGCCACTTAGCAGGGAAGGGCTCATGGGGCCCGCTTTGGCTCTTGGCACCTCTGAAGATATTTACTGAGTTGTGTAAAGAAGTAGAAAGTGAATATATGCATCTCCTTATATATTTTAAATAAAGATGGCTATCAAAAGGAAATGCTTTGAAATGATTATTTCAGTTAAAGATGAAGGTGTATTGTTTTTAGATGAACACGCTCCGTTGGCAAGAGATGCAATATTTGATTTAAGGATAGATTCCATGAATTTGATTGGTTAGCATGGCTGGCCTACTATTTTGTCTTAACTTAATTAAATTTAAATTTGCAAAGCCAAAATATAAATATTTTTAAAGCTTATGAGAAATTAGAAGCCACAATTAAAAACTTACCTTGTGGAAGCAATGGGTTCTAAAAGAAAATTTTAGGTAATTTGCAGTGTTGTCTAAATTTTTAGAAAATTACTCCGAGATAAACTTGCAAACAGACACCCTCTCTCTTTCAATTCAAGAATACCTCTTGGGGTTAATAAAGAAGTTTAATGAATATTTTACACCAATCCATGCCAACAAAATGTGGATTAAACTTCCACTCAGCGTTAAAACAGAAAATTAAAAAATGTTACAATTAAATGAAATAAAAGTGGATTCCCTTACTGCACTTTCGCGACGCTTCTCTGAAACAAACATTTAAACATGTTTCCCTAACTACGTTTTGGTTAAGTTGTCAAGAAGAACATCCATATTTAAGTGAAAGCAAGCCGTTCGATTTTTAATGCCATTTGTTACGACGTATAAGTGCGAAATAGGAATCTCTAATTTGGTTTTCTTAAAAACTAACAAGGGAAGGTCGGAGGGTATACGACGAGGATTTTAATGACATTAGGCTCATTTGAAAGAGCTGTCAAAAAATTATTAGACACGTATTCGGGCATTTTTCAGAATGGCCATAAATATAGGTGTTATAGGGCCGGAGAGAGCAAAAATGGGACTATTTTCAGAGATTTTATAATATCATATTTTCAAAAGTATTGAATATTTATTTTTTTTTTTGCTTCATTATGTTCCTTGCAGAAATCCATCGGATACGCGTTTCACGGTTTTTGGAGAAGTAACTTATTAATAATGTTTTTAAAGGGTTATAAAATGCATTCGGAAACGAGCAGCTCAGCGCCAGAATTCGCCAACTTGTTGGCTGCTTGGCGAATATAATATGTTGCATTTCTTTTTCCTGTATACTTATGGTATGATAATGACATAAAAATAACAAAAATTATTATACAATAATTTCTGCCACCCACGTATAGATTATAGCTCAAACTAGAGCTTTATTCGTTTTGGAGAAAAAGAGACGCTTTTCCCATCCTGGATTCGAACCAGGGTCCCTCCGTTTAGCCCGGAGTGTCTTAGACCGCTAGACGAATGAGGAAGACACTACGGGCTAAACGGAGGGACCCTGGTTCGAATCCAGGATGGGGAAAACGTCTCTTTTTCTCCAAAACGAATAAATCTCTAGTTTGAGCTGTAATTAAAACGTGGGTGGCAAAAATTATTGTATAATAAATTCCCCCACGAAAACTCACAAAAATCTCGCCCCGGAGGCTTTTCTGTGTTGACCATTATTTGGCAATTGTGTTATCCCTGTGAAGGGTAATAATATCTTACATCTTTAGCAAAAATTAGGATGTTTTGAAGGAAGTAAAGTAATAAAGGAAAATCGAGATTTATATCATTAGAAGGAAGGAACATAAATGAAATTGAACTTTCTTCATTTTTATTTAAGAAAGGAGAAATCTATTTATTACAATTTTTATCGAATATTACGATTTTTAGCAATCAATTGTATGAAAATCACAAAGGCATGAAAAACAAATTTTTCCTGCAGTGGCTGGCTGCATCGAATAAAAGGAGAATTTTTACAATTAGGTATTTTATCACAAACATTTCCTGTGAATGTGAAACACATTTAGCGGACATTTAAAAAATCAGGATTTTCGTCTTCTGATAACCCAGATGTAATCCATGCTATTGATCATGGGTTGAAAAATATCGGAACACATTTGGAAGTGTATCAAGGACTGTAATTGGATAATATTATTTCGAATTTTTAATTCTGTAGAACCAACAGCAGATATTTTGAAGTATCGATATATTTCTCGCGCTATGTACTTTATTTCTCTAAAAAAAAGCGATCTAAAAGTTGGCAAATGGGAATTGTCTGTTCAGAAATAATTTTAACTACCCCATCTGGCTTCCCCCAATGCTACACCTCTTTTCAAAAATCTACAGATTTTTATGAACACTACAAGAATCGCACAAAAGGAGAAAAAAATCAGTCATATTTCTGAAAAAATGCTCGTCCGAAATTTGCTGGAATAGGTTTGTCGTTAATTTTCCTAATGAACTGCAAGTTATAGTTACATTTGTCGCTTTAAACACAGAAGATTGGACTCTTTTACCAAATTGGCTTGTGCTTTCGTGTAAACATAAAAATGCATCACCAACAACTTCGCCATCAGCATTTATTAAATATTGAACGGTGTACGAGTGAGTACACTGATTAGTTGGAGATGATGCACAACCCAATGTTATTTTTTCCCCTCGGAAACAAAGCGTTCGACTATCTGTTAATTCGTCATTGAATCCACATTGATGAGTGTTAAAAATACAACGGGAGGGATATATTTTAAACAGTTTTATCACTTCTGTTTGAAATTTTGTTGCAGCGTTTCGGATCATTTCCGAAGAAGTCGCTAGTTTTTTCGTTACAAGTTTTGTTACCTTCCTAGACGTTATGCCATGATGTTTACAAAAGTTCTTTACACATGTGCTTGAGGCAAGAAACTTTAATTTAGGGAAACGTAAAGAAGTTTCAATTGCTCATTTCCGAATATCGGAACCATGTATAATTCGTAGTTTTTTGCCCCTAATTTCCATAAATTTTCCCCAAACTTCCATGTCAATTGCTTTATACATATCGTTAGTAACCCTCCGTTTACTCTATTCCTTTTTAAAACGCAGATATGTTTTCTGATTAGGCATTTTTTTACAGCCCTTTTTGATTAAAGTGTCCCATTTCCAGGTTGGATGAGTTTCTTTAATAGCGACCATACGCTCCTTTTCGTCTATACTTATATAACCAGGCTCACATTTTATTTATACCCCATTATCATCATGTATAGAATAATGTTCTGGATCTTTTTCGGAAATCTCGATAACTTTACCATCTTCAAACTGCGATTTTGTTAAATAATTTTCCAACGCACTCAAAAGTTCCACAGCTATAACTTTTTCCCAATCGGTGATATCACTGGACATGTTCAAGAAATTTGAATACGTTACTTCGGTTATTTTTTGCAAATGATGAGTAACATTAATTGCATTTATGACCAATAAATCCATTTTAAAGTATAAAGCGAAAATTCGTAAACAGGAAAAAAAAAGTTAATTTGCCAAAAATTAAATTTTCTGTGGTTTTCTGCAGAAGCTAAACTTTAGCTTAATATTAAAAGAACAAGATATATCACGAAGATTTAAATTATAAACAAATAAAATTTAAACAAGTATAAAAATATATGTTGAATGCGAAGTCAAATTTTTTTAAATACGAAACTAACAATTTATTATGCGTACGATATATAAGAACAGTTTAAATGAACTGTCATGCAACACTCCCGAATGTGTCACTTTCTAATACTACCTTTGAAAATAACTGATTATACTACACTAAAAAGTTGGTGAATGCATGCTACTCGTTTCCGCATGTATTTTATAACTTATAAAAAAACATTATTAATAAGTTACTTCTCCAAAGAACATGGAACACGTATCCGATGGATTTCTACCAGGTACGTAACGAAGCAAAAAGAAAAAAAAATATTCAATAATTTTGAAAATAAGACATTATAATATCTCTGAAAATATTCCCATTTTTGCTCTTTTCGCCCCTATAACACCTATATTTATGGCCATTCTGAAAAATGCCCGAACACGTGTCTAATAATTTTTGAGAGATTTCAAATGAGCCCAATGTCATTAAAATCCGCGTTCCCCACCCTCCGACCTTCCCTTGTAAGTATCGAAACAGATTGGACGTCAAAACAGATTGGACGTCAAAACAGATTTAAAAGTAAAATTAACTTCTTTTTCTTCCTGATATACAGTCCTTGTGCGATGGCAAATAACTTCATCCTTTACATTAATATATGAAAAACTACCTCGTTTTATTATTGTTATGAATTATTATTCGTAGACAGCGAGAAGAAACTAAATGAAAATTAAAAACACATAAGACTGTACCATTTTCAATATTTTAAGCTATTTTTATTGTTTCTTTTATATGGTATCTAATACTTTATTGCTCGTAAGGTTATTATAATAACTTGTAAACCTTATTTTGTCTGTGCGTATTAGGGCGGGCCGCTAAGAATCTATATTGGTTGCAAAAAAAAATTGTGACACAAATTCATACATATCAAACAGACATAGCTAACAGACATAATGGCATATTATACAATAATTTTTGCCACCCACGTATTAATTAGCTCAAACTAGAGCTTATGTAATTTTGGAGAAAAAGAGACGCTTTCCCCATCCTGGATTCGAACCAGGGTCCCTCCGTTTAGCCCGGAGTGTCTTGGACCGCTAGACGAATGAGGACAGGAAACAACGCTCTCTTTCTCCGTATGTAAAGATGTTAAGGTATTATTACCCTCCGCAGGGATAACACAATTGCCAAATATGGTCAACACAAGAAAGCCTCCGGGGCGAGATTTTTGTGAGTTTTCGCCCCGGAGGCTTTCTTGTGTTGACCATATTTGGCAATTGTGTTATCCCTGCGGAGGGTAATAATACCTTAACATAAGGGCATATTTCAAATTTTCCTGTTTTCCAGGGGAGACATTTTAAGTTTTGCCACTTTTGTCTTCTTTTATTTTTCCTTTCGATGTAAACCTACTAAGTTGGTTTTTATTAAAAACTAACTCAGTAAATTTACATCGAAAGGAAAAATAAAGGAAGGCAGAAGTGACAAAACTTAAAATGATTCGCCTGGAAAACAGGAAAATTTGAGATACGCCCTTATGTCTGTTAAGCGACGATATGATTATAGACGAATAGCTGCTACATGTGTTATTTAAGAATGATGAAGTGTTTACTGTTTTACATATTTATAATGCACAGCCTATTCTAAATATCTTCCGTTAGCAACAATGCACATTTTAATTCGAAAAAGAATATTGTCACGTACTTTGGCAAGCATTTCAGGTGTTACTGTGTTAGAGTCGCTAATGATGCCCAATTAAACCTGTTCGCAAATTAAACCTATAGGCTGTGTTACGTAGTACACCTGTTCTTTTAAATAACCCCACAGGAAACAATTCAGAGGGAACAAATCCAGTGAACAAGGAGGCCATTCTACAAGACCACTATAGGTATCCAATTACCCGTTCTTTGAATATGTTTGCCGGAAACGAACGGATGATTATCCCTTTGTGCAGAGGCGCTCCATCATGTTGGTACCAGATGCCGGATGCATCTGTAACGGAGAGATCATCACATAGTTCAGTTATAGAGTCACGTAGAATTTTAAGGTAACTAGTAGCTGTTAGCGTTCCGTCGTAAAATATAGGTCCTACGAATTTATTTTTCCATAAGCCGCACCAGACGTTGATGGACCACCGTCCTTGATGCCTTGAAGATCTTACAGATCTGGGGAGGGCCCAGCAACATATATTCTGTTTATTAATGATGCCGTCTCCTTTAAATTGACACTCATCCGTCCATAGTATTTTTTCCAAAAAGGATGGTATATTCTGAAAAGTATCTAATATAGATTGGCAGAAATCGAAACGCCTTACATTATCGTTAGGCAGCAAAACTTGCTTTATTAGGGGGCGGTAGGGATGTGCACCGTGCTCATTTAGAATTTGCTACACTCGTTTAGATGACAATCTGCATCCCTCGCTGATGGCTTTTGTATTTAGGTGCGGATTAGCGAGGGGTATATCCCAACATATCGACTGGACTCATTCGAATGCCTGATCCTTCTGGCCTGCCAGGTCGAACCCGAAGTGCTACGCTGCCTGTCTCTTCAAGGCGGTGAACTGCTTTCGAAATTGTTAGACGAGTTAGATGGAGATCGGGCGGGAAACGCTGGACATACCGCCTTGCAGCTTCTAGGACATTACGGTTTACATCCACAATAAATTGAGATCATCTCACAATAGTTATCTTTGGCATAGCGCGCCATCATGAGATATAACCCGAGTACAAAAACTCACTTACACTTTCTACATCCCGTTCTGAACGTGCTACCTTTTATATTGCTGATGATTGATTACGTTACTAACAGTGTTTACATATACTAATAAAACTCACCTCTAGGGACGCTTCAATTTTCATCATTTGATAGCGCATGGTCTCTTTCCTATAAGAATTTCAGCTTAACTTCAAAAAGCCAGACAGCATTAATTAAAATTGATGCATTGAAACTTTTGGAACACCTCACTCTTTTGGCAATACGTGTACATGTTGAACGTGTGCCACATATCTTCTCTTACTAATTGAAGGACGCTCTACAACTTTCTAATTGAAAATATTTTCCTGTCTTCCTTATTTTTCGAAATAAAATTTTTAACTTCCTCAATTCGCCACCAGGGGAGCTGCTGTTCATCTCGTCTGATAGCATATAGTTGTTTGACTATACCAATACCTAACTTCCATTGCAAGAGCTGTCTTCGTTCAAAAGTTATCGGCCTCGTTCGGACTTTTCTAGGAACCCTGTATTTTAATCAACCTTAGTAAAAATTTTTGATATCACAAATGGTGCAAAATTTTTAAGTTATTTATTGAAGTATTTGAATTTTTATTTGGTTTTGGCATGACATTTTTACATCCGGATGCCTTTCCTGACATCAACCCTCCTCATTTATCCGAGCTTGGGACCAGCACCTATTGAGGCTGGCTTGCCCACTTCGGCGGCTGAGTGGGAAGACCACGGTTGAGATGGAAGGATAAAGTGACGTAAGATCTGGAAGAGTATGGATAGAGTAGAGAAGAGGCATTGGATAGAAGATTGTGGAAGAGAAGATTAAAGGACCATAACGCCGACCCCATATAACATGGGAAATGGCAAAGCGAAAGAAGAAGATTGAAGTATTTGAATTAGAAAAATTATGTAGGATAATTAAAATAAAAATGGAAAGAGCGGAAGGAACTTGCTTATTACAATATCCTCTTCCATTTCACTAATTTTTTACTTTTATATTACGCACTTGATGACAAACCACATAATACAGTTAAAATACGTTGAAAAAATACATCGAAAATAATGCACTGAAAATAATGCATTAAAAAGAATACACCGAAAACAATACACTGAAAATAACGATACATTGAAAACAATTATTTTGTAAACAAAATGAGGGAGACTAAAACATTCAGTTTCTAATGGAAATATCGAAAGCTAAATTCGTGTTACACGTCGTATTATGGCGGACCCCTTATCCGTTTGTCATGGGCCCCCAGGTTGAAAATCACTGCAGTGGAGCATAATAATTAGATTGTATAATCTCTTTGTCAATGTTGAATGGTCGTAATTATATTATTAATAGTATAAGCATGTCATCTTTCACATGCTGAACTGTTAGTACTTTGATTAACGAGCACCATAAAAAAGAGCACCACCACTTACAAAGTTTATCCTAAAGCACTTGATTTATGGACTACAAACAGTTAATATTTGGCTTTTCCTAGGTTGCTGTCCAACAAAACTTTCATGGCAAGGGAAAGCGAAGATTAAGCGAGTAAGTTGCAACGCTTGTGGAGAATCGGTTTTTCGATTCATTAACCGCTGATTTTTCGCGAAGCAGAATCATCAGCTAAGTGGAGGTGAGTTGCTAGAAGAAAATTTACTTCTGAAGGAGCGCGTTGTGATAATGTAACTCAAAACAAATCGTGCATGAACACACATGCTTGTAAAAATGCCACTTTCTACAGTTGATTAATGCAAACACTGTATTCTGGTTGTGCACTATATTTTGGAGATAGTAAGTAAATCGGCATTTGGAAAAATGCTCCAAAAAACTGCTCTGAGATTTTCGTCTCGTGAGGAAAGTACTTGATAACGATCTCTCCAATTTGCTTGAAATTTAAGAACTAAGTTCGGATCAATATCTAAAGCGTAACCATGAAGGCTTTAATTGCAAATTCGTGAATGCAGAGTTCTTCCGATTTTGTGTTCCGGCAAAATAGTCCTTATTTTTCTATTATCAACAACTAAAATACAATCCGGTCGACTTTGTAGACGAAAATTCGCCTGCGCCCCGTTTCTGGTGCTAAATCAGCTTTAATCAGATTTCCTTCAATATTGATATGCAGCATCAGTCATATGGAAGGGTGTAGTTCAATTTCTTTTTTGGGGTGTGCATATTGTTTATATTCGCTTGTTGAATCATTTTATTATGCAGCCCAATTACCACTTTGATAAATAACTCGCTAATCAATGCATCATTCAATTATAAGTCAATTTAAATATGTATTAAATTCCCACTTTTTTCACCATGCAGAATCTTCACTTTTTCTTTGTTATTCACACACACACACATTTTTAAAGGAAAGAACACATTGATGTTGCGATTGAGGTGAAACGTCCGGACGAGGAACTGCGCATGCTCACATTTTCGACTATGGACTCAATCGAGGGTGTTATAGCCGTTAATAGTAACAATGACTATTTCGTCGGAACATAAAACGTGAATAACTTCGCATTTATGAATTTGCAAATTAAATCCCACAAGTTTTCCTTTCATATATTAATCCAAACTTGTTTTTTTTTTTATATTTCAAGCAAATCGGAGAGATCGCTATATAAAGTACATACTTACCTTCTCAGATAAATACGAAATAAATGAGGTTTGAATGATATCTCCAAGAACTGAGAAATTGCAGGCGTCATTTTAAATTTTTATTTAACGTGTTTACCAATAAATACTGTAGCATCGCTCACATTTCGTCTGCTATATCACAGTCAAGGTATCGCTTTTAAATTTAATAGATATAAATTTGGAATACGAAAAAGATATAGTTTTAATATTTAAAAAGATATGTTTTAATATTTAATAAGATGTACTTGCATTAATAAGATGTAATTTTAATATTTAATAAGATGTAATTTTAATATTTAATAAGATATAGTTTTAATATTTAATAAGTTATTACAACTTACACAGTACATATAATAAGACATAGTTTTAATATTTGAATAAGATACAGTTTTAATATTTAATAAGATATAGTTTTAATATTTAATAAAATATCGTAAATACATGTAACATTTATTTGAATTTAATTATGAGATGAAGCTTTTCTCATCCTTGAGGGGTAAAAAATTCTAAACAACTACATATAGTGTCAATCAGATACAAACGATATTTTTTAAATGTTAATAAGATTTTTAACATTCTTCAAATTCTCTACGAATTTCAGAATAATATTGTAGAAAACAAAATGTATACATGTTATAGGCCAAAATGTATATATGTTATAGGTACATGTTATGTAGGCCATAGGGTGCGACTAAGATAAAATCATTGAAATTACCATTAATTACTGTTATATACGTAGATACTGCTTAGTAGATACGCAGTTTACTCTTTTCTTAGCAGACTGTCGCATTTATGTTATAAGCCATTAAACGATGTGCTTCACAAAATAGAGGTTATATATAACAATATGTTTAAATATCGAAATGATAAACAGTCGTGTGGTATATAACTACCACTTCGAAACTTCTTGCATTATTGTTCCTGCGATAAAGTGATTAGAGCAACACCGGAAAGCTTCGAAATATCGATAGTGCATTCCTAGCGCCGCTATAAAATTGAAACCTGGCTAAGGTCGAAATTGGCGTGCGTAGTGGGAGTGGTAATTTGGATAAAGCGATAATAACCCACGGAATAACCATTAGTAATATTTATGCACGAAGGGGTGATAATAAATTCGCATCTCCGTATATTTCCATTTAATTAAAAAGATGCAAATGCACAGTACCGTAATTATCATGTTTCATGAAGTTGCATTGATATTAGCTTAAAAAAACTAAAAAACTATTCCCCCCTCTTCGTGTTTAGAATCTGCAACACCAGGGATGGAATTGAAAACGTTCGAGAACATTGTCCATGACAGTGGTTTCCAACCCTTCTCAAGCCGCGACATAATTTATGGAAGCCAAGTAATCCACGATCCCCCTTTTTATAGTAACCAAAAGATCCGCGATCTCCCCTTTGTTTGCCGCTGCCACGTTTACATAATAAAAGCATTTTTAACAGAGTAAAGAAAACACATTAAATACAAAATTATATTAATTATATTACATTATGTATATTATATTAATTATATATATTATATTAATTATATATATTATATTAATTATATATATTATATTATTATATATATATTATGTTATTATATTATAAATGAATATTATAAATATAAAAAAAGTTACAACCATCGGTAGAATGTTACTGACGTATGTTGAAATGTTCCATGTTGAAATATAAAAGCATTGGAAACATTTGGTATGAAATTCCTTATAAAAATAATTGCAACTAAAAATAGTTGCGGCGACCCCCCAAAAACCTGTTTCTGACGCCCTTGATGGTAACGAACCCCAGGTTGGGAATCACTGGTCTATGTCAATACAACTTCCAATGATTTTGTTAACTAAATATATATTAAAAGGCTGGAAACCGAATACAATTTGTTTAGCGCAGATGGACCCTTGCTGTCCTTGTGCCATAAAAATGCAACCAACCAACCGATATTAACAGGCTGGAGAAAACGCCGTTGAAAATGTTACATCAGTGACTCCAAGAATTTATTAAAAAAGGAAATGTTAGGAGAAAGTCTAAACCCCTGTGTCGAGAAACTTTTCCACTGGTATGGCATACTTATCTTAATAAATGCACTGGTGATAATACGCAGCAACATTTTAATATGTAAATTAATTATAAGACAAAGCAATTTAGATGAGAAACACATGGTGTTTGGATTACAGCTCGAAATGAGCATAACTGGGTCTTAACGAATATAGAATGCAGCGTAGTAGTTGTAAACCTACCTTTGAATTATAAATCATGGAGTTTACTTATCCTTGCTATTCAGATATACAAAAAGGGTCTAATTCTGCAAAAACATACATAGATAACGTGCTATAATTAGTTAGAGGGAAATCAGTAGTTTGTAAAAAGACTTAAAAATGACGTAAATCATTGAGAAACTGTTCTCAATTAGCATTGCTAAATTCGATCAAATAGTCCGACAGCTATTCAAAACATTTAACTGATACGTAGGACAGTTTATAAGCGACATATGCCGCATCCACAAATATAAATGGCTGGGCATATGACACACGTAGATTCACAGACACCTTCGCTACATATGAATTGTTGGGGTCTTCTTTTTGCAAGCTATTTTTCTATAACAGAGTCGGCGATATGATACTGGCGTTTTCGCACTTTTCTTCCTTAGGCATTGTCGAGTTTCAGGACTTAACACTCATGCCCTTGATAACTTTTGTTTTCATTGCTAATCTCCCTCCCTTTCCGGGTCGTTTGGTGCTTCTAGCCTTTTGCAGTAGATGAACTTCCCACCCTAGACCATGTCTAACAACCCACGTCATCTTTCTCTAATTTTAACAGGTAACAATAAACATTGAACCAGCTATTATTTCCTGTCTGTCTGTAGGCCAACAATAAAAAGGGTAAGGTAAAGTATTTCCTAAAACCAATAACAATAGCCAATGTTAACCTTAAAAATGGGAATTAAAAGATTGAGAATTGGAGAACTGAATACTGGAACTCGGCAAGTCATTACTTTGGAAGTAAACGACAACTCATCAAATTCCAAGACACCAACTTTCAATTTTAAACTCGCCAAAAGTTGACGAGTTCACTCTTACTTGCACTCCGAGCGTTGATGTGTAAACACGTATGAATAATGTGTGTAAAGGACAACAATATCTAAGGCAGCGTACACTGGTTGTCCTTTCTATTGATGATAGACAAACAAAAAAAAACAATAATAGAGTGAATGAAACACGTTAAATTCAAATATCCACCTTAGTCGATTTTTTTAACTCCTTGTCTTCGTTGTGCTCTTTGTTTACATTTCTAATGACATGTCTAGATTAGTTCGTCGCTTTCCCATTCTAAAGGAGTAAAGAAATTGATAATTTGAAAATAAATGCTTTATATATTAAGATGAAGAAAGAATAAATTAGACTATGGTTAAGGTAGAAGGTAATAAAATAATTCAATTTAGTTAAGGTTCTGAAAACTATATATTCCATGCTCTTGCATATTCTAAATTTTTCCTACTAATCTAAACATATATGGTTTTGTTCTCTGACTTTATGGTGTTTTACACAATTGTAATGCATAAAAATATAATTATTTCACGTTTTTATTAACGTAGTTTCCCTCTAAATAATCACATATACTAAAATGTCGTAAGTGAAGATGTGTACAAAATCAATCCTTTGGAAAAAGCAGTTCAAAAAAACAAATTTGACATGTGTCCCTACCAGGGCCGTAACCAGGCTGGAGCTAGAGGAGATAAGTCCTCTGGAAATGTAATCAACCCCCCCTCCCCAACACCATGGAAAATATTTTTTCTCGAAATAAATTATTGTAGAATTTTATTTTAAATACTTTGTTTTCTACAGTACTATGTATCATATTATTGTATAGTATTGCATAATATTGTATATTGTTGTATAGTATCGTATAGTACTGTATAGTATCGTATAAAACTGTAATATTGTATAGTATTGCGTAGTATTTTATAATATTGTATAATATTTTATATTATTAGGCCACCATCATCATATTCAACCATTATCTATCCACTGCTGGATGAAGGTCTCTCCAAATGCTTTCCACACAAGTCTATCCTGAGCAATTCGCTTCCATGTCACCCCAACCTGTTTTCTTATTTCATCCACCCATCTAGTTTGAGGATGTTTAGTAGGTCTTCGGTGATCTCTTAGAATCCAGTTGAGAACTTCTGTTGTCCACCGTTGATCAGTTCTTTTTGCAATATGACCAAGCCACCTCCATTTCAGCCTTCGTATTTTAACAATGATGTCCTCTACTCTAATTTTCTCTCTCACCCGAGTGTTTCTTTTTCGATCCCTCCTAGTTATTCCCAGCATGTACTTCTCAGTGCTCCTTTGGACTGGTGCTCCTGTAACTTCCGTACTGCTCCAATTGTTAGACTCCATGTCTCTGATTTATAAGAGGGGACTGGCAATACACATTGGCTGAAGACCTTTCTTTTTAGATCTAAAGGCAATTTTCCCCTCAGGATAAAACTGTTTCTTCCAAATGCACTATAGGCAAGTTTAATACGTCTATTGAGTTATTTATAATGTCGCCTTCCATTGAAATCAGGTGGCCAAGACAAATATATGAATCAGCAATATATGCATCTAATTTTTTCTGTTGGTGATGTTTTAGCACTTTTGTGAAGATTTTAAAAATAGTAGGCAACAAGGTAATGGGTCGGTAAGTTTACAAATCCTCTTCATTCCCTTTTTTATGTAAACGAATTACTGTTTCAGAATCCCATTTATTTAGTATGTTACCACTGTTAAGACATTTGGTAAAAATTTTGTAAGTATTTCTTCTACATGTTCCCCAGCTTCTTTTAGGATATTTAATATAATGCCACCATCACCAGGGGATCTTCCTTTCTTCATACTTTTTATTGCAAATGCTACTTCCTCTTTTAAGATTTTAGGAGCTGTTCCTTCGACTATCTCAGAGTCTTCGTTTAATCCACTGTTTCCCTCATATAGCTTTCTGTAGAATTCTTCAACTCTTCTAAGTATTTCTTCCCTATTTCTTGTTACAGTGCCATTCTCTCCTTTTAATGCAATGATGTGTTTCTTCCCAATAGACAAACTCCCTTTAACAACCCTAAGGCTCTTGTTGCTTTCAATGGCCTTCCTTACTAACTCACAATTGAATTTTCTTATATCTTCTTTCATGTTTTTGCGTAAAGTTTTGCAAAGTTTTACATACTCGATCTTGGAACTGGTATTTTGATTGTCCACCTTCATATCTCTTCGCCTTTTCATGAGCTGTTTCGTCTTCTCAGATAATTTGCTATTGTGCTTTTTACAGGTTACACCACCAATTTCCCCAGCAGTTTCAACTATTGTCTTAACAATGTTTTCATTTGCTTCTGAGATATCACTTTCATCAATAAGTCCTTCCAGTGCAGAAAAGCGATTTTTTAATTCCAACTTGAATGCCTCGGTATTTTCTTTTAATTTCTTTAAATCCACCCTCTTACTTACTTGTTTCCTAATGAGCTTCTGTCGTTCTAATTTAGTATTTAAGTGCACTTTACATCTCACCATTCGATGATCACTTCCAGTATTAAATCTGTTCAGTACACTGCAATCTTCAATAATTGATTTCTTGTTTGCCAGGATATAGTCAATTTCACTAGTTCCCCCATTTGGGTGTTTCCATGTCCATTTTCTTTGCGGTTTCTTCTTAAAAAATGAATTCATGATGCTAAGGTTTTCAGCTTCTGCAAATTCGATGAGTTGATCGCCACGTTCATTCCTTTCCCCATATCCGTATTTACCAACCGATGTCTCTCCTTGTTCCTGTTGTCCAATTCTTGCATTGAAATCCCCCATGATGAGCTTGATATGTTGTTTCCCTTTGGTGTGTAACTGTTTGATTTCTTCATAAAATTCTTCAACCTCTTCGTCGGTATGGCTTGATGTTGGTGCATATACCTGTACTATTTGAAGTTGGTATCGCTGGGTTAGTTGAACAACGAGCCTCGCTGCTCGATCTGATGTACTTTCAACTTCCAGAAGACAGTCTTTAATTCTTTTGTTGATTAAGAAGCCAACACCACTTGTTCTTCCAGTTTCCGTTCCTCTATAATAAAACAAATGTCCACTTTTAAGTTCCACCAACTCTTCACCTTTTCTTCTAACTTCACTGAGTCCTACAATGTCCCATTTGATCTTGTCTAGTTCCTCTTCCAATTCCTGAAGTTTTGCTTCAGAAGCAAGGGATCGTCCATTATACGTTGCCAAGGTCAATAACAAACGGCAGCCTGGGCCATTCCAGTGATTCTTAGCACCCCCTGCTTTCATGCCACACTGACCGCTGCCTTGATCAGGAGCACTCCAGCACCTGGAGACTAGGGGCCATGGTTTCTGGTGTGTCAACATAATGGAGGAATTAGCCATAATTTCACCACGCTGGCTAGACGGGTTGGTGAATTAGCCCTCCCCTTCCGCCTTTCTATCCGTGCAGCAAATATTAATTTGCCACATAAATAGAAAGCTCAGCCTGCACCACTTGAAGGCGGGGTAGGACACTAGGTTACTGGCCTGGCCGGTTCCACACATCGTCACATACGTTCAGCGTGTGGGTCTCCTTCCAGTTAGATACCAGCAACCCTTTTGCAGGCCATATTATTGTGTATAATATTGAATATTATTGTAGAATATCGTATGTTTGTGTAGTATATTGTATATTATTATAGAATATTACATAAATTTATTGTACACGACGATTAAAATTTTTCTTTGAAATAAAGGATGTGTTTAAAATAGGTTTCTACGGTAGATCTTTGGTACATCATGTTTTTTTACAGAAGTTTGGGTCTTCATCTACTCCGTAGTAAGGATAGGGGTAATTATAGGTTTTAGTATTCCTCTATGAGTATTCAGTACAACATTTATGTTAAGAAATTTATTAATTAATGCTAAATATAGTAGTCTGCTTAGATGCTACCATTAAATATATTAATAAAATACATCATAAAATTGAGGATTTCTAAGCCCCCTTTTAGCAATATGAGCCTCCGTGTAACTTTCAAACCCCTTTTTGAAAGAATTTAGCTAGGGCCATGGTTCCTATTACAAAAACAAATGGAAGAAGATCGCTATTCAGGCTAATATCCAACTATTATTAGTCCTAGGCAAAGGACCCGGTATTAAATTTTTAAAATAGTTTTAGCTAATTAATTTTCTTTTATGGAAGGTTTAAGGGAAGTCATTGTTTTCAGCTTTTGTGAACACCAATTAACTCAGGTAGGAAAACTGACAAACATATTATATTTTCAGTCAAAATTTTCCACTTAACTTTTGAATTCTTGCATGCTTTTATGTTCAAACATTAAAAGCTTAAATTACGTATTGTTTTTTAAACTTAAATATCTCTCCTGCTTTTAGTCGGACATATTCCATATCATATATATAGCTATATTCCGAGGAAGCTTCTCATCAATTAAGAGATTTTTTCTTATAAAAACACTTCTCCAAATTATTATTAAACTTTGATGGAAAGAAATTGGCGATCAGCTCTATTTAAGGATTTTGAAAATGGTCAAGAATTAATTTTTTCAAAGTTAAATCCTTTACTTCGGCATGTATCTTCGAAAATTATAAATCGTTTATTAAATTACCCTCCGTTTAAACAAAAATGCATATGCAAATAGTAAAACATTCAAATTCCGAGCACATTCAAATTCATCTTACAGTATTGAGAATTTGAGAAACGTGCAATGACCATATTTTCATAAACGCAAAACTACAAAATCTCTATTGTGTTAATTTTCTTTGAGAAAAAAACATATATTTCTAAAAAGTAATGTAGCACACCCGTAATTCAGTGCTCCAGTTTTGCTGGTTAGAATTATTTATGCATATCGATGAATATGTTAAGGAAAATATCATGGCAGCAATGAAGAAATCACATCTTAAAGGTGGAGAAAACTTTATGAAGCACAAAAAAAGTGTAATAGAACTTCACTATTAGACAAACTTTGAAGGTAATGTATCATTATTTCACACAGATAAAAACACTGAAGGGTGGTTTTTTTTTTGTCGATGTAAACGCATATAGAAATTTAAGAAAAAACATTGTGAAAGTACTATTGAAGGTAAGCTGTATTAAACTCGCACATATCATGAATCTTTGGGAAACTATACTAAAGATATAGGCACTAGAATATCGTGGAAACTGGAAAAAAATTGCTAAACCGAATGCAAATTCATGACCTAACCAACGCAGCAATCCTTACTTCTTTATCCCTATTCTCTTTTTCTCGTCCTTTCGAACTTTGCTTCTTTCGCATTTTGAGTTTTGTGGTCAACCTCTTATCCGA
Source organism: Dysdera silvatica (assembly GCA_006491805.2). Taxonomy (NCBI): domain Eukaryota; kingdom Metazoa; phylum Arthropoda; class Arachnida; order Araneae; family Dysderidae; genus Dysdera; species Dysdera silvatica. The sequence goes on from QLNU02015360.1 coordinate 139,970,450, forward strand.
GGTACATTTTCGACCCAAAATCCAGTCAGCTTTTTGAATTGTACGGATGTCATTTTTGACCAACTCTCTTTATAAAAAAATTTTGGCGTACTTAATTAACGGTAATTGTCCTAATAATAGTAAAAATAATAAAAATAATAATAATAAATTTACTACGATGCAAGAGGTTTAAAATACCCTTACGCTGGTAGTAAAACACAGAATTAAAAAATCGTCAATCGGAATACAATAAAAACAATTTAAAAAACTCAAGGAACACAAACTAATAAGGAAAAACTTAAAAAAACATGATAGATCAAAAACCTCCAGAGACCGACAAAAAGCAGGGACGGGAGACAATATCACAAGTTTCTGTGGCAGCGCATTCCGGAATCGGACACTTTGGAGCGTGAAAAAAAAAGAAACTACAATTTTTTCTGACAGTGGGAATCTCAACCCGCAAGTGGTGTCCCCTGATGGTCTGTTGCTTCAACGATTGGATCAGGGAATGTTGTCTATCCAGGTGGAAACTACCATATATTAATTTATATTAATTAAAACACCAATTTCTGCTGGGCGATCCTGATATGAAAGATGATGAAAGAACCTAATATTTCTAGTAAATTTTCGAAGCGACGTCTCCAGCAAATGGACATTTCATCTCTTGTAAGAGTTCCACACCGATAAAGCATATTCCGGAGTATGGAGAACGAAGTTTTTAAATTCAAGTACAAGAGTAGCTGTGTCACATTTGGAAAAAGACTTCATAAGTAAAAAGGAGCATTGGTTTGTTCTTGAGACTAATTGACGGCAGTGTGGTAAAAATTCGTCATCCGTGAAAAGGACCCCGAGATCGTCCTGCTGGCTTACATCTAACAGAACAGAATCTCCAATAGCATACGGACAATGGGTATTTGAGTATCCCAGGTGCAAACAGCTGGATTAAGTCTCAAAAATCTTAAGTCGATAGTCATGATACCATGAGCATAAATCATTGCAACTGCACTGGAGAGAATAATAAGACTCCAAAGTAAATATTGAGGTTAAAAAATCTCAGGTCATCAGCAAACATACATGAACAAATTGGTCTCAGGTTTCGTGGAACATCATAAATTAGGATAAGAAAGAAGAAAAGGCCTGGAATTAAACTATAAATAACTCCACTCGTCATTGGAGAAGGTGGTGAACAAGTGCTTCGTACTCGTACAAAATGTATACAGTTTGAAAGGAGGGCTGCGATGACACGAATCAGCCTGTGTTGTAAGCCAATCTCGAAAAGCCTATGGACTAATACTGTATGGCTTATCCCGTCAAAGACCTTTACAAAATCAATATGTATAATATCAAGAGGACAGTCTCTTTCAACACACTCAGTCCGCTCGTCAAAATACTGGAACAGTTGCATCATTGAGGAGCAAAGACAAACTGTTCACCCTGATAATTTTAGCCATATAAAGGAAAAGAAGCAAATAATGTAAAATACACCTCTCAAAATTTTTTGCAATAACATTTGTAAAAGAAACCAGCCGATAAATCCCGAATCAGCACGGTCACCCTTTTATAAATTGGGATGACAGTTGCTTAGGTCCAAGATCTCGGAATCGATCTAAATAAACAAAATTGCGTGAACAAATAAGGTAAAATATTCTGAAGTGGCAGCACAAGACGTTTGAAGGAAACACGAAACAGGCCATTGGGACCAGGCGTCGAACGGGATTTCAATATGGATATTGAAGCCTCAATGACCTCTGGACAAAAGGAGAGGACTACAACGTCCTGCTCCTCCGTAATATTAAAGTTGACCACCGTAGCGTCCTCCCAGATATAAGCCTTCTGAAAAGTCTACGATAATAGCAATGATTTCTCTTCGTCACTGACGGCGAGAGATCCATGGTGAAGCCGCAAGAGCGGAATACGGCAATTACTACACAGTCGACGACTGGCGCAATTAAAGAAACGGCTACGATTTTCCTGTTCACATAATTTTCTTAGCCAAGACGACTCTGACACTAAAGTATTATATTGAAGTGCAAGATCTTTGTATTGCCGTTCATTGTAATCAGAAGATGATGTCCTATAAGTCCTCCAGGCCTTGAGTTTTGTTTTAGGAAGGTGGGTGAGCCTATTAAGGTGTCGGGCTCCTGGATTTGGGATTAAGTTAATATATGTTTAATTCTTAAACACCGCCAAAGTATGGTCCAAATCCCAGGGCGAATCATAAAAGATCTGTTTCATAGCCGATAGCATGTCTGATAACTGTTCATAATTGGCTCCTGTGTAATCGGGGTCAGACAGCCGAGTTTGTTTTCCCTGAGAAAGGGTGGAAAACAGAAGACAATCGGAACGTGTGGTGGAAAGTCATTTAGTGAAAACAGATCGAAAAGACGGATTACAAACACAGCTCTGACCTGATTCACAAAGGTCATGTCAAAGTAATCTTCTCCCCGAGTTGGTAAACCAGTAGCCCGATTTTAACCATAAAATTCAAAGGCATTGACGAAATCAACCTGACCAGTAGACCCCGAAAATTCATGACCTTTCTAATGATAAGTGCTCAAGTTAAAGTCTCCGGCTCAAGTAACTGGTGTTCCTCTGCAAGCAAGACGTCCTAACTCTCGCGAAAGGGTTTCAAGGTACTCTGTACAGCAAACATTCACGGGGGGGGGGGCATAAGTACAAATCATTCTTATCCCAGTTTCCCTAACACAAATATCGATGCACGCGATCTCATGACAATCAAAACGAGAGTCCAGAAAAAATCTGTACGCATGGAATTATAGTTCGCACAAAAATATACCACTACCATTAGAATCCATCCTGACTTTTCGGCTTGTGTTGAATAATTTTTGCAGTGACAAATGATCTTAATTTTCATTTGCTTGTCTGACGTCACCCTTTTTAAAGATCCACGCCTAAGGCGTTTCGGGAAGTTATCTCTAACTACTCTTCTCTATCTTGGATTGACACGGGATTTGCAGTACTGACTCCGTCTCAAATTCTAGAAATTTCCTCTGAGCGATATATCACGTGTTCTCTGTAAATTTTAATCTAAATGAATTATTACAAAGGTGTGTAATTTTTATTCAGTAATGAACATCGTTTGCCTTTCATCACAATCCTTATTTTCACACAAAATTCGGGTATGCGTCTGTGCGATACACCGCGCTTATACACTTTACATTTTGATTTCCTTTCAAGAGATGTTATTTATTGAAATTTTTGTTTCTGACAAAAATTATAAAAATCTGCTAAAAAGTTCTTTTTATCAAACCATGAAACCTTTATACTTTTAAAGCATGATAAAGTAGGTTTAAAAGGCACGTATTCCTCGGATATTCCACACGTCCCTGTGGGGTCTTTAAGAATTACGTACTCAAGGCTGACAAAGTAATTATTGTTCTGCGTAATCTTTTGAAATTTTATAATAAATAATCTGCATCAAGGGCTTATTGAACAGCGTTTCTCAATCACTCTCGATAAAAAGCGTTTTGATACGTTGTATTCATTGTGCTTTGATATATAAAATTAAACAGTAAATTTAATTTCTAAAATTTAAATTATTTTTTTTAAATTTTAAAATTGATAATACTAATAATTTTTAAACAAAAAATATTAGTTTTTTTGGAGAAAATAGAGCATGATGTTTAAAGTTTATAAGGGGTTTATTTTTATTTGTAGCTTCGTTCCTATGTGTTTCGGCAACAATCATAAAAACATAAACAATTGTGCGTAAGACGCAACATTTAGTAAAAAGAAGTTAAAAAAAGATTTTCTGGCTCAGGTTTGGTGATCAGTCTAATTACATGCGCACAATACTCACCTCCGATATACGTTATTTTTAATCCGTAACATGTTGCCAAAATTTAAACAACTGACTCACTGATGCAAAAAATATGAACAACAGGTTCGCTGAGTTGCAGGAAATTTTATAGCCGGTTCGCTGAAGGTCCAATTATTCTATTCCACGAATGGAAAAAAAATTAGCAACTAGTTCGTATTTTCAAAAATATTTTAACGATCAGTTCCCGAGAGTATGTGCAAACCGGCTGCAGCTCGCTACTTTTGCTTGAATGATAAAAAGTAGTAAACACTATTTACTGCTTTTAATTAATGAAGGTAGTGCTTTAATTAATGTGAAGCAGAATTTTTTTTTCCATTCTAAAATTTAAATTTCGTTGTAAATTTTCTTTTTCTTTTTCAAACAAATAAATGTGTTTGAAAAATCAATTTGAATACGTTTAATGGTTAACAACGTGACTAATAAAAATATTAAAGTCGGGAAATTTTTTTTCGTCATAGTAGATGATGTGGTAATATTAGTTGATAAATTGCTCGCAAAGGAAAGAATGATTTCACGGTACCTGGTGGGAACCTGAAGAAGTGGTGGGTGAAGCTTTACATCTGCTTTCAGAGGGGAGGACGATCGGTTGTCTGTAGTTCAGCTGGAAGAGCCCCTGGCCGGATACCAGGTGGTCGTGAGTTCGGTTCCCACCAGGCTCCGTAAAATCATTCTTTTCTTTGCGAGTAATTTTTCATCTAATATTACCACCTCATTGGTGTTGATGAGAAAAATTTCCCGACTTTAATATCACACTAGTCTCGCTTTTAGGACGTTTGCTTCTTTAATGTCGATTTAGTTTAAAAGGTAGTCCAGGCCCTGCCCCATTTCAAAACTCTTTTATAGTGAAGCTTTATATGTGCTCGCAGAGTGAAGGATGATCGGCCGTCTGTAGTTCAGTTGGAAGAGCCCTTGGCCGGATACAAAGTATTGTGGGATCAGTTCCCACTAGGAATAATATCAAAACAGATGCATCAACAATACTTGCATATCGGGTAAGTCGAGGGAGATGGCCCTATTTTTCTGAGAACTTTCCTGGGGAGAAAAGCTATTACTAAAACTTAAAGCATTATCTTTAGACAATAGTTCAATCGTGAGCCTCTGTAAAACTTTACAAAATATCACTAAATAAACAAACATTTGTAATAAACTTAAGAAAACAAAATTCTGTGCTATCTCTGAGCCATTTCTCCCACACCATTTTGGAGAGATGGTCACCTCTATTTACAGAAATTTTTCCTTTCTCTGCTTCCCATACAAATAGTTTTAGCTTTATCAACTGTGCTTATACTTGCACAAGAGCGGCATATATCATGAAAATCAGTGCATTTTCCTTGAATCCAGGACGAACAAATTTTACACTCCATGCAGTCCTCTATATTTTTTTTAGTTTTGTATTAGTTTTCGCCATATCCCTTGCAATTGTTCCTATCACCGGTGATTATTTTGGCATCAGAGTACGAAATGTTTTCGTCAGTTTTGGAGGTTCAGTTAATGTCCGTTTTTGCTTTTCTTGTTTACAAATTTGTCCATTTTTTGGCAGGGTTTTATTTCTTTAGTTCCTTTTGTGTTTTACCCTTTTCGCTCTGCTTTCTTTGGATAATGTGTTCCGTGGATGTTAGGACAACACCTTCCAGTTTACGTCGCAAGTGTGTGAGGTACATCTTAACCGGCACAGGAAAAATAGTTTAGAGGATTGCAGTCAGCGAATCATCACTGCTATCACTCGGTTCAACATCACCGAATATTCCACATTATCTTGTGGACGTGCTTGGTTTCTCAATATCAACTGAATTTGACTGATCAATAACTTATGATTGACAAATAACTTATCTGGGCTAACAAGTGTATCACAACCGTGGCCATTTCTCCCGCACCAAACATGGCCATCTCTCCTTATGCGATGACTGTGATAATTTACATAAACAAACAATAAATACTCAAACTAACCGTAAATATTGTGAGGTTTGAAAACACTATAAATAATACTCTCTATAATGGTTACATAAATATTTCAAGAAATAAACGCATTTGTTTAAAACGAGGTGATTAAAATATACATGCAAAAATTTGACGATCGGCTTTCAAGTTTGCAAATACAGAAAACAAGCGTAACCCTGACGTCACAATACCATATACTGAAGGAGAGAAAACTAGGTGAACAACTATGCAGTTGTGCCCCTGCATCTATTAAACTCTGGTTTTTGTTTTTCCTGCGCGAAAAAGCTGTTGTGAAATGATACAATGGCTCTGCGGTGGCGCAGTGTGGTAACGCGTTCTCCTATTGCGCGGCTAATCCGGGTTCGACTCCCAGCAGTGCAAAAAGAACGCTTACTCAGAGATCTCATAAAGATCGCACTGCTCACTGTAGTCCGGGGTTTGGTTCCCTAGGCCTTAAGAGGTTCGGATTCCTCGGAAAACAGTAGGTCCCGGCGCAGCATGACCACTGTAGTCTTTGAGCCGTAAAACCAAAAAAAAAAAAAAAAAGGAATGATACAATGGCCGCTTCTAAAAACGTAAGTACTGTTTTTCCTAGAAAAGTTCAGTAAATTCTGTTAAAAAATGATATTTTATTATTTGCTGCTAAAAAAATATAATGGCGCCCATTTTCCGGAAGCGGCGCTAATTACTGTTGTTAGGGTTGCTCTTTGGCGAGAGCTGTTTGGCATTTGGTAAAATGTTTGGCGATGTGGCCCGTATACGCAGTATTAGCTCAGAGTTGTTTCTTTCACGATTTTGGTTTCTTACAAAATTCCTTTATTATGATTTTCCCATATCCAGGACGCTCCGATTAGAAGTTGCACATGGAGTTATGCTTGCTCCTTACGCTTTGAACAGCTGCGCGTACAGTAAAATTAAAATAAGCGTCTATAAATTAAGTAGTATTTTTCATATTAAAAATCCAACAATTAATTTTGGAGATTGCCTCTATATATTTTATCTACCATACATTCTAAAACATAAAAATTGACGCACCCAGAAAAAATAATTCGATTTTAGTGAAATTCCGTATACAAACACCCTTTAACCTAACATGCAAATGTCTAAAATTTAGCGCTCAGTAAATGAATAACTGGATTTCCAGAACATCGGAACCGGGTATCCTGAAGGTCTATATAATGGGCAAAACTCGATTTCGAAGTCAAAATTTCCATTATATTTATATTGCGGCTACCTATTTCAGCAGAAACAGTGCCTCTTAGACAGGTTTGCGCTCATTACGAACATATATCATAATTTGAAAGGGGACGTGTCATCGGATTGAAAGAGGTTGGATGGGCAAATCGAGGAATCGCTCGTCGTTTGGGTTGGAGCAACACGGCGATTAAACGTTAACAGAAAGAATGGGTAGAAATCGGAAGATTTCAGCGTCAAGAAAGCAATGATCGACTAAGGGCGCCCGCAGAACGGGAAGACATGGTGATTATCAAAGCGGCTTTCACAGCACCCGACTTGTCTTTATCAAGCATCCGATGTGTTACCGCATAGAAAAAAGCAATAAGCAACACGACCAATGATAGGCGATTCATAGAGCGGAACCTGAGCTCGCGCCGCCCAATAGGCCGCTTACACCTCACCAGTGCACACAGTCAAGTGCATTTGCAATGATGCCGGCTTCGATCGACCTG
>QLNU02015360.1:139977995-139990522 GCA_006491805.2 Dysdera silvatica
GCTTGCCAATCTTGGCCTACAGATCCGTAATCTGGGGTTTGATTCCCCAGACTAAGGAGTTTCAAATTCCTCAAAAAACTGAAGATCCTAGCTCGGGACTATCATAGTTGTCTTTGCATCATAAAACATAAGCGTTGCATTTATATGATGCAGAACATATGATGATCTAGCGTAATCCCAGATTGCGAATGAAGCTTTTCTAAAGCAGCGAAATTATCAGAAACCGGTATGATGACGTAGCGGTAATGCGTTCGTTTATCTTAAAAAGGAAAGGGGTTTGAAACCCGCAGGTATCGAACTTTTCCCGGCTTTTTCTTCCAGTGCGTATCTAGAGGTAGGGTTCGTTAGGCGGTAAAGATTGAAGTTCCTAAGAAAATTCGAGATTCTGACGCAATATAATCCTCGGTGCCCTTGTAGCATAAAACGCAAGCAACGGGAAGTATGTTAGGTGATCCATAGAGAAATTCGAAAAAAAGGCTCCCTCTGCATCCACGTTTAAGCTGGATTGGAAAAGCATTACGCGTTTACTATGAAGTAGCTTGCAGTTCAGGGATCGTCAATCTTTTCTGGGTACTGTATCAAAGTAATACTGCCGATTCATTACACGTGGTAGCAGTGACACTCAAGATTTAACTCATTAAATATCAAATTATAACTGCTTTCATTGCTATAAACTTATACAATAATATTCTTTTGGCCGTATATAAGCTCAACTAGAGCTTTTTGTTTTTGGAGTTAGGGCATTGTTGCCTCATTTGATTTAACTGGTCCCTCTGAAACCTCGGCGTCTTTTAAGGATGAACGAGGACAGGAAATGCCTTTTCCGCATATAAGGACCATCATTCCCTAGCTGCAACCCACAGTACCTCGCCCTCGGTGCCCTTCTGTACACCAGATTTGACAATTCGCTACCGTGAAGGGGTGACAATAACGGCGTACCGGATATCCCATATACGGAGAAAGGAGCGCTGCTTCCGTCCTCGCCGCTCGCCCAGCACACACCCTGGTTCGAATCCAGGATGGGGACTGCGTCTTTTTTCGCCAAAAAAAAAAGCTCTAGTTTGAGTTACATATACGTGGGTGGCAAAAATTATTGTATAATAAATTCCCCCATGAAAAACTCACAAAAACCTTGCCCCGGAGGTTTTACTGTGTTGACCTTTATTTGGCAATTGTGTTATCCCTGTGAAGGGTAATAATATCTTACATTGCTATAAACTTACTAATTCGATTTAAGTAGATCTTTTTCTATTTTCCTAATTCATTAAACCAACTACTCTTTTTGAAAAATGATAGATTGGTCGGACTTTATGGGGCCACAGGACGGCAAGGGTCAAACAAGGCGTTTTGTTGAAAATGTCTTTGTATAGTTTACATACAATTTACTGCAGTTTAATAATGCAAATCGCGAGCAAAGCGATCCTTTTGCTGTATGAAGCCAAATTTTCTAGTTTAGGGTGTTTTAAAAACAACGGACTTTCATTTTTTTTCATTTTCTTATGACTGACACTGGCAATAATGATTACTCCTAACACTAATCTTATGACGAGTAAACGCAAGTGATAGTGGGAAGATTGGAACGAGGAAAAAATTGAGTTTTGGATTGAAATTGAATTAATGACCGTTCCAGGTTTAAAGAGTCAGTCAGTTTGAGATCAAATGTAAGGTGTTGTACACCTTTTCCACAAATACCTTACAATATTCCTCTTTAAAAGGTGTAAAAACAGAAATGGATGCTACCTAAAAGCAAATAAAATAATTTTTTTAATTTTAACAATTATACTCGGATTTTTTTTTCAACATGGGCGCCCTCAGAATTATATGCAAGGGGGTGCATCCAGGAAAAATTCCAATTGAATAATGTTGTTGGACTACAGTTTCTTGTGGATTCAGTACTTTTCCCCCTTTTTTCATAAGCCGAGACGGTGCACAAGTGCACCCCCTTGCGTCCTCCTCGGGGCCCCCATGTTTTAAATCAGTCTGCTTTTTACTAAAAATTCGCCCACCTGCCATGTGAGGCACGCGCGCCGTAAGTTGCCAACCCCTGTTTTAGACTATGAAGTATAATATCAGTTATTCCTTAAATTAGACATTGCAAAAAATCAATACAGATGTCGTACGTACACAATGTATTAGATTCATTATTTGCTTAGAATAATTTTATTTGTTTATTACAAAACGAATACAAAATTTCGGATCCTGAACTCTACAATTTCGTGTGTGAGAAATTTCGACAGATTATTTGACAAATTATTTTACAGACGGTAAATAAAAAAAATATTAAATAAGAACATGCATATAACCGAAAGTCCTAAAATATATACATTTACCCGAAAACAAACAAAATAGAAAAATTTCAGTTGAACAGGAGTATTGCGAACGCAAAGCAAATTAAATTTAAATGCGAAACAGCCGAGTAATTTTTATACCAATTATTAACAAACATTGAGTCCTGGAAAAAATAATATAATTATTCAATGTTGTGTAGTGAGAGAGAGAGAGAGCATACTTCCTTTGTAAGTTTTTAAAAAATACACTTTTCAGACGGAAATTTAGTCGGACGAAATTTAGACGGATTTAGTAGCATACTAAGATCATTTTACTATTTGCTTCGAAATACAAGTCCCTCAAACTTTCTCTATTCTCGCTTTTCAAGTAAGAGATGTTCCTTTTTCGTTTTTCCAAAATAGTCTAGTTTTAGCTTTATAAACATTGATGCGAAATCTTATTTATTTAATTCACGAAAAATCATTAAATGCTTGTTCCGTTGGCTTTTTGTCGACCAATATTCATCAGTTGCATTATCCCTGAGAAGAGTAATAATATCCAATAAAAGAGATTATGCTTGAAGATAGATATTCTACATACAAAAGGTTCAACATCTGTAGAATAGCAAATGGATGATCCCAACTTTCGTACGCATCAGCAGCTGTGTTTTATCAGCAATAATGACTGTGGAGTCTCCCTATCTCTCTCTCTCTTTCTCTCTATTATATGCATAAAAACCTTTCCCGGTGTAGTCTCACAGAATAAAAAGAAACCTCCTTTGAAGCAGTCTCGTAGAATGAGAAATTCCCAGTCATACCAGGATTTTCAATGGAAGAGTTTTCTAAGTTTCTTGTAGTGGCTGTGATGTCTAAATGGAATTGCGATGTAATTTATACGATTTCCAGGATTCCAGAAAGCGTCCACTATTTTTGTTTGCGATATGTTAGTGCAATACTTTTGTTGAGTTCCAATCAGGCTCGTGTTCGTTTTATAATGCATGTTCTGCCAAACATGGGGATGTATCACTTTTTTCTGCATTTTTCGTGTTCTTTTCTTCCAGTTTTGACCATTCGTTTCGTCGTTATACTATATTTTTTGTTGTAGACTTTAAAAGCAATTTGGCATACAGCTGCTGACGCGTCCGAAATCGCAGATGAACTATTCGCTATTCTATAAGCTAATAGCATCATAATTTTCTCATTGGTATCTTCTATTTTTATATCAAATGGATATTCTGTTTTCATGTATTTTGTAATGTTGTAATGTTTAAATGTGCAGCAGAAGGATACTGCATCAATTCTAACACACTACATCGCGCAAACCCGTGGGTTATTTGCCGCCTATTTTCGAAAACACAGGTTCTAGTTGGATTACCGAATTTGGGTAATAGTCGGCGCTCTCAGTTTTCGATATGATGATCATTCTCGAAACCGGATGTGGACTAGGGTGGTGTTAATTGCCTAATATAATACCCATGATGGACAACGGAAATTTTGTCATTATCGGATTGTTTAGCTGTTGGACACCAAAGGATAAAATGGTGGGCGTTAGAAAAGAAAACAGGTGACTCAGCGTCACCATAAACTCTAGAGTGATATTAGCAGTTCACTCAGTTTTTTGGCATGTTTGATTCAAATCGGCCAGTTAAGCCATTTCGATTCAGAGCCTAGTTAAGCTCTTATATATAAGAAGGTTAGCGCTATAACATTGAAATTGGTTAAAGTTGTTATCATATTAAAACTTACTTTTTACCAAATGTGGAGAAGTAAATATCAGCCAAAAATTGAAGTAAAGATATCGAAGGGTCTGCACCATGTCTTTACATTTCTAATGAATATACACTCTTTTGGGAAAACAAAAATAAAACAAAACAAAATAAACGAATTGTCTCTAAAAATTATCCGATCATCTCAAAATTTCGCATGCAAATTCCTTTAGACCAAGTATGCAAATGATTAAATTTTCAAAGCCAATGAGTGTTAACTTCGATCATAGCGCGCATTTCTACTTTGCAACGAGCATCGTATAAAAGAGGTAAAAATTGCGGACGGTTTATTTTTTTTCGTTATCGGCGTTGCAGTTCCCTGGAGACGCAACCAGTAATGACGTTGGGACGTTGACGAGGACCTTATAACCAATTGGATGACTTCGAACGTGGTCGCATAGTCGGGATGCTTGAAGCTGGCTGGTCCTACCGAGCAATAGGCTGCCACCTGCACCGTACGGACACTGCTGTTCAAGGGTGTTGGCAGCAATGGTTTCTGCGAGGAACTCATCGGCAGAATGAAGCACTCAGAAGGCCAAGGTGCACGAATTCGAGGCAAGGTCGGTTGGTTGTGCAACAGGCCCAACGGCATCATTGTCCGTCATCTAACATGTTACAGTCTCTTCCATACCGCCCATGACACTTTTCACCATCTCACGATTCTTGTCTGAGGCGGGGTTAATCTCACAGCTGCCTGTATCTGCCTTTAACCGCAGACAATCGACAGAGTCGTCAAGAGTGGTGTCGTAGCCAATCGTCATGGTTGCCATCAGATTGGCATCGAATTGTATTCAGCAATCAATCCTGCTCCAGCTTCAATCCTGGAGTATATGACCATTGAATCGGTATGTGCCGGATGTACATTTAGTTTCAATAAAAATAGATAATTTCTTCATGGTGCTTCTTTTTTTTTCCAAAGATTGTATATATATGCTGGTGTTTAAAATTAAAGTTACACGCAATGTTCTTTCAATGGGAAAGGTACATATTTTGCTCTGTAACTTCCGACGTGCTTTATTTATAAAAAATCATTTTACAGAAAATTAAAGAGCTATAAACACTTAACATAATTACAAAAAAATCAAATTATTTCAGATACCGTGATGGATAATCCGCGATCATAAATGGTACAAAAATAGAAGGTGGAAAAAAGTTTGTAAAAAAACGATTTAGAATGACAGTTTCTCTCACACAAACATGCAAAATTATCAGATAATGATTGCTAACACTTATGTAAGCAAATTTGTTATCCTAAATCTGTGTTTTATGAATTGCTGTTTTCCACTTTCGATTTTGTACCAAATTCAAATTTTTGATCGTGGATTCTTCTTCACAGGGTGCCTGATAAAAATTTATTTTTTACAATTCTCTTAAGTGTTCACAGCTCTTTAACTTTTTGTAAAATAATTTTTTATAGATAAAGCATATCGAAAGTTACAGAGCAAAATATGTACCCCTCCCATTGAAATAACATTGAATGTAACCTTAATTTTCGACCCGAGTGCATATACACTGATGTCCAAAAGTTAAGCATAATTGTCAGTATGTAATAAATTTTAAATCGGAATGTAGCGATACGTTATAAATGGGTGTAATAAAGTTATAGAAAAATGAAACAAGGATAATATTGACTTTTGTTATCCAAATTAAAAGTTTTCAAGAAAAATGAACATATTACGAGTTTTGGCTTCAGTGAAAAATAATTATTAAAAAAAATGATGAGGTTTAATAAAGAGTGTGGTTACATATGATAGCTATACACATACTGCACAACGATTTCCCATACTCTGGATGAGGACATCAATGACTTGTGTGCTGGAAGATTTCCAAATCTCACGCAGAGCTTTTTTCAATTCTACAACGGAGCTTGATGGGTGCTAAAAGGCTGCAAGTTGTTTTCCGAGCATATCTCACACATACTCTTTAGGATTAAGATCAAGAGTGTTAGAAAGCAACTGCATGCGCTGGATATCACCACTTTAAAAGAATTCATCAACAAGGGCCTCATGGGAAGGAAGCGCGTTATCATCCATGAATATGAATCCAAGACAGACAGCACCTCTAAACAGGCAAACGGAAGACTCAAGAACTTCGTCTCTGTATTCTTCAACAGTAACTGGCCCTGCCTCAAAAATGTCGAGATCTGTGAGATCGTCTAGCATGATACCTGGCCAAACCATGACTCGCGCTAAAGAAAAATGATGTCTTCCTCTGATGTTCCTCGGGTGGAAACGAGTTTCACGTTCTTTCTATATCGTTGGATGACGTGAATCAGTTTGCTAACTAAATTTGGACTCGTCACTAAACATGACGATGCTCCACTGTTCCCGACTCCACTGCTGATATTCCAAACTCCACTGTACAGGCTCTCATTTCTGTGTAGACGTGAGGTGGATGCGAACTGCTAGTCGTCTGGCATGGAGATCAACGCTCTTACCTCGAACAATAAAAATTTGCCCGACTACAAAAGATAAATAACTGAAATTTTTTCTAGGGGCTAATTTTTTTTCTAGAGGGGAGCTAAAACTCTTATGTAAGTGCTATTTCATTGAATCAGAAAATTTTTAGGGGGGATAACTCCCTAAAACCCCCCAATGTCTAACATATAATTTCGTTTTCATTGCTTCTAGCCCGCCGACCGAAAAAAAAAGATCCGATGTTTTTGCTCGAATTTATGTTAAAGTCTGGTTTGAAGTTACATCAGCGACGTGTGTTCCACGTAATCTTTGCCAGCTATTGATGAATCTTGACAAATACAATGTTTTAAATGCAGCCATATTAAAAATTGAAATTTTAAAAAGTCTTATGGCATTTATGGTATTTGTCCATAGAACTCCTTGTCTTTTTTTTATGAGAAAAGGTTTCTGACAAAACTAAAGAAAAATGGTCCAAGCTATGGAAACATAAAAAAATAGAATATCCTCAAAGAAAGCAGTTGTCGATCCAGATGTTTTGCATTTAAAGGCACTACATCGTTTTGTTTCCTCTAACACTAAAATATTTTTTGCAATTTTAGACATTTCGTCAGATATTTTACAAAACAAAGCAGAGACATTGACTGATGATGTTACGTACATCAAAGTAAAGAAAACTGTTTTATGTATAAGAGTTGTAAATGATACAGCTGAAAAAGGAATTGCCCTAATCGTTGAGTACAATAAACTACCTACGAACGATGCAGATCAATACTTACAATACTTGCTGCAATTTGTAAAAGAGTTTAGAAAAAAGTAAAGTACCCAAACCGTAACAAGCAAACTTCGTTGAAGTAAGTTGTTTTGAACATTTATTCGAATTTCATTACTTCTGTACAATTTTCAGGTTTGTGTTCATAACTGATGTAGTCGTTTGGTATTATAAGCCAATTGCGTAGACTATTATTAACCAAAATATATATTAACCGCATACTGTAAATACTAGTCCATATTGTACATACTCGCATATTGTGAAGGTGGTAGCGACCCCTAAAATTATTCCGGTATTCATAAAAATGCAGCAAAATATTGTTCGATAGATTGAACATATTTCTGGTTTGGGAGAAAACAAATTCAAAAAAAATTTTTTGAGGCCATATAAGGCTCACCTTAAAATATATATATCATCATCATCATATTCAAAAATTATCTATCCACTGCTGGATGGGGATCTCTCTAAATGCTTTTCACACAAGTCTATCCTGAGCAATTCGCTTCCACGTCAACCCCAACCCGTTTTCTTATTTCATCCACACAGCTAGTTTGACAATTAGTTTGAGGACATTCTCTAGGTCTTCAGTGGTCTTTTAGAATCCCGTTGAGAATTCTTGTTGTCCACCGTTGATCAGTCCTTCCTGCAATATGCCCAGCCCATCGCCATTTCAGCCATTTTACTTTAACAATGATGTCCTCTATTCTGGTTTTCTCGCTCACCCTAGCGTTTCTTTTTGGATCTCACCTAGCTGTTCCAAACATGCAACTCTCCATGCTCCTTTGGGTTGTCTGTAGCTTCAGTATTGCTGCAATTGTTAGACTCCACGTCTCTAATACATAAGAGAGAACCAGCAATATACACTAGTTGAAGACTTTTCTTTTTAGACATAAAGGCATTTTTCCTTCAGGATAAAACTGTTTCTTCCAAATGCACTCCAAGTCAAGTTTAATACGTTTGTTTAGTTCTTTCATAATGTTGCCTTCCATTGAAACCAGCTGGCAAAGTAAATATATGACCCCCTTTCTTTTCTTTTTGGTTTTACGGCTCAAAGACTACAGTGGTCATGCTGCGCCGGGACCTACTGTTTTCCGAGGAATCCGAACCTCTTAAGGCCTAGGGAACCAAACCCCGGAGCAGTGCGATCTTTATGAGATCTCTGAGTAAGCGTTCTTTTGCGGTAAATATATAAATTAGCAATTTGTATCTATATCTTCAACCTTTATTTTGTTTTCTCTACGAAATTATTGAACATGATGTTAGTTTTTTGTAGGTTCATCTTGAGTCCAACTTCTTTACTTCTAGTTGAGAGCTCCTGTACCATGTCTTGGAGTTCTGATGGGTTCGTTGAAAAAATAACAATGTCATCAGCAAACCGCAAATGATTTAAATATTCACCATTTATTTTTATTCCCCTGTTATTCCAATTTATTTGATGAAAAATCATCTGTAAAGCTGAAGTAAAAAGTTTTGGAGAAATGGTATCTCCCTGCCTCACACCTTTACCAATTTTAATAGTTTTGGTATCTTTATGTAACCGAAATTTTGCACTTGCATTTTTATACACACATTTCACCATGTCAATGTACACATCCTCGATGTCTGCTGATCTTAAAGAGTTGATGACTGCTGACGTTTTAATAGAGTCAAAGGCCTTCTCATAGTCAATAAATGCCACACACAATGGAAGTTCATATTCATGTGTTCTTTCAATTAATTCTCTTAATACTTGAATATGGTCCACTGTACTGAATCCACTTCGAAATCCAGCTTGTTCTCTTGGTTGAGCTGCATCTAATTTTTTCTGCAGGCGATGTGTTAGTACTTTTGTGAAGATTTTATAAATAGTAGGTAATATATACCGGACCTGATATGGTACTACATGTTGTGCAGACAGAGATAATATGTGGAGACAACAAGCAAAATAAAAATATGCAATATATGCTTACCCAGTCTTTATTTTTTGAATATAAGTTCGATTCTTCTATCTTTTAGACTTGCAAACTTGTCGATGATGTGAAAAAATGGTTGAGTTTCTATTAACTCTTTTAGTAGTTCCTTTTCAATTGAAATTTTTAACAAGTTTCTAAGTCTGTCTTCTAACATCGTATTACGTAGACTGATTTTGATTCTGTTTAAGCAAGAAAAACTCCGTTCTACGGAAATGCTAGTGGACGGAATAGTCACTATTAAGCAAAAAAGTTTATAAGCTTCTTTAAAAATGTATCTGTTTTCTGTTAAAATTTCCATGAATGTTTGTAATTTCATATCTCTATACTGCTTATCCAGATATATGTGTTTTAATTCATTTTTCAATCTTTGGAAGTCAGTAAATATATTGGGGTAGTACACATTTAAATTATTTATTGTTTTTGTAGGAAATTTATAGGAATACTCCGCAAATTTTGAAGTATCCCTTAATGTAATAAAATGAAGCTTTTCCATATCTTGAAAACGTGTAGTAATTTGTAAAGAAATAGTATCTAATATTTCATAAAATATGAATTTTATATTTTGCAAGAACTTTATTTTGTGTGAGCGTCACTTTTTTTTTGTCCCTCACGGTGTTCAGTTGGAACTGTTGTTTTCGAAATCACTAATTCGAAAATTTCTATGAACGTATCCTCATTTAGTTTGCTGTTTAAGACCATTTGCGTATTTTTAATTTGTGAGATGCAAAAATTAATGTCAAATGACTTATTTTGTAGTACATTGAAGAGAACATCCGTAAGTCCAAAAATATGGTTAAAAACAACAACCAAAAGTGAAAATTCAAAGTCGTTAAATATATTTTAATAGCCGACACTCTGCTTATGCGAAGTTTGATCGGAGGTTGGATCGTTCATAATCTCAGTAAATACTTCTTTTAAAGAATCCCATTCTTTATTTATAACACTCAACATTTTAGAGTTTGATGTCCATCGCGTAATAACAGAAGTAGGAATTCGTCTTCCGACGACTGTATCGACCACGTGAGTTCGTTTGGCAGAATGATGAAAAAATGCAGGTATGCCGCTTACAGTTGCAAAAAATATGCGACACTGTGAAATGTTGTTGCAGCTTTGTTGTAGCACTAAATTCAGACGATGTGCCAAACAATGAATAAAAACTGCTTGTGGCGCTACTTCTTTGTGGTGCCCTGACATTGCGCTTGCCCCATCAAAACATTCTCCTATAAGTTTTGATTTATAGTTAAATTTTTCGAGGCATCTTGATACAAGGTTAAACAATGCTTCGGCAGTCCGATTGGAACTGACGTCATAAAATCCCAAAAATCTTTCCACTAACTTTCCACAAGCAATAACATACCTAATTATGATACTACATTGAGATTTTTGGACAATATCTGTGGAATCGTCTACTTGTATAGAAAAAAATGCAATCCTTTATTTCTTTTTCGATATGTTCATTGATATATTGCCAAATGCAGTCAATTATTTCATTCTGAATAGTCTTAGAATTGCCGGCAAACATGGGTGTGATTTTTCAAAAGTGCTCATGAATGTCCACAGGGCTTATCGAAATGCAGTTTTCTAACAATTCTTTAAAATTACCATGATTAGTGGAGGTTACATCTTTGTGATGACCATGAAATGCTAATTCTTGCTTCCCCAAGTAAAGAACAGCACGAATGGGCGGGCAATTGAATGAAACGTCTATTAAGCTGCACATTCTCGTTGAAGCGTTTAATATATATTGCCTAAAGTATTCTTTTAAAGCATCCTCGGTACCACTTAAATTTTTTTTTAAGTTTGAAAAACATAATGTACAATCCACATGGTCCAAAAAACCTTCATGTTTGTGAAGAGCACGGGTAACGTTACCAAAATCATTGAAACCACTCTTATTCCACACATTTGATTTAACACCAATGATTAAACATGGCATACAAAAAAGTTTATTTAAATAATAACTCCCACACAGCCATTCAAACTCCGAATATCACGAAATCTTAAAATGCCGATTATATACTTTGTCCTTTTTTTGCAACTTTACTTACATTTAACACAGGCATGGGCTTTTCCTTACTTAAAAAATCTTTTTTATCATCGTTATTCCAACTGGAGAATGGGGTTTCTAATAAAATACATACCTGGTCATTTAAGGGAAACGTCATATTGTAAAGGAACCTATTAGGTTTAACCTAACGAATCAAGTAACGGAAATATTGATTTCCTAGGCGGTTTGAGAACTTGTAGCATAGTGCGCATATCTGAACTTTGGACCATATAAAAGATGGACACAGCAGTGTCCCCAGTTTAACGGCTGCTCTTCGAGCGGCTCCACATCACGTGACGTTAAACGTAATTCATTGGCGACGTGAGGAAAATGGAAAAGACGTCTTATCCTTCCTAGCAAGCTCCTCGCTATTCTTCTAGTGTGTGTTAAAACGATCATGGTGCGGTACAGTGTAGCATATAATTGCAAGGAAAGGGGTGGGGAAGTAAGGCGGAATTTACTCATTTCACAGGCTTATTAATGTGTATATATCTTCTGTTCACATTGTAAATGATACGGTTCCCATTATCACGCATAAACATTTCATTCACACATAAACACACACAAATTACCAAGAAAGGCATCAGCTTTAACTTAAAACCAGAAAATATGGAAAAAATAAGTCAAAGTGTATAAAAAATAATATATAGTAATTATATAAAAAAATAATATATAGTAATTATATAAAAAATAATATATAGTAATTATAAAAAAACAATATATAGGAATTATATAAAAAATCGACATATTTTAAATATCATATTTCTTTTAAATTATTGAAAATATATTTTTACTTTGTCAGTTGGTTTTAAAATATAGGTATTTATGATATAAAAGCATATTAAAAATTTCAGAACTCTAGTGCGCATAGATCTGAAGATAATCTCTGCGCAATATAGAAACAGTGAGTTTGAGAAAAAAAGTGTTCAAGTTGGAACTTGGTAACATGTAATAGTTATTTTTATTTTATACAATAGTGAAAGAAGTAATTGAAGAATTCTGATACGGTTTGTTTTAAAACACTGCCAAAAATCTATATTATTTTTTAAAGATTTAAAGGTCCTGTGTCCCCTTAAGAAACAAAAACACAACGAAATTACACGCTTCTACTGTTACCACTCAACGTGCCTCGAAATACTTCAGGGTAATTAAATAATTCTAACAGATATAACACTAAACTGTTTGTAGTTTGAATCAAAGTTGGATTCAGTTCTTTCATTTAAATTTTTTTTCTTTGACCAGTAACACCCCATGCCCTAACAAAAAAAATTTTACCTCTAAAAACTTCTGTGGTAATCAAAAATGTTGA
>QLNU02015360.1:139990622-140026558 GCA_006491805.2 Dysdera silvatica
AATTGATTAAATAAAATATAATGATATCCCTTCTAAAAAATAATTGCCAGTGTTCTGTCGTTTCTTCGTAAATAATGCTTAATTTTCAAAGGGTATATATTTTCCCCATTACATTGAAAGAAAAATTTCTAAGACATTCAAAATTTCGATAACTGTAAGTAAAAGCTTAAAACCAACATAATTCCCTTTCGGTTTTGCCGTTTCCGAATCCGAGATCAAGTATTTTATCGTTTTATTACCTCACTAAACGACGACGGAAACAAAAGGCTACATTCGATTCCCTTTACGAAAATTGAGCACACCGTTTAAACAATAAAATGGCATTTTTTCTTCCATTGTTTCTGTTTTCTCTGAAGGGACATTTATATATTTTTCTGCAATTTTGAGTTAGTATTATTGAGATCTAAAATAAATGTTATATGTTGTTCTGGGATTTATGCGAGATTTAGAAAAACTAAAATAAATGAGTTTATTTTGGAAAGAATTGGGATTTTTGTTCAGTATTTTCCTAACTTTTAATTGTCTCTCACTGAATCTTTTTTTAACCCCCTACTATTGTCTTAAATATCGCTCTGTTCTTAGTTGTTTCCACTCATATATGCTCATATTTTGTATTAAAATATTTATCCTACCTTTTTTTAAATTTTATTTCTGATTATTTGCCTTGGTGTATGCCCGTTTCTTCTTTCTTTTCCCCCCCAAAAAATCGTTGGATTCACACTTTTTTTCCCTCGGAAAGCAGTGATACTCCAAAATCCACATCACAAAGCACGCCTTTTACTCCAACTGACTTTTTTCGTTTGAATTAAAATTGTGAAGTACATTTTTCCTATTTTTAAATTCAACATTTTTATGAAAAACGCGAATTCAAAAATGTATTACTCAGTGAAGCATTGAAGTATGAGAAAATTTTGATGAATAGTATTAATTTTTAGCGTCATGTTCGGCGAAAGTTCCGTTTTGAAAATCGTGCAAGAAAACCAAAAATATATCATAAAATTCAATAACTATGACGATTAATAAGAATTCATAGAAATGCTAAGATAATTTAGAGGAGTTTTATCAATGTGTTTTATACAATTTGTAGAGATAAATTTTGTTAGGTAGGTACTCTATTTTGCATTTATCCAACAAATACTTAAAAATATACTGAATATATATACAGTAGGGCTCTGGTATAAAGCGATTTCCCACAACGCGGGTTTCGGTAACGTGTCAAAGGTAGTGTGACTACTGTTTTCATATAACCTGATTCCTCGTACAACACTCTATATATTTAAACGCATGAATTACTCTAATTAGAAAATTATATTTATTTTACTAGAACTTAACATTGGTATCTTCACCGCTATCGATTTCTACTGTTTTTAATTATTTTATTCTTCTCACACAGC
Source organism: Dysdera silvatica (assembly GCA_006491805.2). NCBI lineage: Eukaryota > Metazoa > Arthropoda > Arachnida > Araneae > Dysderidae > Dysdera > Dysdera silvatica. The sequence goes on from QLNU02015360.1 coordinate 139,992,017, forward strand.
CACTCTTAACATAAGGATATGAGTATCAGTTAAGAGGCGGAAACACGCTCCCCCCAATTTCACTCCTCTTGGATTAGTTCCCCAGCACGACTCTACCCCAAATGGAGCAGTATATAAGTATACATAATACATTTTTTTTTCAGAATAGATTTTTAAAAACTGCTTTCTAAGAACATAACGAATAAAGTTGGAAATTAAAAAACGCCAAAAAAGGAAACAGGTATCTATACAAGAAGAAATCTGTGTTATACGAGGAAAATTCTCGTATAACGTTATTTTAATGAGAACGCGAATTCGTAAAATGTGTAATATCCACCTCGTTATACGGGAGTCTACTATATAAGGAATAACATTTTACAAGCATTTTAGAACTCAATAACATCCGAGAAACCTTCAACGATATTTCAAAATAGCTTTTCAAAATTCACATTAGCTTCGTCAAACATTCGACAACCTTTTATATGTTTACAACAAGGAGAGTTCAATAAAAATCTCCGATATATTAATCCTTTTATTTTCTGATGAAACTGAAAACATGCCTTAATATTTTAATGGTATTTAATTTCATGGTCATATTTAATGAGTGAAATGCATGTATATGTCATTTTAGAATGTTATCTACATACAAGCGTATGAGCACGCCTTTCATCATAGAGATTTTTGACATTGCGAACCTTTATATTTGGGGTCTTGAGCTTTCTCCCAAAAGAGAAACTGCATTGAAAATCGACAAATGGCTGCAAGTGACGCAGAATGAAAATGAAATATATCACAGTGTCCGAGAACTTTACAAACTTAACGAATTCATTTATTTCTGCGAAACATGGTTTCGGGTAATTATTTGTGAAGCTTTCCACTCTACGACTCTTTGACTTTAAGATTTGCTCACAGGGAGTAGCACTCAGGTTGTTCTTGAAAACAAATGAACTTTGCCTACTAGGTCAATGTGGCACTGATCTTTGCCACAACACGCAAGGATGGTCGCTTCCGTGGAATTTATAAAAGCAGGGTTGCCATTTCGACGTGCTACAATTTATTTCGGGAGCGTAATGCTTTAGAATTCCACGATATTTCGTCAGCATTTGCTCCTGATGTCGATGAAAACGGCTTTGGGCACCTTACTATTTCTATTCTGAAACCTCTTGTTGGTGATTCCTTTAACTTTTATTTAGGGTTGGAGTTTCTCTTTTGCTCGCTCTACGATTGGTTTGTTTATATCTTATATCCCAAAACTGCACGGCCGACCATCAGGGGTGCAACCGATAACTCGCTATGACCTCCAAATCACCATACATTTAAATATAATTAAATTAATTGGGAATCAGGGCCGGAGCCAAGCAGGGCAAAACAACCAGGCATTCGCTCTGAGCGGTAGATGTTTTTGGGCGGTAAAATGGGGTTATTATAAAAATTGAAGTCGTTTCGGAGCCGCAAAACACAGACTCGCCCCGAGAAGCGTAATGCCTGGAACTGCCTCTCTTGTGAATCAAAAGCATCAAGTGAATTAAAAGGCATTGATCTTAACCACTATTAATGTCAACCTGTGTTTCACATTTCTAGTGGTTGGAAATATGAACCACGTTAGCTATTAGAATAGGTAAACGTTTCTACGAATCTAAAATATCTAGGCAAAATCATACATATATTTTATTCTGCCATTAAGTGATTGCGCTTCCTCTGTACTAAATAACTTTTTTGTTTTATTTGTTGTTATTTTGTTTTTAGTTTGTTGATCGTTGTAACTTACCATGTGCAGTTAAAACAATTTAAAATGCAACTAAATGCTTATGAGTACATGAGTAAATTATTGATTTTTTAGATTATGAAATATTATTTATAATTTGTTATCACGTATTGTCAATAAAGTTTTTTCTGTTTAGGTTGTTATTAGAAATGTTATGTTATGGATGTAACATAAATAGAAATGATTGAATCACGTTAAAATGAAAATTTTCTAAATACATATTGAAACTAGATTGGAAATTAGCAACGTATTCGGATTATGCATATAAAATTCACTTAAATGCATTTAAGTAGTATTATCTTCTAATATACCGTCGTTAAGTTTGATATCGTTGTTATTATAACGTTTGAAATCATTGCTATTATAACGTTTGAAATCATTGTTACTATTACATTTAAATTATTGTTATTATAAGGTTTTGAAATCATTTTTATGTTTGATATCATTACCATCGTGACGTTTAATATCATTGTGGACATGACGTTTGATATAATTGATATAATGGCTGTAAACACCTTTGTTATGACTAAGATTTATTAGCATGACCGTAAATAGTATTTTTATCATAAATACTGCCATCATTGACTGTTATCGTATCTGTTAACATAATTTTACTGTAATCATCATTGTTATCATCCTCACTTCACGTATAGTAGCTTTCTATGGATCAGGCAAAAATAGTATTATATTTTTGTTTTCGTACGATACACCTTGACATTAACTTTGTATTAAAATAAATATTTTAAGCAGTAACAACTCGAATAAGAGCTGTAAATTTCACAAGGTAGAGTGAATATTAATGAACCGAATTGTGGAGAATTGAAAGTGCACCGTCCGCATTTAATAGTACAATTATGCTTAGCAGACGGATTAAAGTATTGAATCGGCACTTTAACAATATTGGAACTTCGACCTCATGCCAACTATTAGATTTTTGATATAACAGTTTGGATTAATGAGCTGTTATTACGAATTATATCACAGTGCGTTACTATAACACTTCACCACTCCTTATAAATAGTACAATTATGCTTTCACCACAAGCACATCTTTAAACTATTATTGAACCATTTGGGAAAACATCAGCTATATTTCTACCAACCATTAGCAAGGGAAATATTTTGGCTGATAAATGTACTCTGATATGAAACACATGGTAATTTTGATAATGCTCGAATTTTTTATGGAGAATATGGAATTATTTTTCTGCTAAAATCATATGAAATGCTTTATTAATATGCAGAATCCAAAAACGACACTTTTTACTCAAGGTTTGATATTTTTAAATAGCATTGTATATGAATGAAAGCACTTTTGAAGTCTGCACGATTATGCAGGGTGATCGTATTTAAGTGATAAAACAAAAAAATATGTATCAGGTAATCCAAAGCATGTAAAAACATTCATATGAAAAATAAGCTTTCATGACGGATATTTGGCGCATTTAGCGATTTAGAAAAATTAAAGGAACATTTAATTCTCAGGTTTGCGTTCGATTATATAAATTCATTCGTATCTGTTTAAAGTTTAATTTTGCAGTCTTCTGAAAAACGAAAAATATAGTGAACATAATCCAATCCGTTTTGAATTTGGATGTAAATATATACCATAGGCTTGCATCGGTAATAACTGACAAAGCGCTTATAAAAATCGGGAGGTATTGTCAAAAACAGAAATATATTTTATAATAACAATATGTCAATTTCGATTTTGGAGGCAATTTCGCGTATAGACGAAGAATGTGATTGATATTGGTATAGTCGGATCTTATAGCTTTACTGCAAAGGATGATCAATTGGCGAATAAATTCACTTCAAAAAAATGCAAACAATTGTTCAGTATTTTGACAGTTATGGAAAGAACAAATTTAAAAACAAACAAACAGGAGATTGCTGAAAGTGTATTATCCTACTTATATTTCTAAACTTCAGCAATGTATCGTGTGTTCAGTTGAAAAGACAACACCCTGCATAACTCTTCATAGGAGTTGAGTAGAAATATGAAAAATAAAACACGTCAACGTTTATTTGCGGGGGAAATTTGTAAAATAGTGTGAACGTAATTTTAGGAAAGCCCCCCCCCCCGCTATCGACCACAACTTTGAAAATTCGAATGGTAACCCCCACCCTGTGATATACAGTTTGAAACAGAAAAAAAATGCAGTGCTTCGGCAGAAGGAAAAGTAAATTTGTGAATCCGTTTCAGAAATAATGTCAAACAGGTTCTGACTGAAATCTTAAGTTAAATACACAAACTTTACGTTACTAAATATTCAAAGTTGTATCCATTTCCTTGTAGACAGTATTAAAGTCTATGCTTAAATTCTTTTCGAACAGTTGTAAATGTTCCTCGGGGAATATTTTTACATTCTGTAATTATCATGCCTTTGAGATCATTAATGTAATAATTCGGAGGAGTAACGTATAATCGAGTCATATAATGATCGTTTTAAGTAGCTCTATAGAAAAAAATTGGAGCTTTAACACAAGAACAGCCGGATTTTAAACTAACCTAAAACCGCCGTTGGGGGTCAAATTGACCCTTGTAAGAAATGCAAGCCATATTGAGGTAAATAATTTTTTATTGATAAATGTTGAAATGACAATATATAACAGATTTTAGTATTTTTACAGTATTTTTTAGTTTTTAGTTTTAGTCTTTTACATGCTTGTACTTCTTTTTTTGAAGTCACAATATATAATGTAATGTATAATACTACATAATATTCTTTTGAAGGACTACGTGATAATAAAACAAACAAAAAATACAAATGCATATAATACAAATTAGCATGCATCATGTTTCAAAGTGAGTATACTGGAGAGGGCGGGTATCTGTTGCGTAAAGCAACAATTTGTGTTCCTTTCTCGAGTGCAAAAATAAATTCTAGATGTGAAATTTTGGAGCTCGAAGATTCCTTGAAAATTATCCAAGATTGAGTGCAGCAATTACAAGAACGTTGTAGTAAACATGAACAGATCACCTGCGAGTTTCGCATCTTGTAGTATATTTCCTTAGCATCTGATCTGCTGCACCTATACCACATTTATTATGATTGTAGTCCGTGACAGTGTTCGGCTTTTTCTTTGCACTGTCGTCTGAAAACACATTCGTATGCATGGTGCTAAAAATCACGACATTCTTTTTGCTCTTATACATATATATCATGAGTGTTTTTTTCTATTTTTCAGTACAAAAGATAAATATCGTGGCGAAGAAGTGTTACGTAGAATAGAAGGTAATTCTATCTCATTCAGGCGCACCGTCCCAACAATTGTGGTTTTCTTTGCAGAAAGTTCATTTGCAAGTTTCACAGAAGTAAAAAACAGACAATGTTGTTAGTAGTGACAGCAAGTTTGGAGGTTAGACGTGATTGCAGTAATTTGAGCATCACACTCTCCCCCAAGTTGTAAATCAGTTGATCGCTCTTCATCCTTGCCTAAATAAGGATAGCCATTCAAAACGTATTTGGATTTTACCGGCTTATTACCATGTATTGGATAAATCTGCATCTTTATTTACATTGCAACAACTGTTCATCAACAGTTATTTCTTGTTCAAGATTATAGCATAAATAACAGTTTTCTATCAGCTTGTACCAGGTATCAGAAGCGAGAGCAAAGTTATTAGTGGCCATACGCTCAGCTTTGCTGCTTCGGACATTGAATCTAAGATACAGCATGATTTCACCGAACAGAGTGCATGACATTGTTTCTTTGATTTGATTTATTATTAAAACCCAATAGGATAGACACTTAACATTGGGAGTGGAATACCAAAACGTCATACAAAAAAAGTACATAAACATTAATAAATACTATAAAAGACAGGAGCAGCAAAAACACCAGGAACAGAACGACACAACAAAAATATGCACTAAAAAGAGAAACACTTTAAAAAACCAGACCAATCAAAACGCATTAACGAGCTTTTAAAAATAGGTCAAAGAGGCACACGACACAAGGCACTTAGGTAAAGAGTTCCAAACACGGGCAGTATGCGGCACAAACGAATGGAAATGACAATTTCCCCTTGCAAGGGGCACCCTCACCGTTTAAGGATGACATCTGGTATGAGAGTGATCTAACATCTGGATGAATTGCCCACTTTAATTTCAATGGATTAGACCATGAATTAACTTATCAAAAGGGATAATGTCAGTCTATAAGTGACGCCACTCCAAAGAGGGGAGTCCCATCCTGTCGAGCCAATCTCTATAATTGAGATCTCGAAGAGAATAAACACCCCTTGAAAATCTACGAAATGGAGTTTCCAATAACATAATGTCGCCAATCTAAAAAGGGCTTCAGGCCGATATTGCGTACTCCAAGACAGGTAAAACAAAAGTCTTAAAAGAAAGAGTAAATGACGAGGCATCAATTCTGAAAAACAATTTTCTAATCAGGAAACAATGCTGATTTGTTCTAGAAACGACACGGCGACAATGATGCGAGAAATCCAAGTTGGAGGTCATCCAATTGTCCAGGTCCTCCTGCTCGCTAACATCATCAGAGATATTACCACCCACAGAGTAAAAGCAATGAGCATTAGAATGACCAATATGCAAGACACATGACTTAGAGGAAGAAATGTCGAGATGGTTACCCAAACACCATTCATCAAGCTGACTGCAAGACTGCTGTAAGACAAAAGACGAATCAAGCGAGTTCAATTCCGAAAAAAATCTGAGATCATCTGCAAACATATAAGATGGAATAGATCTTAAAATAGCAGGAATATCTCCAACATAGCTTAAAATCAGAATAGGTCCAAGGATGGAACCCTGACTTACACCGCTTGTCACAGGAGCATTGCCAGAAATTTTATCCCCAACTCTCACACAATGAGTTCTACAAGATCGAAGAGTCACAATGATACGAACCAACTTAGATGGAAGGTTTAAGTTTATCAGCTTATCAACAAGTACAGATTTCAAAATCCTATCAAACGCCTTAGTAAAATCAATGTAGACTATATCTACTGGGTGAACTCTATCACAACAGGATGACCATTCATTAATACAACTAATAATCTGAACGACAGCCAACCTTCCTGGCACAAATCCAAATTGTTCAGCTGGAATAAAGCTCCCGGATATCAAGAAAGGCAAAATATAATTTAATAAGCTACGCTCAAAAAGCTTAACAATTGTGTTAGTCAATGAGATAGGACGGTAATTTGCAGGGTCAGACCATTCACACTTTTTGAAAACTAGAATGACAATGGCCCTGGTCCAAGACTCAGGGACAAGTAGAATAACATCTAGTAAACAAGGTTGAGAGAATGCATAATAAAAGAACAGCCACACGCTTATAGAAAATAGGGGACGTGGAACTTTGAGCACAGATGGTCCCCAACTCTTGTTCCACAAAACATCTGCATAAAGTTTTGAATGACCTAATGTATCACGGACATACAGGAGGGTGAAAAAGACATAGAATTCCTCCAGAGTAACATTCCAGTTGCCGTCACCTCCAAGCTGACGTTGTGCTTCAGCAACTCTACATGTTTGAATTTATTTCACCATCAATTCATTCACCATCAAACGCCAGGCTGAAGAAGGAGTAGGATTTGTCCCAATATTACGAAGAGTAAAAGTCGTTGGTCCATTTGCAATTGTCATAATACTGCGAGACGGCTTGCCACCTGCTGTGGAAGCAGTGTTGCTAAGGTTCATTGTGGTCCAAAGAATACCACTTCATGACGTGTGCTTATCGTCACTGCTGCCAGAAGAAATTGTGGGTATGGTGTTGCCTCGTCTTCGTCCACATCCATGTCCACGTGAACGTCCTGGTCCGCATATAACAGTGGAGGTCACATTGCCAGAATTTCCAACGGCATCAATGTCACTGATGAGGACGGCGCATTTTGTAAGTTCACATTAGCAACAAAATCCTCATCGTTGCTGTCGTCACCACTGATATCTGAATCTAACTGCTCCAGGAGGTGAAGGGCCTCCTATGCACTAAATTCTCTCAGCACTGTTTATACGGAAAAATGCTTACACACTGACAGAAATCGAGAGCTCCGGGAACACTACTGTGGAAAGTGGCGTCGAGTTCCGTTCTCCATCGTAACTATAGCAGGACTAGTTTTCCTTCAAAAATTCCAGTGGCTTTTACTTTTATCTTCTCAGTCATAGCGACAAGAGATGCGTGTTTCCCCATGGAGATTTTGGAGGCCATTCCATATAACCCGCTTTTTCCAATCCACTTATAGGGAAATGTGTTCTTCAACCAATTTCTTAGATTAACAGGGTAATGCGGAGGCGCCCCATCTTATTGGAATTGCAGTTTCTCCTCATCAAGCTGGACGATTCCATCTTTCTCAATCTTATTTCCTAGAAACTGAATTAATAGCAGATGTACTATATTTTCTAACAGCTCTAAATACAAGTCATCAGTAAAATTTTCGTCTATAAAATTTTAAAAAAAGACCCATTACCTTACTCTCTAACATGCCTGCCTATATATTAATTTTGTTTGGAAACTGTGTATGATCTTCTTTAAACAAGTGGGGGTTCACTGTGCCAATATCTGCAATTATGCCTATTTACTAAGCCATTTAAAAAAAGTGGACTTTCTGAAAATCAAATATTCTTTAGTAAGTCAGTATGTTTTGTGAATTTGTCACTCACGTTTTCACAGAATTCAATCCTTCTGTTTTAATCACCTTCAGCTAGTTACTGGTGAAACTGCAACTTAAAAGGAAAGAGTTTATGTAATTTTACAATTTTATGTACCGAACCAAAGAAAATGTTGGTGACTTTGAACACTTTTCGAATAGATAATGTGTGATCATTGCTAAAATGACCAAGAATTTCCAACTGTTTCACTTTTTTCACAACTCGTGGTTTGGCAACTTTCTTTTTTATTGAACAGTGATCCAGTGGTTTCGAATTTTTTAAGTAAACGCATGAGATAAGGAGGGGAGACTCTTTTGTCTGGATACCTTTCATTATAAACAGCAACTGTTTTGCCAAATCATCGATTTTGGCTACCGTAAATAAAAATATTTTCTACCCTCTCACCTGAAGTGAGGACCATTTCTATTGCATGCGTTTTTTAATACCTAGTAACATATTGCCCTTAATGAAAAGATGGGGAAAAATTCACACAATGAAATAAAAATCAATGATACTGTTTACTTGCAATGAAATCGTTTTACCAGCTCATAATGGATTAATACTTTGGCGTAATTTAACTTTCTGTTTATTTCAAAATCGCCAAAGCCTTCACCAAAAAATATTTAATTTGAAGTTTCAGACAAAACCTATTTACCATTATTTCTGAAACGGACTTTACTTTTTCTTCGGCAAAAGAAGAATAAAGAGAACGAACGCTCATCACTACAATTAGCTATGGGAATTATCAAAAATATGTGTAAAGTTGTTTTTACTTTATTGAATGCATAACTTAGGCATTTATCTTTTAATTTATCTAGCATTTCTAAAATAGTTCCACTCTCACTGAGTATTGATGCAAACTGTTGAAAATCCGAAGGAAAAAATATTGTTAGTTTATTATTTTACTACATATTAAATAAGATTATCAAATAAATTTTTTGGGGTCCACTCCTTTCGCGGGGCTCCGCCAGTTCTTGTTGTCATCTGGACCTGTTTGTAAGTATAAACGTCAGAATATCAAAAACAGATAACAAAATCCCAGCACCACAGATCCAGGAATGCCGCATAGCAATAACGGAGACAGAGTTAAAGTTATCTCAACTACATGTGCCGCTCACAGAAAAGTGAATTAAAAACCCAAGTTAGTTTAATATCGTAAACGGTGCAAAAATTTTCATTTAAATTGTAATGTTACGGCATGGAAAGTGTTTTATTGGTACTGTGATAAAATTAAGTACGAAAACCTATTTGAGAAAGACAGGCATGATAAGTATGACTTTAATAATTTTTCTGTTATCACATTTTTTAGGGAAATGTACATAGATATCCTTCAAAATATTATCTCAATAATAAAAAGTATGTGCTACCTCTGCAAGCAAGCGGCGAGAACTTTGGAACATATTGCATGTGGATGCAAAGAGATTGCACAAGCAGATTATAAAGAACGCCACAATAAAGATGCCAAAATTATACCCTCGTGCATCTCAAAACATCATCTACCTGCAAGTAAAGATTGGTGGAATACAATACTGAGACCCTTGTTAAAAGTGGAAGTGCAAAAACTTTGGAGGATTATTAAATCCAATATGAAATAAATATTTCATTATCTTAAAAACGAGCGGATGAAAAAGAAGTGGGAAGAAATATGGAAGTACAAAGATCTACAAATTCATGTGGAAAGACTAGAAAATAACTATATTTATTGCAATTGTGAACGATACAGTACATGCAATTTCTAAAAATCTGGAACATCACTTCAGCACACTAACAGTACGCAAAATGCTTTTTGCCAGCCAATCAAAAAAGATGCATTTCTGGCAGCAGTCCACATTATTACAAAGATACATTCTATTGTGTGCAGTTTTTGGAAAGTGCTTAATAATTAATGAAGGAAACTAGCAATATGAAACAGGGACTGCAAATTTATGCAATAATGATAATAAGGAAAAGAAATTTTAAAATAACTGTCTACCAAATATCGTTCACCAAACATTAACGAACCGTGGTAAATGCAAACAACGTTATTTTCCAAATAGTTGTCAACGCTCTGGGGAATAGTTTGTCGAATTTCAATTGTTCTTATTTGATCAACTTAGAAGTCAGTGAAATTACAACAGCACAGTTGCAGAAACACTCTTGTTGTGTACAGCGTATTTATTGCAACGATATTTGGCTTTGTAGACCTTTGGCTGAAACTTCAACTAAATCAACAATTCCAAGTCTCAAGTGATAATTTTTGTATACGTGCTACACTTTTATACTGTGAATTTTGAAACCCATATGTAAAATAATAATAATAGTAATAATAATAATAATTTATTCAATTTACGATAAAGACCTCTGGTGGTGGCGCAGTGGTAACGCTCTTGTCTATCGTGCGCCCTTTAATTGGATTTGACATCTAACGTTGACAAAAGAAAAGAACGCTTATCGATTAACTGCTCATTGCATCCTGCTAGTTGGTTCCCTTAACCGGATGGGATTCGAAATCCTCTAAAAACTGTAGGTCCTGGAGCAGCATGATCTTTGCTTTCTTGCGCCACAAAAAATCAACACGTGCTTTACGAGAAAATATTTCATGAGATATATTGTAAACAATGGATTAATATATTTCTTACGTTGAATTATTTTACTTAAAATTGTAGTGCCTGAGAAATAATGAGGAGCAGAAAGTTGAAGCTGGCTTTGAGGCTCTCTTCCAGATAGGTGAATAAAAAAAACATTGAGTGAAAGCTCGAGTTGTTTTTTCGCCTAATATTTCGCTTACTACCGATCGACATAGTAGCGTTTTGCGCTTTCATCGAAGTTCAGTGCTCTAATTTAGTTTTCTATGATATTGTCCATATGAATATTGCTTATTTTCTTATATTTTCTTATTTGAAAATCTGACTCAATAAAACAAAACACAGGCCAGTTATGCTCAAATATTTTCAGCAACAAATCTCGATATATCTTATTGAAATTATTTCACTACTCAATACTTTCTTACCCGTAAACATGACAAATCGTAGAGGAATAGGATATAGTCAACGATCTAAAAAAGGGGATGGGTCGTGACCACTAGTTTGCGAACTTTCATGCGATTATTTTGAGAAATTGTTTCTCCAACATATCTAATAAGTGTTTTAGTGAGTAGCATACTTTCTGCTGGGTAAATCTATAATTTTGTGTTTTACTCAGTCTTTATATATTTAAAATTTACATATGTTTTGTAATGAATATGTCATATATTTGCATACAACTCATACATTTTCAGTGTAAAAATAGTTGTATTATAATATACGTCGGAGTTAGTAAAAAGGCGAGACAAGAAGATATCACAGCTTTAAAACTTTTTAACTCAGCCTTGCAGAATTTTTTTTTTAATTTGCAAACTACAACATCAAAGAAATGAAGTTAAATGGAATATAGAGCTCATTTGCGTTTTACCAACGATTTCAATATTTTTGCACCGAAGCTTTCAGAAATTCATACCATCGTGTAAATCTCTAAACAAGACAAGGAGCTATTACACTCTGAATCTCTGGAGAACTAAATTCATACTTAGCAATTTTATAACGGAAGGAAGAAAGTTGATTGGCATTATCTAATTGGAAATCACTAAATTTGTTCATTTAACTTTATCAACTGATATCCACAAAATGCAATATCATGAAGGAACTCTGCAGATACATAATAATAATAGGCTGGATTGTATTTGAGGTTGATGGTACTATTCTAAATTATTATTATTTTTCTCCCAACGCCCGGGCGTTGGGAGAATGAATGCCATTTTAGCAAATGCTGGCATTCCTAACAGAAACGCTCCTATTTATTTATTACCCCTCGTGTGGATTCTCCCCTGACGAAGTTCTGCACCTCGGGTTATTTTCAATATTTTTTCTTTTCAATTTTTCAATTTTTCATTTTTGTTTCTAAATTTGGTCTCGGTTTTTTGTCATGTGCTTTGGTGTATTTTTGGAGTTGTTCTGTTGTAGTTTTTGTTGTTCTATATTTAGGTGTTGTCGTGGTTTTTGTTTCACATAATAAATATATGTATTTTCTTGTTGTATTATGCTGCAAATGCGCTAATATGCATTGAAAATTTATTATTATTTCATTTTTTTATTAATTTCTTTAAATTTACTATATATATATCAGGATTGAGTACATAGAACTTTGTAAAACTCTGCGCAAAAGCATGAAAGAAGACATAAGAAAATTCAACTGTGAGCTAGTAAGGAAAGCCATTGAAAATAACAAGAGCCTTAGGGTTGTTAAAGGAAGTTTATCTGTTGGGAAGAAACACATCATTGCATTAAAAGGAGAGGATGGCACCGTAACAAGAAATAGGGAAGAAATACTTAGAAGAGTTGAAGAATTCTACAAAAATCTATACGAAAGTAACAGTGGATTAAACGAAGACATTGAAATAGTCGAAGGAACAGCTCCTAAAATCTTAAAAGAAGAAGTTTCATTTGCAATAAAAAATATGAAGAAAGGAAGAGCCCCTGGTGATGATGGTATTACATTAGATATCCTAAAAGAAGCTGGAGAATATGTAGAAGACATACTTGCAAAATTCTTTACCAAATGTCTTAACAGCGGTAACATACCAAACCAATGGGATTCTGCAACAGTAATTCTTTTGCATAAAAAAGGTGATAAAGAGGATTTGAAAAATTACCGACCAATTAGCTTGTTACCTGCTATTTATAAAATCTTCACAAAAGTGCTAACACATCGCCTGCAGAAAAAATTAGATGCAGCTCAACCAAGAGAACAAGCTGGATTTCGAAGTGGATTCAGTACAGTGGACCATATTCAAGTATTAAGAGAATTAATTGAAAGAACACATGAATATGAACTTCCATTGTGTGTTGCATTTATTGACTATGAGAAGGCCTTTGACTCTATTAAAACATCAGCAGTCATCAACTCTTTAAGATCAACAGACATTGAGGATGTGTACATTGACATGGTGAAACGTGTGTATAAAAATGCAAGTGCAAAATTTCGGTTACATAAAGATACCAAAACTATCAAACTTGGCAAAGGGGTGAGGCAGGGAGATACCATTTCTCCAAAACTTTTTACTTCAGCTTTACAGATGATTTTTCAGCAGATAAATTGGAATAACAAGGGAATAAAAATAAATGGTGAATATTTAAATCATTTGCGGTTTGCTGATGACATTGTTATTTTTTCAACGAACCCATTAGAACTCCAAGACATGGTACAGGAGCTCTCAACTAGAAGTAAAGAAGTTGGACTCAAGATGAACCTACAAAAAACTAAGATCATGTTCAATAATTTCGTAGAGGAAACAAAAATACAAGTTGACAACATTGAGCTAGAAATTGCTGATTCATATATTTACCTTGGCCAGCTGATTTCAATGGATGGCAACATTATGAAAGAACTCAACAGACGTATTAAACTTGGCTGGAGTGCATTTGGAAGAAACAGTTTTATCCTGAAGGGGAAATTGCCTTTGTGTCTAAAAAGAAAGGTCTTCAACCAGTGTGTATTGCCAGTCCTCTCTTATGGATCAGAGACATGGAGTCTAACAGTTGGAGCAATACGAAAGTTACAGACAACGCAAAGGAGCATGGAGAGGTGCATGCTTGGAATAACTAGGAGAGATCGAAAAAGAAACACTTGGGTGAGAGAGCAAACTAGAGTAGAGGACATCATTGTTAAAGTAAAAGGGCTGAAATGGCGATGGGCTGGGCATATTGCAAGAAGAACTGATCAACGATGGACAACAGAAATTCTGAACTGGATTCCAAGAGACCACCGAAGACCTAGAAAACGTCCTCAAACTAGATGGGTGGATGAAATAAGAAAACAGGTTGGGGTGACGTGGAAGCGAATTGCTCAGGATAGACTTGTGTGGAAAGCATTTGGAGAGACCTTCATCCAGCAGTGGATAGATAATGGTTGAATATGATGATGATGATATATATATAAGATCTTGTCGGCAGGATCATTGAAGGGCGGTACATGTCCGTGACTTGGCCAATTTGAACATGTCTGAGATTCCATGCGTTCACTGTGACTTCTGCATTGCGTCGGATGGAAGGCATTTTGAGCATCTGTAATGACACAGTGATTTTTTCTCAAATGTGCATCACTATTCTTTTCTTATTAACGTCATATTTAACACCGCTATCTATCTTTCTTTCCTATATCGCTGTAGCATCGTATGGTCGTGTTTCCGGCGCCACTTCCGACTTAAAAATCATTCGTCGTGATCTTCCAGACGAACATGTTATGTTTGTACACGGACTTTTGATATACCGCATGCATATGTAGTGATTGATTGATTGATTGCGCCATTAAATACACAAGCAAAACACTAAATATATATCAAACTCCTAAAGTTTCAAATTTTAATTTTTTTACATGGAGCAGAAAATAATTTTTACACGTTGCTTAAATGAATTACTATTTAGTTTCATGTTTTTATTAGTAACAACCGTTTTGAAAAAAAAAGAAAATCATTTGTCAATCAAAGAAATTGTATTTACCTCAAAACTTTTTTGAACTCATTTTTAAAGTATGTTTGCTTTATTTGCATAATTAAGTGGGGGAAATAGATTCAACTTTTCGAAATTGATTCAATAATAATTGCGAACTCGGAAGCATGAGTACTTCCTTAAAAGCGAGCAGAAACGATAGCGTCACTTTAATATTTTGCATTAGAAATAAATTGCTTCTTTAGTGCTATTTCTGGTAAACCTAAAAACGATAAAATGCAAACAGACTGGACCTTTGATTTCTTAAAAATATAAATAAAAGTAACAGCAAAGTACTAAAATAAATAAAACTTGCTCTTCATTCAAATATAATATTTAGAAAATATTAAAGTTTAATTAAATATCATTTCATCGCTACCTTTTAGGTACAAAAAAATATTGTCTAAAAACTGGATTTTCGGGTTTCTTTACTATTGCACGCATTCGTGGCTTATTTATTTATTTATTTATTTATTTATTTATTTATTTGTAGCGGAAAAGCCCCCACGGGAAGCCAGGGGAAAAAGTAGATAATAACTATTTGACGAGCTCCAAGCTTTCCTTAAAATATAATTTATAACAGGAGATTCAAAGTTTCGCAAAATATAAACATTTTCAAGAAGCGCATTTATGCAAAATAACTTATCAATAAAAAGCAAATATTAAAATCTGGAAGAACAAACCAAAATTAAAAATATAAGAAAATAAATAAAATAGAAAACATAAATACACAGAGACAGTTGCACAAATCCATTTCAAATATTACAACAAATGCATCAATCATAAAAGGAATTATTAATTTAAAATCAATCAAATACTATACTAAAAATTATCACACCAATATAACACTATACTAAACAATAACTATACAAAACACCACATACACGGAGACAGTTGCGCAAAACCATTTCGAACATTGCAGCAAGTGAATCAAACACAAAAACGAATTAAAAATTTGCCTTAAAATTAATGAAAATGCTAAGAAATTTAAAATAGATCAAGTACAAATAGGCGAAAACTATAAGACAAAATTATAAAATACAAGTATATAAAAACTACACAATCGGTTCCAAACAAACAGTTATAATATCGTAATATTGGGCACAGTAATTTGAGCAAAGGACAGCTCAATAGATAAAGCTTAGATTAAAACTAAGTGGTTGTGTTAACCAATTAGTATTGTCTAATGCATTAAATAGGGAGCGCTTTACCGCAGTCCTAAACGCTTCATGGCTTCCGATGGTTGTCAGGTGCGTAGATAACGTATTCCACACCCTAGGACTACTAGAATTTATGTGATTGTACATGTAGTTGTTTCTGGTCTGAATTGGTACGAATGTCAATAATCTCCGTAGAAAATATCGGTGTTTCTCACGTTCAGATTAATTAATTCAAAATTCAAGCCCAACGCAATCCTTCTATACATTAAACAAGTAGTTCTATTGTAAATAAGCCTATCGAAAGGCAGTATACGGAACTGAATCTACAGATTCTGCTCCCAAGTTCCTGATTCAAAGGCAAGAACACGAAAGGCACGCTTTTGAAGCTGCAGTATTCTTCCCATGTTTGTCAAGCCGGCCTGAGCCCAGATAATTAAACAGTAGACAATATGGGGCATCATTAGAAAGGTGTAGATGAATCGCAATGCTTTTAATGGGAAATATCGTCCCACTCTTCTTATCAATCCCACAAGTTTTGAGAGCTTCGCGACAACCATATCAATATGGCCGCTCCAAGACAAAGAAGGAAGAAACACAACTCCGAGAAATTTTATAGAATCAGATTAGGGCAAAGGAATTCCATTAATAATCAGCAATGGCATTGCATCCAAAAGTCTTCTGTTGCAGAACACCATACAATTCATTTTAGCTTCATTTACTTTTAGACGATTAGCTTTGAACCAACTGTATGTGCAAATGATCTGAGCACGTATTTCGATGAGAAGAGCAGAAAAATCACTATACGAGAACACAAACGCAGTATCGTCAGCATACAAAATCGGTAAAGACTGATCGAAAGCCAAGAAAATGTCGTTGATAAAAACCAAAAACAACAGTGCACACAACATTGAGGGCTGTGGAACACCATGTCACACAATTCGTAATTCCGAGCTTCCAATTACATTCTGGGCATATTGTCTTCTTCCAGATAAATCATCACGAAGTAAAACTAGACACTAGCCACGAATACCTGCCTTTTCAAGCTTATGAAAAAGAATCTCGTGGCCAAGGGAGTCGAATGCTTTTCTAACGTCAAAAAATACACTCATGGTATATTGCCTCTTATCCAATGCTCTTCTAATCCTATCGATAAATGAAAGGAGCGTCGTCTCAGTGGATCTTCCCTTTAAAAATCCATATTGCCAATGGTGAAAACAGCCAGCCTCTGCAAGAAATCTAACCATCCTTTCATGTAGCAACATCTCAAAGATTTTCAGAATTGCTGATAGAACAGAGATTGGGCGATAGTTTCCGGGGTCAAGGGAGTTGCCCTTTTTAAAAACAAGGATCACCCAAGCAATTTTAAACGCATTAGGCATCCGGGCCTCTATTAAAATAAGATTAAATAATCTAGTCAAGACCGCAGCAAGTATCGGTGACATATATTTTAACACACAAGGATGTAATTCATCAGGACCAGGAGAACAACCAACCTTGAGACTTCGGAAGCCATGAAGTATCTCATAATCCTCAAATGGGGCACAGGACATAGAAAAAACACTTGGAGGACCCATTAGATTGTAATAATCATCACGACTTGAATTAAAACCAGAATTTATTTTATTAGCTGTTTCAATAAAAGAATTATTTAATATGTCGGTAACTTCATCAAGATCCGTTATATTTCTACCATTGAAGCACAACGCTGAAATCATCAGTGGGCGACTTTCCCGTCCTATTAGGCTATTAAGACATTTCCATTTGTGAACGGTGTCACCAGTGCCAAATGTTGTAGAGTAAAAATCGCTCTTAGCCCTGGCAATGTCTCTATTGAATATATTTCGATAAGAACGGAACACCTGGAGATCTATCTGGCTACGGAAGTGAATAAATTTTTAAAATAATCTATTTTCGGCTCCAATTCTACGCCGGATGAAATTTGCCATCCATATTTTACGGATCTTTCTGTTTCCACCACATCTTCTTTTAGGAAAAAGTCTATTATAATTTACTAGAATAATCTCCAATATGCATCATACACTTGGTTGACACCCCATTAAAAGTCAGAGATCCCCAATCCGTGTCGACCAGCACTGCATAAAATTCATCAAGGAACCTTTGTAGAAATGATCTTCTCATTCTGAATGAAGGCTTAGAATTTTTAATCATGGCTGAGCCCACTGGGATTCCAACAAAAACTGGAAAGTGGTCACTAATGGAAAACTCGATGACACCAGTGTAACCCAGGTATGTGACATCTATGTGTGTAAAACGTAAGTCCAAGACAGTCTGAGAGTGGCAAGTGATTCTCGTAGGCAAACTAACAATAATTTCAAGAGTTTCAGTAGCCATTTTTGCCAAATTCGTCAGGTCATGGGAAGCTCTGGAAGTCGAGGACATATCAATGTTGAAATCTCCAAGACAGATAAAAGGCAAACCGATGGTGGTAGTAAAGCTAAGAAAATCATCCAGAGCACCATAAAATTCGTTCAAGTTTCCGGATGGGGGCGATAAATAAAACTAATGATAAAGTCTTTGGTCCTTAACGTAATGATCTCTATACTATATTCAATCCTACAATGTTCCCGGATCAAACCATCAACCAAACCATTTTTAATCAACATGGCAACACCTCCAGCCCGTCTAGGGTGACTCGTCCCCAAGCAAAAAACGAATGGTTTAAACTCAAGTCAATAACCTCACCATCAGACAGCCATGTTTCAGTAAAGCAAACCATATCAGGCTCTCTATCCAAACCCAATAGCAACTCTCCAAGCTCATCAATTTTACCCGAAATACTACGAATACTGAAATACAACAAGGAACAAAAATTGGGATGAGTCAACATAAAATTATTAAACTCCATAAAAGATAAATAGCCATGCGCAGACATAACCTAGTGGAACAATAGAGACATCCGACAGCGTAACGAGATGATGATTCACCAGGCACATGTCCATCCAATCTCTGCAGAAACATCCGCAAACCAGAAAAAGTCGCAAATATTTCTTTCTTAAATTAATAGGTTCCACAACGATAATGTCTCCTCCTCTAGTCCACCAGGTCAGACCAGCCTGCCTTAGACGATCTGTCATTATACGTCTCTTGGGCGTAAGATCTGCAGCATGCAAGATACCAGTCCCCTTTAGCACCCTTTTTACTCTAAATATGTGGTCCCTAATAAAAAGTGTAACAAACCTGATGATAATAGGTCCGGATACCTGGTTATCATGGCAACTCAGATAGGCGCTTAATTCCATTCAGTCTGTATACATCAGATTTATCTGTTCTCATTAGAGTTAGACCAAACCTGGAGTTCAGGAAATCTATCGCTGTATTTACGACAACATCATCCTTGGTTCCAGGAAGCCCATAGATCAACAGGTTTGATCTCCTGAAATTCTGATCACTTCGATCCACAGCATCATCAATATCAGTCTGGGCCTGTCAATATCCATTCTTCTGTTCCCCAACGAACCAAGGTTTGTCTCAATTCTAGACTCAACAGCTGCCAATCTGGAGTTAATCATATCAGTAATCATCCCATGGAAAGAGTCACCGTCAGTTACCTCAGCCTGTGAAGGATCCCGGGATCCAACTCCACTCAAACCCTCCTTAATCATCGATCTTAGTTCATTGACAGCATCCGATAATTTCGCCTTAAATAAATTTCTGGTATCAGATATTTCTTTTTGGAGTGATGCAATTGGTGTCATATTGGAAGCCATATTCTGACTGGAAGACCTGCTGGTGATAACCCTACTCATAATCACTGCCGGGAGACAAGTTTACAGGCTAGTTACACATAAAATCAAACAATTAACGCAAAACGTGTAGCAAAAGAATTTGAAATAACTGTTTCTCAATAATACAACCAAAAACCAGAAAAAATACAGACTTAACACCAGAATCTCCAGATCGGCATTATGAGCCTGGCAACACATACATCGATGACCAATAAAGGTTAATCTGGCGGAAAGAACACCAGTCTGGCAACATTGTCGGTAACAGATCGCCATGGTGGAAGCACAACACATCAACACAAATATATTCAGATTTGTATTATGGCACAGAACATTAAAGTCAAAGGTAAAAGCACACCAAAATAGTCACCACTCACCACATCAAAGGTTCACGAACGAAGTCCCATCAATAAGCCAGATGTCAACACACCAGAACAACACAAAAAAAAAAATCAATAGATCGAATAAAATTAGCATCTGCCTGCTTTAAAATCTAGCGGTTTTTTGTTTTTTTTTGAAAATTAAGTTACGTATTTAAAATTTTCAGCTTTATTATGCATATTTAACTTTTTCAGATTTATTATATATATTTCATATTTACAGATTTATTACACGTATTTAACGTTTTCATATTTATTACACGTATTTAACGTTTTCATATTTATTACACGTATTTAATATATTTAAAGATTTATTATACATATGATTAAAAGTTTCAATAAAGTAACACTTGTTTCTTTTATTATATTTAGTAATTTCGGTTATACGTATACGTAATATGTAAATAATGATAATATTTTATATGTATGTACAATAAGAGGGGTGAAATTATGATATATTATTATTATTATTATTATTATAATCCATTATACATATTCATTACACAAATTTAATGAGCTTGGTACTTATCCTTTCAACAGTTCAAGTCTCGCCCAGAAACCCGAGAACTGGTCCAGTATCTTCTCACGTATATGGCACCAGTAAGGCAAGGCAAGGCAGTATTTTCTGTAGGTCTGTTGTCGCATTTCCATTAATACCCAGTCTTTTCTTAGAAATTTAAATTAGGTGTGATAGTCTCAGTACATTACATACAATTGGGATGACTGTTACTTGTTTTTTCCAGAGTCTATTAATTTCTATTGCAAGGTCACGATATTTGGAGATTTTTTCGAATTCCTTCTCTTTAATTCTGCTGTCATCTGGTATTGCAATGTCGATGATAAATACCTGTTTTTCCTTCACCAATGTTAGGTCTGGTGTATTGTGTTTTAAATGTCTGTCTGTTTGAAGCCGAAAATCCCAAAAGATTTTTATTTGGGTGTTATTGTCAATGTAAGACTGACTTACTTTAGATCGAAATGTAGACATTGGGCAAACCGAACTGTAGGCGTATTGTATTATAGTATTATATGGGTTTTTATACTATAGACATACTACATTCATAAATGAAGATTTTCTGCGAAAATGATTGACAGATTTTTATCACTCTAGGCTTATTATTTCTTTGTATATTTTATCGTGTAATGTATCGATTGCGTACACAGGTTGTACAAGTGTCCGGAAATGAACTGATAAAAGTCATGTGTGAAACCTATGGTTTATTTCATTAAAGCAAACTCCCTTAACCATGGGCTCGTAAATGCTTCATTTCCAAAAATTCTCTGAGACTTTTCATTTTTCATTTCTTCATAGTCATATTTTGGCGGTTAATTGCATATCACTGATACTATTACAGATAGTGTCGTAATTTTTTTTCCTAAAGTTGCAACAATGCTTCCGTGATTTGTACCAAAATGAAATAAAATTAAGGGTATCAGTAAAATAAGAAAACTCAAACTCTTCAAACCACAACAAAAAACTAAGAAGTTAACTGTTGTTGTCAATATTTATATAGTTTTAGTTAAAAAAACCTATTAAGGGGTTGTCTTTTCTTACATTCGAAAACTACTCAAATCTTTATAAATTGGTAAAATTTCTTCTTCCCCAATTTTTTTGGTTTTATTAACATATAAAAATAATGCATTTGTAAATAAACTAAATAATTTTTTGCTTTTTATTTAATAATAAATTGCATTTAATGTTGCGTTCTGATATCGTTTGTCCCTTACATACCTTTAACAATAAAGCAAATTTAAATAAAACAGCACCTTTACTCGTGTTCCGCAGCGTAACATTTGCATATAAATGCACTATTTATAAATAGATAAATAATAAATAAACATTTTATTCCGACAAGTGTCATACTATTACAATTAAACGATCCTCCGTTTCCCAGAGGAGTGAGAACATATAGTAATTTATACAGTAGCGATAACAGTGAGATAATCTAGGAAAAGGCATGAAAATAACATAAAAATATATAATGACTATATAAATACCTTTTAATTACATTATGACAGTATAATTAGATATTGGGAATAGACATCAAAATATCAGACGACCTAGTAGTCTGGGTGTTAATGAAATCAAAAGTAAAAGAGAAGTATGGAAATTTCACTAATTTGTGAATCATTTTAAATAGCTTTTAATATTAAAAATGCTGTCTTAAGTGGGTGCCTTTTAAAAAGCTGAAAACAACAGCCTGTTTTAAAGTTGTTGCTGTCTTCTTATTGCAGAGTTTGGATTTTTTTATTATTCTTAGACACTTATTAGGAATTTTTTTTGTAAAAATAGCACAGAGCTATTATTACGATTTTAGAAAATATATATATAACTGCGTATATATATATTCCTTTTCCACTATTGTCAAGTTAAGTGCATTATAAGTTGTTTGTCAGTTTGGATTAAAAATCTGACAATTTTCGCTTGGTCATTTTGAATATTCTTTACAGCTTAGTGGTCTCACCGGTTTTTGTTGACTGGCATGTTGCCTTTGAGGCATAGTTTTCAATGGATCATTGATGTTAATTTATTATGCCGTTCCAAGTAGCCTGTGAGCGAGATATTTTTACTTCCATAGATCAGGTGATCCATTATATCATCTACTTCTTTACGTAGATGGCATTTGCTATCAAGGATTTTTTTTATTTTTTATTTAATTACGTTTGTCCTCAATACCTGTTCCTGTGCGTCCATTAATAATCCTTTTGTTTCCTTCTTTAATGTACCTTTTCTAAACCACTGTCAGATTTGTTCAGTATTGCGTTTTTCCTATGGTGGACTTAGGTCTTTTCTGTGGAGAGCTTATTGTTCTATTACCATTTTCGTCTCATTAATGCACATTTCTTAATTTTTCCCTTAAATTCCTTGAATTTATATAGTTTTGCTTTGCTTCCCTCCTTCTGTATTCATTCTTTCTGAGCTTTGTGTAATGTATTCGGACAATCCTCATTTTTTCTTCGTCTCCTGACTACTTAACTTATATTAACCCTGGGCCACCAATATTCCTTGGCAGGTATAGTCTATCTATCCACAGCACCACGAGCGTGTAAAGCGCAATTTATTGTCATTAGCTTACGTATTTTCCTATCTATAACGCTCAGTTCTGATTACGTCCAATCAATAATTCCTGCGGTATACCAGATAGTAGGAGTTGCCCAAGTATTAATGGTTTGATGGTATTATCTCCATTCAGTTTGGATTTCAATATCTTCAACATTTTTCTGGCACATTTTAGGGATCGGGATTTCGTTTTTCCTTTCACCTGTGCGTGTATAATTTTGTCTACTTCAAGTATCCCAAGGTATTTGTAGCTTCCTTAAATTCGAATCCTTTTATCATCTCGTCTTATTTTCAAATATGATTTCCTCAGGTTTCCGACTTTTAGTATTAAACTTACACATTGTTCCGATCCAAAATTCATCCTGATATTAATGCTGAAAATTCTGTCTGTGTTAATTAACAAATCCGCTTTATTCTAGTATTTTCCAAATAATGTTTGGTCATCCCTAAATTAGGTGGAAAATTTTTATTTGTTTCTTTGAAACTTCTTGCCCCATTGAGGTTTGGTTTAGGGTGATAAGACGGCTTACACTCAAGTCTATGCGGGAATAATCTTAATTATTCGGCATACTGTTGTATTACGTCGCTTTTAAATGTTTATTAAAATTTGTTCAAGTTAGTGGTTTGAAGCCAATTGGTGATCATCACTGAATGCAATATTCATTTTGAAATTTATACAAGAATATAAAATATAAAATATATTTATGAATTTTTGAACTTTGTTTGCAAGATTATTTTTCTATATAGTATTAATACTTAAATGTTCCGTAATTTATACCATTTATAAATCAACAACATAGTGTTTAAAACGTATAATTTTAGTACTTCCATGAACCTTGTTGAATTTAAGCAAATGGTAGAAATTATAAAAGTGATAAATTATTCAAAAGATTAAGTGAGTGAAATTAAGTACAGCAAGGAAAAAATTTTCCATCCTCACTTTTTCATTCTTAACCGAAATTAGTAATATTTTTTTGTATGATAAATTTCAAAACAAGAACTACAGAGGTATACATTACAGGCCTGATATGGGCCTGAAAAAATATTATTTTCAACAAAGAGTCGAAGTTAGAACATTATCGAATTAGCTAATACATATGATAAAAATCGCTAGATGCTTTAAAATGACATTAAATTCTGAGTCGTTAGTAACACGTAAAAAACAAAATTAACATAGCTTTTAGGTATATTAGTAGCACACAGGGCGCAACTGTTCCCAAAGTGCCAAGATATCTGTAGCAGCACAAAAGGATTGATATCTGCTTATCATATATGGATGATTTAATTTTAATGAATTTTTGAAATTAGTTTTATGGAAATATGAATTACGTACACATCTGGCATAGAAAGAATATATTTGTTAGTTTAGTTGAAAATTACGATGGGTAGCGAAATTCGGTGCTATATTTTAAATTTTATTTACACAATTTAATTTAAACAAACTTAATACGCATAAATGCATAAATTTCATGAATTACCACAAATAAAATGTAATAAAACATCACGAATAAACATATTATTATAGAGAAACTAGTTCAAAAGAAATAATCTATAAAATTTAGTGGTCTTAAAAGAATCGTTCACAAAAATAATGAATTTGTCCATCCTAACAGAAAACGTTCGACACTTTTGACCGAACGTGTTAGCACGTCAGCAGCAGCAAAAAGGTTAACGACCAATTAATAAGCAAAGGGACCATAATTAAAAATTGCACAGTAATTAAACTATGAATAAATAAACCCTATACAACACAGGAAACTCTCTAAAGAATGACGATAATTTTGTTAATAACGTTTAAAAACTTATTAAGCATTTGTAAGATTAAGGTTTTTGTTATAAGTGTGGTCATTAACTTAATATCAAGAGTTTTATATGTTTAGTTCTGAATGACGAATGTGTTCCTTATTGATATTCTCCAGTGTTGCGAATTTCATTTGGAAATGTCGCCATATTAAAAACGAAATTGTCAAGTCTGGATATTAAAAACGACGAGCAAAACCAATCTATTATTTTCAAAATGTGGATGGAACGATGTTTGTAATCAAATGTGTTCACCATGACTTTTGATTTTTTCCGAGCAAAGGAGTATGTGGTATTTCGAGGATTCCCATATTGGGATGATAAAATTATTTCAAGAACAGGGTGTGAAATAATTTTTGGAAATTATTACTATTAAAAATGCTTGAAGACTCACCTACTCTCTCTCCCCTGTCCCCGTGTCTAACCGCTTGCTTAACTTATAGTCCTTTCACTATTCATGGCTAAATTGTAAAGCCTGCGAAAGTACATTATGTAAGCAAAGCAATCACTACTTCGTTAATTCATAAGGCAGCACTCGTCTCCTCTCATTTAGAGCGAAATATTTCATAAAAAGCGTAAGACAATGTTGCTGAAAGGTTGAGGCGTAAATTCTTGTTCGTAAATTGGTTCAATTAACAATGATCACGGCCTACGCAGCTCATTTTACTAACCGATGCATCTTACAAGAGCGCGAACTTGATTAAATATTGTAGAGCTAGCATTAATAAGATATTCAAACAAGGGAGGATGCACCCTGTTAACGACAAATTTCTCCTTAAATTGTTTATGAATCGAACAAGTGCTCCATAGTTGTCCAAATAAATTTTGAAAAGTGAACGGATTTCCCTCTGCCCCTTGATAAGGCTCAAATGAAAAGTTCACAATATTTAAATAAATATGTTTGCTTAATAACTTGGAATTATTGCTGCGCGGGAAGCATTTACTTAAATTAAATGTCAGTTCGTTTTCAGCCAGCTGATGAATTTGGCTAATTTGTGTTGCAATTTCACTTAATTCATAAGAGGAAAATTAATTGAATTATGGAGTAGATTTCAGTCTCAATGATTTGGGTGTTAAAATCTATTTTTGTTAATTAAAAACTTTAATAATTTAACCAACAGCACATTTGGTGATTTTAGCATGATTCGATTCTTAACTAAGAAGGAAAATCAAGTCGATCATAGGTAATAGGTTTCATCTGGTTGTATTAGTTTATGAACGGTAAAGTGAACAGATTAAAACAAATTCAAATCACATTTCAACTCAAATAAACGTGTATTTAAGGCTAGAAGATTTTTTTAAACGAATTACAGTGTAAAAAGTCACATATAAACTCAAATGTGCATGGGCAAAATCTTGTTGGTTTTATAGGAATGGAGACAATAAAGGATATGTTAGAAACATGACAACCTGACTTCTCCTAAATAGCTAAAAATTAGTAAAAAAACTCTAAAAAGTGTTATTAAGTTACAACACAAAATTTACACATAAAACTCGTCAATGCTAGAGGAACAAACCATTAAGCATCAATAGCCAACGGACTAATGCAGTATTATTATACGCAAATTTGCACACAATTCTGTTAAAAAATACCAAAAAAGTATACAAACTATAAAGAATCAGTTAAAAATAGTGCAATTTTCTTTTTCAGCGAGTTTAAGCTGTATCTTGTCTTAAATTCAGAGTAAAGATTATTCCATAATTTGTACACACATAATATTGGTTTTAATTATGTTAGCATGAGGTTTAGGAGGTAAAAGTGTTGACCACTTCCTCTTATTACAGCTGTGGGAATAATGTTCATGATTTATGACATCAATTAACTTACTCAGCTTAACCTTTTAGGCATAAGGATAAAAATCGGACATTTGTATAAAAGTTAAATAGGGAGAATTCAAAAATGTTTATAGTTGTAAATAATAGCTGTTTTTGATGTCCTAACAATTCTGTTTGGAATATACTGTAATTTTGAAATTCCAGAATCTCACCTATTTCTAACTCTAACTAAAGAACTACCTAAGATACAATATTGTAAACGAGAATAAATCGAGAAAAAGATAGAATATAAAGTCAATTTAATGCAAATTAGAACTATCCTGGAAATGATTCCCAATTTCTTTCAAATGCCGCTAAAAACAAAATCAGTGTGTAAATTCCATTTAAGATTATATCCGAAATAAATCCCGAGAAATTTCTTATTACCGACATAGGGCACAATCTGATTATTCATCGTAATATTTCTGAAAAAACACTAAAAAAATTTTTCTTCGAAGACGTAAAATAACTTTCGATTTAAAAGTATTGAGCACTAACCTATTTTGTGAGAACCAATCAGTAATTCTATAATATTTATGTTCGAGAAGCAATGAAAGGAATGGGTACATAGACTTGTGTGGCCTCCTCTTGTTAGCTACAGATGCCTTTTTCCAGCCAGTGAAAATAAAAAAAATATATTTAACAACTACCTGCTCTACGCATGTCTGGACACTTAAATCTGGTTGACATTCAAAGAATAAGTTTGTATCATCTGCAAACAAAATCTTAAAAACTTAATGTCCATCGCACATACATCGTGTTATAATGATAACAGGGTTGTAAAGTTTTAATTTAATTAGTTAGAATTTAGGATTAGAAATTTAGAATGTCAGAGTTAAAATGAAGTTAAAGTACTTATAATTAAGTTTGCAAATTTAAGGTTAATGTTTTTATTGGTTATTTTAACTATTTGATAACATTGCAATCTCATTACCATTACATTTAATATAAATTTTATTTATCTAAAGAATTGCAATGCAAGGCCGCATAATTAAAATAATGAATCTAAGTACATTTCAATGATTGTGTTTTAATTCTAACATTAGAATCCGCAAATAAAAGCAAAATCCAGATTTATAATTAAACAGGCAAGAAACATTGTTTAAACCTTAAACTGTGCCTTTTATTCAAACATTGGGGCCAGTAAAAAAAAATTCTAGATTGCATGTTAATTCGCACATGGCGTTTTCCTCATATAGCGTCTGAGAAGCTCGCAATGACTCTCAATGAAGCATCGCGCCCCTGTGCGTCAGTAGCTCTTAAGAAGTTCCGGAGAGTGAAAGGTATGAAAAAATGTTATGTTTGTTTGTTTGTTTTGTGGTTTTACGGCTCAAAGACTACAATGGTCATGCTGCGCCGGGACCTACTGTTTTCCGAGGAATCCGAACCTCTTATGGCCTAGGGAACCAAACCCCGGACTACAGTGAGCAGTGCGATCTTTATGAGATCTCTGAGTAAGCGTTCTTTGCACTGTTGGGAGTCGAACCCGGATTAACGACATGTTATGTTACGATGTTTGCCAAGGGTCTGGGGAAAATGATTATGAAATTCGACAAGGCAGGTTCTTTTGAAGTGAAATCTGGCAGAGGGAGGAAACCAATTGCTTAGACGTCAGTAGAAGATGTGCTCACAGCATTCCAGGAAAAGACGAGCAGCGGTGTGCGAACGTGCAGTGCACGGGGAATTTCCCGAACTTTGGACATACCTGTGAACACGGTGCATAAAATTGTACGAAACATCCTGTATTGCTATTCATACAAAATTACCCATGTTCAGGATTTGCTTCCTGCTGACCCGCCAGTAAGACACACTTTTGCTCTAGAATTTCTTGCTCACATGGAATTGGACAATGAATGGCCATGGAACATTTCGTGGATCGACGAAGCCCATTTCCATCTCCAAGGACATGTCAATACTCAGAATTGCAGAATATAGGTAATGGAAAACCTGTTCTAACATGAACCAATACCTCTTCATTTTACAAAGGTAACTGTGTGGTGCGGGTTGACACCATTGTTTATCGTAGGGCCATTTTTTTTCGAGGAGATGGGTCGTGCGGGTCCTGTTACCTGTACCGTCAATGGTAAACGCTATGAGAGTCTTTTGCGCAACTACATCATTCCAACACTTCAACAGCATGCATGTGCAGGTAGCATTTTTATGCAAGATGGCATTCCTCCGCACATTGCAAAGCCAGTGAAGCAGCTGCTGAAGAGGCATTTTGAAAATGATAGAATTATCAGCCATCATTTTCCAACAGCCTGGGCATCAAGATCGCCTGATCTTAATCCTTGTGACTTCTAGATGTGGGGTTACCTAAAAAGTGTTGTGTTCAGTAGTCCGATTGAAAAATTAGCTGAATTGAAGGCACGCATTGCGCAACACATTCACAACGTGACCCCTGAGACAGTCCGATCTGTTGTGGAACATGCTGTTTATCGGTTTCAACTTGTGGGAGAAAACGGTGGACAGCATATTGAACATGTCTCGTGCAAGTCTGCCGATAATTAAAAACCGATTTCTTTGTTGCTTTTATGCGGTTTTGGCCTCAGGACAATTAAAAACAGATTTTTCCTATCCGATGTGGTAAGACCTTGTCGCGGTGGATGGGCTTTCCACTAACAGTGCCATACTTGTTGAATGAATTGGATGTCTTTTTTTCAGTGAAAAAAAAAGAAAACGATACAGTCATGCACATTGAACAGTACAGTTGGTTTAACATGTAACGCACGCCATAGCTATCGTATTGCGATTCAAATGTCACTTGTAGCCGAACCCATTTATGTTATGACGCTTAAAGCGACATCTATTTCTAAAATTTGGAACTATTTTTTTCTTATGCTGTACCATCCCCCCCACCCCCACCTTCTTCGAGTATATTCAGTTCAAATTTCAGGTCATTCTGAGCAGTGGTTCTTTTTTACAGCTTTTTGAAAGTTGAACTTTAATTATAATCACCCTATACTTTAAAATTTCCCTTTAACATAGCTAAGCTTCGTATTTTTATAATAGTTCTTATTCAAACATTTTTTCTTTACAACAGAAAATATTTTATTACTTTAAATTATGAAACCAATTTTCATTTACCAACATATTAAGGTGGGTAACTCCTATACTTTATCGAGGTCTCCATTAGACCTGCTAATTATGCTGGTGTTTTTGAAAGCACCAGTAAATAATTTACCTTATTTTAAATTAAAAGGGGAGAAGGCATTTTTAATTAAAATTTAAGAAGAATAAAGATAGGAATATTAAACTTACACTTTTATTAAGGTGAAATCTTCACCCCCAGGACCATTACTTAAGCTTTCATCGTTTTAAAGGTGAGAGACATCTACTGTTGTATTGCAAAAATTGTGAAAAATATACTTATTCAAATAAATGGATGGCTTCATTACACCATCTTACATAATAACATATTTCTTCATCTCATAAAATTTCTACATAGTATACCGTGAGACACAAAAATTCACACATTGTAAATATTATTCGATTCTGCCGCCTTCTTTTAATTGTTTTTAGGAAAGGAAGCCAATTGGAGCAACTGCCTGATGAACGACAACCTAATAATTACCATCCCTTAACGTTACAAAGTGGAACAGTTAATAAGTGAAGAAGATATATGCAGTACTACAGTCCCTAACCTACCTAGACCTTACTGATGTGATGAACAGTTCACAGGCATAAGTGTTTTTAAACAAACAGGACCTCTTTGAAGCTGAGATAAATCCACTAGGACAAAAAATAGATGAACTGATTTACTATTCCTGAAAGTTTAAATAAAGGACTTCGGCCATTAACCGCGTTTTAATAAACCCAAAATTCAAGAGAATTCTATGAAGTGGCCAGCCTTCTGCATAGACTTTTTAAATAAGCTTTTAGACATTACTGATCTTTTCTTTTTCAGCCTCGCAAATAATGTGCATATAAATTAAGTGAATAAGAATATGCATGTGAAATATTGTGAATTGTAGTCACCAACAGAAATTTATACTCAGTCATAGTCTACATTTTGGGCTAACCCTTTATCATATTTTTAATTAGTGAATAATGTCCACTACTATTTACTTTAATTAAATTTTTTACTTTTATTTATCTAATAATCTTTATTTTACTTTTTTTAATCTAATCAATTATTCTAGTATTTTATTTATCTATTCTTTCGTCTATGGTTCGAGTTTATACACCCTTTTCCTCCCTCCTTTCATTTATTCTACTTTTGGGTGGTCAAGGCGAAATCACCATTCATCATCAGGTCTCGCCAGCCCAGTTTACAATAACCAAGCTCCTGAAAGAAGACCATCCTAGAATGCATACCTCAAGCATCTGTGTAGTCTTTGTCTATATCAGAAATACCGACGTACTGCCTGACTATTGAAACCGATTCAAAAATGTGCTTCGACGCCAGGTGTCTGGAAATGACACTGTGGCGAGAGGCAGTCTCAATTGTCCAAGTATACTCCAAGCCGTCCTAAGATGTTGCCGGTCATCTATCTCAAGGGATCTTGTAACTAGCCGCCGAAAATTCTAGAATGACCACTAAAACCTTGGCGACTTGGCGCTACTGTACGTCCTGCAGCGACCCCTGTGTCAAATCTGTAAGTTGTGCTATCACATGAGGCAGTGGGTCCATCGCATCGGCTTGGCGGGACCCGGAGCGCTATTTGGCTACTGAAAAGTCTTTTTACTAGATAGCCTTGTCACCAAACGTCGAGACACTCTTATTCTAGTTCTGGAGAAGCGAACATATTTTTTTTTTATCATTTTAACATTATATTTAATCACATAATTAAATATAATGTTTCTAAAACATATATATATATATAAAGTTAAGTTCAAAGTCCTTTTATTGTGATACCCGTTGCCACCTTATTGAATGGAAACTTGTAAATATTTTTTAACTAAAGCTCCTATATTTTGATGCCCATTGCCATACCGTTGTAAGGAACCTTGCGGAATACCTTTTAATGACTGGAACGTTGTTGGCAGGAGAAGTGAAGGCATTAACGGAACGTTTTTACAGGGAATATTATTCATCGCGGATTACGGTACAGATCTTGTTGTGGGGTACCGTCTTACCTGGAATATTAAAAAACACGGCGGAAGTACGAAATAACAAAATACGTTTACAATATCTAAGCATATAATGTTTATACAGTGAGAGAGAGTGTGCTTTTTGTATTATTTATTTATTTATCTATTTATACGCTCTTGAGCGTTTAGATATCATTTATTTATTTGTTTATTTGTTTAAAAGAAAATTTTCAAAGGTGACAATCGTTTATATATATATATAAAAACCGTATACAAAAAATAGAACTCTGTGCTTCTCCAATTTCAATTTTTTACTTCGCTGAAATAAATTCACAATATCGTACAACCTGATACCCACTGGCGTAAACAGGGAGATGTTGACGGGAGTTGTAACCCCCCATTGCAATGAAATTTTGTATATTTAACATAGGAATATATGAGTTGTAGCTCTGTAACCCCCATTGAGCCTATAACCCCCTTATGAACTTTCTGCGTACGCCTATGCTGATACCGATCTTTGTAAAAACCCAAACACTAATTTGAGTTAAGTTACTCTAAAACCCAAACTATTTATTTCGATCTTTATTATCTTATGGTTAATGGTATTAAAGACTTCAGACAAATCCAAACAATACACAAATCCAAAATATTTCTAACAATGCGATGTTGAAGAAAATCAAGAGCCTTTAAGAGATATGTTTCTGTTGACTTTCCGCTTCGAAAAAGAAATTGATCGTCAGTTATCAGTTTAAATCACTGCAAATCACCAATATCTTCTGTAAATTAGTTTTTCTATATTAATTTAATAAAGAAAAATTTGAGATAGAACGATGAGTTTTGAGGCAGATTTGTGATTATTAATAGCCAGAGGATATTTTAGAAAAATAAAATAATGTTCTTTGATGTTTTTGGGGTTAAGGGGCGTTTCAGAAAAACTTTGAAGCCCCATGTAATTATTTGATTTCTCCCTGTCACCATTATCCCCCACATAGCTTATTAGTTATATTTATTTTCACATTAGTGTTAAACGTAGTTTAAATTATAATAAATTAATATTCGCAAGAAATATATGCATTGATATTACTTTTCTGTTGCAATCTATCATGGATTAAAAAATCTTTTAAGCATGTTGTTTCTCAATTATAAACAAAATAACGCAAGGTTTAAAAAACAAGTATTAGCCATTGCTTTCATTGGTGCTTAATGGCAATTGATTACTAATGCAAGCAATGATATTGATATTCAATAGCAATATGTCTGGGCGAATAATAATACCAAATGTGAAATAAACAACCACAAAACCTAATCTATGTTAAACTTTGAGTGTTCTATGCAATTGATAAAAAATTTTGTTTTTCAAAAGTTTGTCAAGAGTTTAAAAACTATTTTGTAAAGAGGTCGTCTTCAAGAATCAGATAATTAGCTTAAATATAAGTTGGGGTGTATTGCTATGGTGATATCTACGTCAAAGTACTTAAAAACAAATTTTCATTAAACCTTTCTGTGTCGACGTTTGTTATATGACTTGGCTTGGAAAATAGCCAAGCCGTTTGGAAAGGAACAAATGGACATATTTTCTCTCGACTGAACATTTAAAGAGTTTTCCTTGAATACCTAGTAATTTCTGCAATCGGCAGCTGAGCTATTCCTTTGAAAATACGCATTTTGAACATTCCAGACAAGAGTTGTTAATTACATTCAACGAAAGCGTTTCATCAGAGAAAATCGTAGATGTTGAAACTGACCACAGTGCTGAAAAACATCATAATCTAAAAAAAGCAAACTGCAACTGCGCGATCAAAGAGCAATTATTGAAAGCTTCTTTGGTTTCGAGGAATCAAAAACGCCCCTGCAATATTATACCCTTTATAATAACTAGCGTTACAGTCAAATGCTCCTAACGGTGATTTACTTTTAACTTAGCATATAAAAGTGTACCAGCTGTTACAAATTAATTGATCTATCGGGAAACCAAGTAGCTGAGTGTTGGTCCACATTGGCAAGCAATATACGAGATCGTGAGCAGGTATTTATTGTTCTCTAGATGTTACAATAGCAGTAATAACATTCAAGCCAAAACTATTCATCCCTTCGAGCGAATGTCTGCACTAGAACTGTAATCAATACGTCAAAATGACAAGGCAAGCTCCAGAACTCCTTAAGAATCCATCCACTTGTGAAGACCAGACCGGGTGAGTATTACTACAAATATATTAAATAAATTAACCAAACAAATGGCGTAATATCTAACTAGCAATTTAGGTTAATTACAGCAATATTAGACCATAACAATAACCTGCACTTGGTATCCAGCAGCTGACGTCTCGGGCTCTTCTACACAGGTCCTTCTAAGCACTTGGACTCAATACCGGGTTCAACCAACAAGTCCTATTAAACCAATAAACTAGTTCTTTATAACTAATGGCTTCTCTCAAGTTGTTCCTTATTAACAAGTCCCGAAATGTCCTAACTGGCTAACTAAAGTCTACGTTAAATAAATTATTAAGTACATTTTCACACCGGTTAGCCTTAACTAAAAATATAACAAAAGCAATATCATCCTTTTTGGTAGTTCGTTGAGTCAGTCTCTTCATTCCGATGTAAACAACTCTACATCCTTTATGACGCAAGGTCTTCAGTTGTCAAACACGTTTCTTTAATCCGCAGACTAGTAACGTTA
>QLNU02015360.1:140057428-140087987 GCA_006491805.2 Dysdera silvatica
TAACTATATTTGTATTTAATTTGAATTATATGCAGTATTACTTCTAGTTTCTTGTCCAAAAAATGCAACTGACGTCAGTTACGTTTCTTGCCTGCTTTTCACCTGGGTTTTCAGAAATTATAGAATGCATGTTTTTACTATAAACTCTTATTGTAAGAAAGATAGCCACATCCCACAGAAATTTCACTGAAAAAATTAATATTTATGACCACTGTTTAAGATTATTTTTAACGTTGATTACGAATATGTAAAGATGTTGAAGGTACGACGTCGGTTTCGGAAACTGTTTTCGGGACTCATATAATTTAAATTCTCGAAAAACCCCAAATCCAGGCATTGTACTTCCACAGTATTCATATACCCATAATCAGCGTCAAAATACTGTTAATTTGAGATAATAACATTTGATCACTCTCAGGGGGATATCTATGGGAAGTGGCTATTATTCTTGCAATGGA
Organism: Dysdera silvatica; assembly: GCA_006491805.2. Lineage (NCBI taxonomy): Eukaryota > Metazoa > Arthropoda > Arachnida > Araneae > Dysderidae > Dysdera > Dysdera silvatica. Next base: position 140,057,887 of record QLNU02015360.1, read on the forward strand.
ACTTTATACCAGAAATAAGTTTTCAATAATTTCTGCTAAAGAAACTTACAAATATTCCTTGTTCTATTTTTTGGAAAAGAAACTAGAAACTACGCTGCATCTAACGCATCTGAATGAATACTCAGGAAATGTAAGGAACATGTTCAAATTAAATTTTAAAAAATATGTAAAAACATTTTTTAAGTTCAATTTGAACATGTTTATGACGCTACCCGAGTATTAAACTACGTGCATTAGATGCAGAATTATTTCTAATTTATTGCTTAAAAGTTTAATTTGGATCATCTGTGTGGCGCACTTTGTAGAAACTGTAGAAAATTTGTTGCTCAAATAGTCTACCCATTTTTTTAGGATTAATTTGAATATTTTCCTTTTATTTTCCAAGCATTGTTTTCTATGTTTTGGATGTAACACAGCTTGTCTAGTTTCTTGTTTAAAAACATATCACCTATAGTTCCCTTTACAGAAATATTAGAAAAGGGGTTTCGCCTATAGGCTCCAAATTTCTTTTAAATTGAACATAATTCTGATACTTCCCGAGCATTAAGCCGTTTTCATTAGATGCCACATACCTTTTAGTTTCCAGTCTAAAAATAGAATTGTAGTCAGTCACCTCTGCTTCTCTTTGAAGAAAACTTATTTTTTCCACAGGCTTCCATTATAATTTGAAGTCCGGAAAAAAAACAATTTTCGATAGATGTTTTACTTTTAAAGCCTTTATACTTCCACAAGCAGTGTTAAAATACTCTAAATAAGTACTAGGAATTTTCACTTGTTCCCAGGATGAATTTTGCATGGGAAAGAAAAATCATTCTGACATGCACACTCAAATATTCAAGTTCGTGTTTCATTCATCTATTTTTTATTTCTATTCTTAAAGGTGCATTTTATATCGGAAAAAGTAGTAAATTAACTTCAAATGTTGAATTTCAAATTCTGTAAAATTTATTAAATACATTTAGCATTGCAGTAAATAGATGCTTAAGTCTAAACTTGTCGCACTGATCTCTGTTAAGCAATAATACACTTTTTATAATCAAAGAAATCGATCAGAGAACAGTACTGTCTAGCGAGGAATAATTAAAGTCTATTTAAAAATTAGTGTCTGGGAAAAATTAATGTCAAGTGAGATTTAAGACTATTTTACGGAAAATTCACCTTTGCAACTCGAAGATTGTGTAAAATAAATCTCCTGTTAAAGAATAACCACAGTGACCAAAACTCACTTTCTAAAATGTTTGCGCCGTACTCTTTCGCACGACATCCACTAAAAATTAGCTGTGTCTCACACCTAGTGTTTCTGCATCATCACATATATGCTATACTCCCTTCCGAGAGTCCAATTGCCTTCATATGCTAATTTATTTTCCAAATTCAAGAGATAGGTAAGCTAACATATTACTTTGCAACCAGAACATCTTGTAGTGCGTTATACGACTGAAACAAGGACTCTCCTAACTTAAATCAACCATTGTTCACACGCGCAGTTTTGCGTGCCAAGTGAGGTTTCAGGAATACATTTTCTATCCATTCTGGAGTCGAAGTTTACTTGGATGCCATATTTTAATTTTGCGAAGGCTTTTACCAAATACAATGGTGGCTATGAAATTTGATGGAATTTGTTCAAACGTATATGCAAAATGCAAAATTTGGTAACCACTTTGAGAAACTTTGTATCATTTTAGTTTCCGCAGAACATACTTACGAAGAGATTTTAATCTTTTCTGTGTGTGTGTATGTGTGAAAAATTCTTGATCCCACTTTCTATTATTTGCATTTCTTCATTTGATATTCTCACTTTTCCATAAATCACATCCTTGAATGACGCTCGTAGCAATATGAAGGCTACTGCTACATTCCCAAAATATATCTTCTGTTGTTCTTCACAGAAATAATCCTGAAATTTAAGTTCCCCGTGAAAACATTTTTTAAAGTTTTGTACGCTATATATCTTTCATTGGGCCAAAATACATTCAGTTTGAAGTGGCCTAGACCTGGCATACTGAAACGGTGCTAGTCGTTGTCGAATATTTAAAGAGTAAAATAAACACATGCGTAAGATAAAATGACTTTGTACTTTTGATGGCTTAACTGGTGTAATAACACTCTATTTATCACTATTTGCAATAACTCACATTAGAATTAAGAAATCTAACTTTCCGCCATTTTTATGGAAACCGTACACCCTCTCGTATGAAAACCTACTACGTTTTATAATGAACCATAAATAAGCGAAGAGTCAGATTTAATTATAATGATACATTTTTCCACAATCTCTGCTACTTACTTAAATAGATCGCTTTGGTAGACATGTATATAAGAGAAAGCAGCCATGCCTGGCTTTACACAGTGGTTCAACAGTCAAGGCACACGACAGGTAAATTAGAAATCGCTGGTTCGGGTACAACCTTAATGCGTGGAAATTTATAAGCCAAAGATAGGGTCTAGCATGAGCAACAAGGAAAAGTGCGGAAAACTCATGTCAGACTTAATCCTAATGATTATTTCTTCCTTTAATTATTTAATAAAATAAATAAATTTATTTATTTAATTTGTCTATTTAATAAAATAAATTAATAAAAATAGAAAATTTAATGTAAAAATGTGTTTGCAACATGTTCTATTAATTACGTAAAAGCAGCTGCAATTTACTTATTTTCTAAACTCTTTAGTAAAAAGACGCTGTTGGTAAATGTATTAAAATTGAATTGGCTCAACGCAGTTGAAATATTGCTGACCTATGGCTTTGAGGCTATTAATTTTATGTCAATAATTATCTCTGACTTCCCAGTTCTTTTGATATATTTTTGTATTTTATTGATTCATCAACATTTAATGAAAACAGTGTTCACATATCGTTGAAAAAAAAACAGATTTTTCTAAGTTCAAAAAAGCCGACAAGATCAATATTTTTTAAATATAATTTGCATTATTTTAGCCCCTTTAGGATCTTGCCTTCAACAATGATAAAAAAGACATGATCAAGACAGAGAAAAGGCTGAATTACTCACAAGTGCTTCGTATTTCAAATATGCGTTTTCAAATCGGAACGAATCAATAAGGAATTTTTTTCCGAAAACGCGTAATGCTTATTGAATGACGTATTATTAATCTTTTAACTCAATGATATCTTCAAACTTGTCTTGTTTTTAAACGACTTTAAGAAAAAACGTACAGACTTGCGTTTGACAGCACGTTGAAAAAGAAAGTAAATGACGTTGGTTGGACAGATGTGCCTAATACAAAAGCTTGCTTTACTAGTTAACTTCCTGGGTAACAAATCAAAGTGCTCTAAAAGTGCGTTATATAGAAAAAATAAAACTTTTAAGACGAGTATTTCCCAACAGATACCGGAAAGGCTCTAAAAAGAGTGAGCGAAATATATTACTTTGTTCGAGAGAGCTGTACTGAACTTCGTTGGTACTTTATCACAGAATGGGGTATCAGATGTTTGCCTACCACGTGGTATGGGCTCGTCTTGAAGAAAAAGGCAACAAAAACAAGAGATATACCACCAATGAAAACACCGTAATATGTTGTCGCAGACAGAAACGGCATCGACTTTAGGTAAGTTCCTTCGTCCCTCAACTTCCGACTTATCAATCGGGTTTTATTTGATGATGTAAAGAGCTATTTAATCGTACCTTAAAAGGGCCCACCAACTTTGAAAAATCGTTTACTGATTTTACGTAATTGTGTCGTTCCCCGTGGAGATAGCTATGTTCAAAATCTGTTAATGGGGCAACATCTGCTGTTCGTAACTAATTCTTTTCACGTGTGGTGATTCTAGGTGACAGAAAGATAATCTTCCAGATTCGTCAAAAAAAAAATTAGAATTTGATTTTCTTGGCTGGTAAATTTTTTCCGAACTTTAATATACCTTGGGATGTATAATGATTTTCATAAAATATAAATTGTTATTATCAATCATAAATCATAATGCCTTATGTAATGCTGTCACATCCATGATAAAGAACTTCGTTAAGGTGATCTGAACAGAGGATGATGTCATCCAAGTTAGATGCATATTAGAAACAGAAAGCAATTAATGTTTTAAAGGTTTTGTTTCAAAGTAAATATCTATACCAGCATTCTTTCTTGCATTTTACTTATGCATTTAATTTCAAAATATTTATTTCTCTATCATAATTTTCTGCCTTTTTTAGGGCAATGTTTGCTTATTTTATACTTTGGTAAATATTATTATATATACTACTCACGATTCTGTGTGTACTATTTGGTATGTCGATGAATTTTTGCTATTAATTATAATTTATTCTATGATACGCTAATAAACTCACAAGAAGTGACATTTTGATTACAGTATCAAAAGTATTACTGTATCTATGCCCTCCAGCATCCTTATTTTTGTCCACAATTTCCCCTTAAGCGTAGTATAAGGAAATTCTTTACGATCATAAATAAATTTGGATACAAAAAGTACATTATCTTACGTCTTTTGCATTTAGCACACGAGAACTATCACTATTTAAAGTAAAAATTTGCATATTTGAAAACATAGGTCAACAATGTAATATGTGCCAAAAGGAAAAATGAATAAATATTCATATTAGACAATAAAGTATCATTTCAAAAATCTTACAGGATTCATTGTCTGTTAAAAGGATTGAAATATAAAACATTTTTAATTTGAAATATATTTTTCACGGAATAAATGACTGTAAAGTTTGTTTTTTACTTACAACGTTTGTATTAATTTGGTATTAAGGGTTTTTTGGAAGTTCAGTTTATTAGACTGAAACGACACGTATGGTAAGTTAAAACCAATTTTAATGAAGTAATAGCTCATAATAAAATTTGTTCCTTTCAAATTTGCTATAATACTTTTTGCATATTCATTATTTTAGAACTTCATCGTAAAATAAAAGCGTGAGTTAGACAGTGAAAAAAAAAGAGAATTGTTCCTTAAGACCAGATGTCATAGAATTAAAAGAAATCATATAATAAATTATTTTAGCGAAAAAGGTTAGTCATTGTCATAAGCTTAATTTTTTTAAGCAAAAATTCTAATAATTCAGACTAAAAAAATACCGTTGTTTAAAAACTTTATATGAAAACAGGAACTATTCTTATTTAATTTTACATTAATATCTAACTTAAAAATCACTATATGCTCTTTTTATTCTTCCCTTTGATGACTGGATAATTTTTGCATCATTAAAGTATATTTTGTCGGTGGTCTACAGTATTTTTAATATATTTATCCTTTTAGGTTAGCGTTTCTTAAATGGTTAATATAAAAGAGTCTTGGGTATTTTCAACCATCTTTTCGAATTCCCTTTCTTTAAAAATACTTTTTTTCGAACTAGCTATATATTAGTTCCAATTATTTTTATCATATAGACTATATATATATATATATATATATATATATATAAAGAATCAGTAAATTTAGGCAGATCATAGCTGGTCTGAATAAGAAAGAAGAATTGGACCTGCAATGTACAAATATTCATTGGCGTTATGAGCCAATAATCATGGGTTAAAGAGTGTTTTAAGAATCCAACATTCCCCATTCAATGCAGACATTATACAGGAAGACCTGTTTGTTTATAACCATCCATGTGGCAGAGATTTAAACAATTTTTTTGTTTGAAAGAGACAAAAAATAGAAAGAAATAGAAAGTCGTATATACATCTCACATCAAAGTAACACTGTTGAATAACTTACAAGTAGTAATTCAACAAACTCAGTTCAAGTAATACCACAAATGTAAAAAAAATATAGATGAATTTATTCAGTGTCAGAAATTTTTTATTTTTAAGCATTTTTAGCCGAGTTTTTGCAAGCATATTTTATTAATAATAAAATAGGAAGTGGTTTAAGTACCTTGTAATAGCAGTAATGTAGAAATTAAATTCAAACTCGTAACTAAAAAGATAGCACATGATCAGTCAAAGGCAGTTTTGAAAGTGTTTCCACATCTTATAAATTAAGCAATACCAGATATCCAAAAGGAGTAATGAACAGGTGCTTCCATCTATATTTGAGAACTGCGATTAGATGTATTTAATTGCAGTAATTCTTTATAAGAAACATTTAAGATTTCTTTCTAGGGATGAAATTTAAATAATATTACAGTATAAACAATAATGTATACAATATAGGAACATTAAACGTAAAATCAATAAAATAGAAAATCATACGTAGATACATTTGATACATGCAAAATAGAAATATATAGAGGTGTAAAAAAGAATATAAATATACAAACGCTTTTCGAAAATGGTTTATGCTCAAATAGTGGAAACAGAGCCGAATATTTTCAAAAAAAAATTTTTTAAAGAAATCTTTTCGAAAAGCTAAGTCTGCATCCCATTGCCTTTACACCATTAATTTTTAGTGTTAATGCAGTAATGGCATGTATAGTGAATGGTACTTACGTAATAAGGAAAATTTTCTCTAGACTCTGCTTGGTTACACATTATAACATTAAAGGATATAAGCAATCCAGGCTAAGATGGCGACTTGTTTAGTTTCGTATTGAATGCTCCAGCTGAAGCGTCTCTGTACAGGGTTATAGCTTGGTAGCCTTTTGGCGAAGTATGTATGATGGTGGCGTGAAGAAAAAACATTTATACATGAAAATACTTTATGCATATGCTAAACATTTTTTGTTTAGCAATATAGATGAGAATTTTCTGAATTTATCTATTGTAGAACGATTTTGGAAATCCGTTATTAATTAAGAGAATAGTGAATTGTTGAAGACTATTCCTTGTGTCATTTCTAGTATCACAGATTCTTGATATTCTAGTTCCCATGGTGATAATGATGTTTCTGAAGACGACGTTAGAAATATTAGAGCTGCATTTAGAGAGGTGGTTAACTTGGAAGGTGAAGTCCATCTTTTTGTCGTAAATGATGCTTGTTAATTTATTCTTATCAGTGATTTTAATATCTATGTTCAGATAGTGAATAGAATTGTTTTGAACGGACGTTTCTGCTAATTTTAATTCACTGGGGTAGATATATTGGAAATTTTCTTCAAACATTTGGTTGTTAAAGGCAATAATGTCATCAATATATCTATATACATTATATAGGTACTCAGGTATGTTATTTTGGTAATGGTGTAAGAATAAATTCGCAGCGAGTGATGAGTAGCACGTTCCTTGTAGAATGCCACAAATTTGTTTATATACGTGCTTGCCATTATAGATAAAATTATTGCAGATGGCAAGTTTTGGCAAGTTTTGACAGTATTCTCCCTCAATGCCTTTAAGAAGGTGTTGACATTTAACGAAGTAGGTGTTTAGAACGTTTTCCAACTTTTCAAATGGTATGCATGGGAATAAGTTCTCGAAGTCGTATGTACTGAAATCATTAATGTAAGCATGGTTGTTTAGATATTGAATTATAGATACGTTATTATTGATGAAGATGCAATTTTCTTTTAATTCTGTGATGTTATGGGCGAAGATTTTTAATATATCGAAAAGAATGTAATTAGCAGAATGATTGTAACAATTAATCCCGTTGGTATTAATGCGAAATTTAACGGGATTTTTGTGAAACAACACTTGCGAAGATAAGAGGATATTGGGTAGTATGATGTTTGGTTTTGAAAAGTTTGTTAAAGGCAATAATCTTCTTGGTAGTAGTGGACAAATTGTAATTGTAGAGCTTATAGGTGGTAGAACTTCTAAGTTCTTGATAGATAATTTGATGATAAAGTTTTTTGCGAACTATGGCGAAATTTCCGTTCGCTTTGTCAACACTAGTAATGATGAAAAGTTTCTTTAGTTCATCGATTTGCTTGTGGATCTTACAAGGAAACTACCCCAGGTGTCTCTCCCGGATCGGTTTGATATTTAGTCAGAAGATAGTCAGTGCGAAAATAAAACATATAAAAAATAAAATCTGCCCCAATCGACCCCCAAGCAGAGGTAGAAGCCATTAAAATTTGGCAAAATATTGGATTTGTCGCGAAATTTGGCGAGTTTTCATGAAAACGGTCAAACGAAAACGGGAGTATGCAGTTCAGTATTGTTTTCCTTACCCTAATCTTAAATATAGACAAATTTATAAGATGAAAAAATACGTCACTAATATCGGAAATAAGATTGAAAAATTGTATTCAATAAAGAAGCATAGTTTTGAAAATTTCAAAATTGCGAGACAGAATGGTTTACCTGTTGCATGTTACTGATTTTCAAATTTAGGCACACAAATATAGTAGAGAAATTAAATACAAAAATTTCAAAGCATCTCCCAGTTTTATAGCACATTTCAAGAAACAATGGGGCATTTCTTGTAAAAAAATAACAAAATTCGTTACAAATGACGAAGTATAAAATTCGAAATATTTGGAAAACCAAGATATTGAGTTTATTCTCCGTGTATCTGATGTAATGAAAAGCTATTTACCGATTCACATTTTAAATACGGCTCAAAACAGTTTCAGCAAAGAAATGACATCAATGAGAACCCATTCTTTCAAAACAGACAAACATGTTCAGGGAACCATTCAATCGGCAAATTCAGTTTTGCATTCTTTCACAATACAGTCTTTAATTTCTATGGATGGGACACTGCTGTCAAAATTTTTGCTCATACATCAAGAGCCAAAGGGAAATTTTGGACCCCGCGTTTGTGCTACTTCGTTTAACCATTCAAATATCGTTATCACATGCACAAAAAGTGGGAAATCGTCAAAATATATACATAATTCTTATTTATTAGACAGCGTCATCAAGTCCACTTTAACAATAAATGACGAAGTGTTGGTATAATTGGACTGTTGAAGTGGTCAAAAAGGTGAATATACTGAGGAAACATTTTCTATTGGGGAACACTCAGTCATTTTCTAGATATTCCACCAGGCACAACTTCTTTAGTTCAACCTTATGATGTTTACTTTTTCCGGCAATGGAAATATTTTGCAAAAAAAAAAAAAAACTTTATTATACTTCACGACATAAATGAAATTAACGTCCTAAAAGTACTACCATCCTAATAAAATTAAACTGTTTAATTCATAACCAATTGTCCGCTTCTGCATTTAATAACATGATAAAATATGCCTGGTGGAAATCGGCTTACCCTCTTTCGAAACCAGAAGCGTTTAAAAATTTGAAACAAATTTGCTTCACTTTTCAACAAAATCCATCATGTTAACAGAAAATTGCATAAACGGCGAATTTATATGTTGTAGTCATTGAGAAAACTTCATATGTTTTTCTCATGTTTTTATTGATTTTCACTCTCATTTTTAGTTTATGTAGTAAAGCAAAGTAAGCTTATACTTTGCATAAATCAAAAATCCTACATAACGTTCTATACAAAAGGAAATCAATCTTTATTTATCGTCAACACACAACTTTGAGTTAACTTCTTGTACATTTTTTATCGCGTGGGCTATTAGCAATGAGTAGATCAAAGTCATCACAAGTTAATGCATCATTGTACATAGTTCATTCTTATATTTCATATAGTTCGTCATATTGTCCATGATTATGAGAACTATTAAGTATGCTATTAGATAATATGAAATTGTAACTGACACAAATAATTCAAATTTTTATATAAATTGCCTTACCCTTATTTTTGAGAGTGAATGGCTTTTTCTGCAAACCTGATAAGTGACTATTTTTCAATAACACGTTACTGAATAACGATTACTGGGTTAGATATAGTTTTTCACAACCACGAGTATTGATGATTTCAGCGAAACAATGGATATTTTTTCAAATTTCATGAAAAATCGCCAAATTTGGCGACAAACCCATTTCGCCAAATTTCAATGGCTTCTACCTCTGCTTGGGGGTCTATCGGGGCAGATTTTATTTTTTTATATATTTTACTTTCGCACTGGCTATCTACTGACTAAATATTAAACCGATCCGGGGGAGACGCCTGGAGTAGTTCCCTTGTTAGTCATATTGATATGACTATAGTTACATTCTATAATATCTTTTGAGGATTCTTTGATTTGCAAAGAAATATTGCCAAGCCATTCTAAGAAAAATTCAACAGGGATGGAGTATTTCTGGCTCAGTTTTATGCCAAATTGAAGAAGGTCTTTCTTGAGATGTTGTAGTAACCTCTTTAGATTTAAGAAGGGAACAGGACAAAAGTTAGTACCTTATACCATGATATTGGGTAAATCTTTGAAAGGAATTACTGATAAATCGCCGGTGCAGATATGCTTATGATGCTCGTCAACAAATTGTTTTAATTTCGGTTTATGGCAGAGGCAGGGGTTTTGTAGAACCGCGTCTTTAAAATTTGTGCAGAAATCTTCAGAGTTAAAATTTTCTACCAATGGGTTTACCATATTAGTAGGCAATGTTGACCTGAACCATATCCTTGAGGGAAAATAAGTCTATGTTGTCCATGAAGACTTTTTTAATATTAAGTTTATCAAGCACTTTATGCTTAAAGCTAATCACGCAAAATTCTTTAGTTTTTCTATCTGCCGTCATTCATTTACTCTGGTTGATTTTAGAGTTAATAAGGTCAATAATCAATTTTTTTTTACATGAAGTGATGGAATATACTGAGATTACATATGAAAAAATTTCTTTCTTCTTTTTATTGCTTAAGGAAAAATGTGTATTTTATAAGAAATATAATATGTTGAAAGTATTATTGTAAATGTTAAAAATGTTACTGACAAAATTTAAAACGTTGAAGTCCTTGTATATATGCCTTCTGGGTGCACCGAAACCTCGTTTGCCTCTTGTAATCTTGCTATTTCGGTAGTGAAAAAGGTTATATATGCAAGTGAAATTGCAATTGCTTGGAATAAATCTGAAAGAGTCAGTCAGGCCATAAGGATGGATAGTTTTATATTGGAGCATCATGATATTTTCAAGTGTAAGTCTTTTTTGGAGATAATTTTTAGTGTCCAGTATTTTAATTTCTATTTTCCCGAAATCATGTTTCTGGAAATGTTGTAACTCCAATCGTCCTTCTTCCGAGCGATGCTGATTGATACGTATGTTTAGACTATTACTTGTTTCTCCAACATATCCCATACTGCATTGCAAACACTTAATTAGGTATACACAGTTACTTGTTCTGCAGAAAGGCTCGTTGTCCACGTGTGTAATAAGGTTATCCTTACTCATATACGGGCAAGTTTTACATCTTTTATTCAAACATTTAGAGAATTTAAAAGTATTTATGTATGATTTAAAAATGTTCTCTTAAAGTAGTTTATAAACATGGGGTTGCACAGTTTTCATCAGATCTCCCCCAGTTTTGGGATCTGACGCGGTTCTTGTTAATCCACGAGACAACCGATTTAGTATTGATCTATATGGATGTAAAAGCAAAAGAGCTATATAATGTATTATCAATACACTAGGTGAAGAGAAGTTATGAAGTAGATGATTTAAAAAAAGAAAAAGAAATCAATATTTATTTATATATAGCGCATAAGCTGCAGCATATACGTAAAATAAAGTAAATAGAGAGGTTTCAAATATAGTAAATTTAGAATTGGAGAAAAGAATAATAAAGAAAAATATAAAGAAGAAATAAATGTGTAATTATCTAAGTACAGGCGCATTGAACCGCTACTATATTATAGATAAGTTATAGTGCAAAATTTTGCTATAACTTTATATATCTATATATATATATATATATGTATAAGGTAATCGCAGTTAATGACAAAACGAAAAAGTGGACAGATGTCTGGAAAGTTTTGGAGAAAGTTGTTCTACACCGTGTTATTAATTTCCCATTACTCTTCCTATGAGCTGGGTCTTCGACTAAGAAAAGAATTTTTTAAGAAAATAATTTTTCTGTACACATTATTATTACCGAAATTATAGGCTATGTGCTTTTATAGTCAAATAGGCCTAGTGGTATATATAACTTGAGGTTTTCTCCTCTTAGTTGAAATGTTTTATTTTCAGGCAAAATGTAATTAAGCAAGTATAAATATATATGTATAATTGTATTCACTGCAAAATGCAATGAAATACCCCTTATTTTATTTAACAAGTAAAGTATTTCACATTATTCGCACATTATATTTTCTTTATGGTAAATGACATTCGTTTCATACATTAGAAAAATATAAGAAAAGTGCGAAGTTTAATTCCTGTTTCTAGCTATTCTAATATTATCTTTTTACGCAATATACAATGTATATCGTATACAGTTTTCCGTAAAAATCTTTCACTGGTATAAGTATTTTTCATCTATCATACCTTATCTCTCTCTTGTGCAATGATTTATTTATTTCCAATATAAGAACGTATTACAAATAAATTTGACACCAACGTATTAGTAGCTCAATCTAGAGCTATTTTTTGTTTAGGAGAAAAAGAGACGCCGTCCTAATCCCAGATTCGAACCAGGGTCCCCGCGTTGAGCCCGCGGTGTCTTGATCTACTGGACGAATGAGAACAAGAAAAAACGCTTTTTTCTCCGTATATTAAGTTGTCAGATATTATTACCCTTCATAGGGATAACATAACCTCCAAATATTGATCAACACATAAAGCCACCGGGGCGAGATTTTTGTGAGTTTTTCATGAGGGATTTTTTTATTACAAATAAATTTGACACCCACGTATTAGTAGCTCAAACTAGAGCTATTTTTTTTTTGTTTAGGAGAAAAAGAGACGACGACCTCTTCCCGGATTCGAACCAAGATCCCCACAGTGTCTTGACCTACTAGACGAATGAGGACAAGAACAAACGCTTTTTTCTCCATATATTAAGATGTAAGATATTATTACCCTTCACAGGTAATTTCTCAGGGCTTTTCTTCTAAACAAAAAAAAAATAGTTCTAGTTTGAGCTATTAATAAGTGGGTGTGAAATTTATTTGTAATAAAAAATCCCCACTAAAAACTCATAAAAATATCGCCCCGGTGGCTTTGTGTGTTGACCAATAATTGGCAATTGTGTCATGCCTGTGAAAGGTAATAACATCTTACAACTTAATATATGAACGTAATATGAAACAATAATCTTCTCAATGCTCTTTATTCTCTTAATGGTTTTCTTTTCAAATAAATATCCGTATATGTTTCTATTGCTTAGGTGAACACTTTGCACAATCTCTTAGATATACTCAGCTATGAAAATGAAATTTCGTCCATCCACTTTCATCTCTTTTTCTTCTTATTTTAAACATATTTTCTTCACGGGTGATTGTCTGAGACATTGCCTAATTTTCTTTTACATTGTCAATATACTTTACCGTTCCAATTTTCGTTCCCGTGCATTTTCCATTTGCTTGTGAAATATCATTCTAGTATTAAAGCACAGGCAAGGAAAAGGGAATTACATTATTCTAAGTTGAATGCTGCAGAACGTCATTTTAGCTTAATTAAATTAACTTGTTTGCGTGGTTGTTTAGTAAAGAGTTTCTGCCGTTCCTATTTAATATTTGTGCACATTTTACATTCCACCATTCAACATTTGCTTTCTAAGGTAAATATGTTCAGCAGGCTGCAATCTTCAACATTGCTTTTTGTTTACCACAATTTGCCCAGCTTAACTGGTTCCGCATCCAGGAGGTGTACATGCTTATTTTGTTTTATGTCCCTCCTTGAAAAATAAATATATGAAATTAAGATACCGATTCCAAAAGACAGTTGCCATTCTCCAACTTTTACTAACATTTCTTTTTCTTCTTCTAGATTTCATTAAATTCTATAATATGCCACCTTCTTCTTCACTTCCGTTTCCAACTTTTGGAGCCTTAATTTAGGAATAATGAGAGCGCATGATATATATACATAGCAACAGTAAAATACGGACAACAAATTTGACTTTTCTGTTAATCTCAGATGACCCTGCGTTCGTGTTACTTTGATTAATGATAAGGAACAACTCAACATCTGACCCTTGGGGCTCTATATCTTAACATATGCAGAAGAATTTCCATATATCAGACTTTCGTTTGTCGAAACTTCCTATATATATATATCAAAATTTTGATGAACCTCGTGATCTGAAGTTCCTGTTCGTGACACTGATAAACATATTTTTTATATCAACGTTCTTACATATCGAAAGTTGTTTTTAAAACATTAGTCTTGGATATAACATATTATGGAGATCCCCCTATTCTATACAGAACCATCTTGGATGAATCTGTCATATGCTCAAAACATCGGCTAGATAAGGTCTTCGTAATGAGGTATTTTACTCAGTTTGTATGGTTCAAATATAGATCACGTTTCATAGAATGTAAATTTCAATTATTCGCTAATAGTTAGGTATACCTAATATATATAGGATATTACTGACTCAAAATTTGGATTCCAGGCATATTAATTAACATTCAATTTATGTGCGCGTTGGTGTTCTTTTAGTCAGCTACTAACAACCCCTTCCGTAATTAAATTCATTTATATTTAATTCATTTTCCATTTTTCATGCGACAGAGACTTGAGAAACGGCTGGTCGTTTCTCTTCTAAAAAAACTTTGGATGTTATACTGTTTCATCGAAGAACGGCATAATCCCCTTTAATGAATAAATTATTGTTAAATTCTAGTTTTCTACATTTCCAAAAGTTACATTCTTATGCGTACATGACCGATAAAACTAACTAAAGTAAAATCTGAGAAAATGAGAAATAATTAACCATCTTACAAATCCTGAATCTAAAACATTACCAGTTGTTACACTGAATATACTTCGAACTTCTTGAGAGTTTTGAACATAATTTAATCACAGATTTGTATTTTATACAATGGCGTAACGTAAAATCTCGAGGCCCCTCGCCATAATTTTTTGGGGTCCCCCTTTTCCGAAAATTAATTTGTGTATGCATATATGAAGAAAAAAATTATATATAAAATAGTGTTGTGTCTTCTATAAGAAATTAACCGGCGACGCATTCCAATATTTTAAACAGAACATGTCTATTAGTCACCGTTTCATGACGTAGGGTTCTGGTGCAAAGCATGTACCATAGCTTCACACCTTGCCCAAATTTTATAATTTTCGGATGTTGAGTTCAATTTTAAAGGCAATAAAAACAGCTAAAGTAAATACGCGTAATGAGTTTGCCACAGTTGGAAACCGTTCATTTTACTTTATATTTTACCTAAAGATTAAAAGAAATCCTTATTAACTAAAAAATATAATAATATTACTGTTTTTTACTTATAATTTTATGAAAAATAAAAGCTGACAAAAGTGGATTACAGAAGTTATCAGTACGCCATTGATTTTATACCATGTAGATTTTTACGGAACAAATCAATAATAGAGTGGGCTGAAAAAACATAATTTACCATTTCGCTATTCTGATAGTGTAGAAAGGGTGCCCACTGGGATCAATGTAAATATTGTAAAATATTTTTTCGATTGAATAATATCTTCTGCCATTGCATTGCACTTGAATTTTCGAAATTTGGGTTAAAAGTGCCTGTTTTTTCTATAATATAAAATAGTTATTTTTGGAGATAGATATTGCAATGGTGCGGAAAGAGTCCCACTAAAGTCAATAAAAATAGTGCAGAATATGTTTTCTATTTAGTGATATATTCTATCCCTGTATCGCACTTGAAATTTGTGAATTTATACGGAAAATGTACTTTTTACCTGTCACAGAAATAACGCAAGCATGCGAAACATATGGACCAAACACTTTTTATTTCTATTTGTACAAAACATAAAAATAAAGGAAATTGCGTTGGGGTAGGGGGGGGGGGCGTGCTGTGACCAGACTATAACGACTAGCGTAAGACTGATTCCAAAATCATACGAGATATGGCGCGCCGCCAAGCGAAGAAAATAAACACTAGTAGCGCAAGGAATCGAAGCATCAAGGAGGTAAAAGCAATAGAAAGCGGAGTGGTCAGAAACTAGAGTATCCGAAGTGTAGTAACTTTATGGTTGCAAAGTTGTGACGTTGATAGATGTTGCATTATCGTTTGAGATTCGTTGTCTTGCTACTGTTTAAATTGTTTTCTGCGTCCTTTAGATTTGGTTGTTCCGCAACGAACCATGGTATCCAAATTCACTATCCGGCAGACATTTCAATGCCCCATCTTTGGAAGTCCCAAATAACTTTCTGAGACAAATCTGCTACTCATGGACTGCGGACTATGGACTTATATACTGCACTGTTGCTCCGCTGAGAGACAAAATGTTGCACCCATAAATGGGAAAAAACAAGCTGAGTTTGTCGGAAAATGCTGAAGCTATTGCTATTAAAATTGAGTCCATATGGGCGAAAGCAAGTATCGCCATTCCCATTGTCACTCACACGCGCGTGGTTCAAATGATTCATGCATATCATGCAAAATACACAAACTTGAAGGGGGTCTTATAACAGAGATAAGGACAGTAAGAAATCCCAAGCAAATATTGAGGCCTTTTGTCAGGAAGCAAGCACAGAACTGTTTGACATTAGAGCCTGCAAATATATTTCTTTTAAGGGCTGTACATGCGAACGTGAAAAAAAAATATCTGGCAAGAAACAAGCCATTATCCATAATCAACGGACTATGAAACTTCTTTTAAGGGCTCTCTTGACGTTCCTAAAACAATACAGCATCAGAAGATAGCTGACAGAAGAGCTCGAAATATATCTCGCAGTGATACATCTACAATGTCTAACGTAATTCATGTCGAAGACGATACAGAATGTTCTTCAGAATCACCCGAAGTAGACCTAAATCAATTCATCTTCAAACCTCCAACCCATTTTATCTCCCGCACTGACCCAAAATCCAATGATTTCTCTCTTAATCTTTCCTCCACATCATTTTGTCATCCTTCAACCTCTATGGTTTCTGACAGATTTGGTGTGTCAGACCGGACTGTGGTTGCAGTTACTTCAAGTGTACTTCACGATGTCGGCCCCATAACTAGCAACAACACCAGTTTAGTAATTGACCAGAACAAATGAAAAAGAGAAAAAACTGAAGTTAGAAAGCAGCTCTAATTGCAGACAGTGTGTGAAGCTCAACGTTGCCGTTGAAGTGTCTTCATTTTGGCGAACACAAGGACGATACATTGGTAGAAAGAGGGTTTGTGCTAAAACTAATTATGTTGGTCCCCACCCAACATGGGTTTCTACCATATTCATGTTTTGTATAGCTCAGGACAGTAATAAACATTGTTTGGCCTATATTTTTCGTATGCTTATGTTATTTCTGCGATACGTAAAAAAAGTATATTTTTCCCATAAATTCCGAAATTTCAAGTGCGATGCGGGGACAGAATATATTACTCAATCGAAAAGCTATTCTGCACTAATATTATTGACCTCAGTGGGAACTCCTTCCGCACTATTACAGCAGCCATCTCCAAAATAACACTTTTAACCCACATTTCGAAAATTCAAGTACAATGAGGGTGCGGAAGATATTATTCAATCGAAAAAATATTTTACAGCATTTTATTTATCTCAGTGGGCGCCCTTTCCGCACTATTAGAATAGCAAAACGAATGTTTTTTCAGCCTACCCTTTTCAATAAGGTGCATTTATTATGATGTACGTGTTACATATATTGTATATAACGATTTTAAAAGCAAAATAAAACTAGTGAGTTTTCTAAATTTTTGATTCCAATATATTTTACCTGAGATTTTTTTTTTTTCATTTTAGATTTCAATAACGAAGAAGCGACTATTTGGCGCTCTTGGAAACCCTAGCACCTAAAACCGTTTACAAAACTCGTTTGCAAATCCTATCTACTTGACTTCACTAAGTAAGTGCTTTACATACAAGTATCACAAATGTATTATTTCTATATCCTGTCTCTTAAAGAAAGAAATATTCCTGTTCAAGGAATATGTAGAAGAGGCATTAGGTATACTTGAATATTTCATACATTTTGTGCGTTTTCCAATTTTTTATTAAATCCATTTTTGTTTGTGGAAGTCCTAAAGCCACGTATTTTCCTTTCCTTTGTCTCAAAATTTCATTTTTTTTAGCTCACATTGCCTTGCCTTGGCGCAGTAGTAACGCATTCACTTAACATGCGATTAATACGGGTTAGTCTCCAAATGGTGCAAAATAAAAAGGAAGCTTACCGACTAACTGCTCTCTGTAGTTCGAAGCTCATTTCCCTTAACATTACGAGGTTAGGGTATCTGGAAAACATGCAGGTCCACTGCCCTTGTGCGGCATAATGGTAAGGCATTCTTCTGTCCTTCTATCAGCTTGGGTTCGACTCATAATGACATCATAGAACACGTGCCGTTTTTTAATCCACCGTGTTTTCGTATTTCTGGGTTGGGTTCCCTTGACAGAAGAGCTTTGGATTCCTCTGTACGTCACGGTGCAATCAAGACCTTTACTGTGTCCTTGCGCCGTGAAATCACCAACAAAAGTTTATACGTAGGTAATTGTAGAAATAAATTATTTTTGTCGTCTCATATATATAACTTGTTACTATACCATCGCAAAGCTTTTCCAACCAAAAATTAATGATTTCATAATTTAATTCTTCGCAAATTAATGCTTCATAATTTAATGCTTCGCAGTTTCATTTTAACTTCTTTTCTTAACTTCATGATTTAACCTTATTTTGCAGCCTTATTATGAAAAACTATTTTAGTAGAGTTTGACAAAAAAATTAGTGAAATATACAAAAGTTAAAATAATTGTCAAAATTCACAATGTTACGCTTTATTACTTAGATCCATCATAATGATTTAAATTGATAAAACTGAAAGCCAACGACTAATTTTGCAAAAAAATTTAACAACATTAACTGATGTTAATTAACTGACTTAATCTGTCATTTAGTCTTTCAATTAATTGTAAATTATTTTATTTATATACAAATGCATATAATTATAAAATAGGAAATAAAAATATAATTAAAATAAAAAATCCTAAACAAGCTAATTTTGACCGCTTTCATATTTTTACCGTCCTAAATTACACTTTTTAACGGCAGTTTAAAATTATCAGGAGAAAAAGGAAAATAACGTATAGGAGACGAAAGTCAAATCAGAAATCTTCGACATACCCGATTGTGATATTAGTCCCTAACAAACATTTTTGTATTCCTTAATGTTTGTAAAAACTCATAAATAAGGTCTTAGATCTAAATCATGAAATCATTGTAGGAGAGGTGAGTGCTCTTGTTATAAAATTCTTCTTTAACTTCATTACCAATAAAAAAAGACAGCTTCTATTATACTTTGTTTTTGCATTATTTCTGTAATATGAGAGAAACGCCCTGAGTGTTAAACTTGAGAAGCCATTAATTCAAATAGCTTTGAAAAGAAACTTGTAAACGAAACCATTTTCTCATTTATCTATAATTTATTTATCAATTTTCAGATAAGCATTAATTTCAGTGGAATGCTATGTGATTTATTAACATCAAACCACTCTCGTTGTAGCAGATGATGTGGTAATATTAGATGCGGGCATTATGCGAATAGTTTGACTTTAATAAATATCCATGCTAGTCTCGCCCAGCGGGTATTTGGTTTCTTTGACTCGTCGCTTTAGTTTAAAACGCAGTCCAAGCACTGTCCCATTAATTGCGAATTTGTGCGTAATGAAGCATTATATTCGCTCGCAGCGGTGAGTTTCAGACACCTACATATCAATGTGCAAGAGCATTTAACTGGCAATCAAGTAGTTGTGGGTTCAGTTCCCACCAAGCCCCGAGAAATCTTTCTCTTCTCTGCGAGTAGTTTATTATCTAATACGCGATTGTTTGCTTTTATTTTTAATCAGCATATAAACAAAAAGATAACGGTGACGGAGATGGTTCAGAATAAGATCCTTGAAAAATGCGTAGTAGAATAAATTTTTTGGCCGAAATCGATCAGCTAAAAATGTCGGTTACTTTACAGAGGGTGAGTCATAAATATTGATACACTTGGTGGTACATAATTTATTAAAAAATATCTAAAAAGACAAAACTCATTAAAAAAAATCTTCTAAATAAAATCCATCATGTTCAATGGTATTTAGGCAACGTTGAATTCCAGCATGATTCTAGCATTTGGCTTGGAGGAAAAGAACTCCTGAGCTCCGGTTTTCGCCTTCTCTTGATTTCTGAAATTCCTACCACGCAGGAAGTGAGCCATGGACCTAAAAAGATTATTTGCCACTGGGAGAAAGATCTGGACTATTGGCTGGGTGGGGTAAAGGTTCCACACCATCAAGTTCCTTTATTTTGGAAAGGGTTGATATTACCACGTAAGGTGAAGTGTTATCATGCTGCAGCAGAACTCTTCTACAGCTGACCAAATTTGAATATTTCTATGACAAAGTAGCTTACATACATTCGATGGATTTATTAAGAGTAAATCTCAGCGGTGATTGATTCTACAGCCATTTGGAACAAATTCATGATAGACCACTCGTTCACTGCGCCTCCATACGCACAAAATCACCTTATGCTCAAATCTTCCACGTTCGGCTACTAGTTCTGGTAGCTGACCCGGGTCTAACCACTGATTTTTCATGTTTCGATTATGGTCGAAAGCATGTTTTTTATCTGAGGTCACAATTCTGTGGAAAAAGACGATTATCACAAGGATTTTGTAGCAGCTAACGACACGCATCCACTCGTCACTGATCTTGTGCTGGAGTCAAATCATACGATGCAACTTGAAAACTTCTGTTCATCTTCTCCCAGCAAGTAAAGGCAACGTACAATGCTCGACTGTGAAGTACCGAGTTCTGCCGACAATTGTCGAGTGCTGGTAGATGAATTTGCCTCAACTGTTTGGCGAAGACAATCCGAATCAAAAGTGGTTGGTCTGCCTGGGGGTGTCTTATTTTACAAATCATGATTTCCGGATTTGAATTTCGAGAATCATCTTTTTGCGGTAATATGACTCATAACAGATATTTCTAGTGGCCTTCACCGCATTATGCCCCAGCTGAAATTCATAAAACAAAAGTTTATGAATGAGACGATTTTGCTTGTCCATTTTAACTTGCGAATATAAGAAAAAATAGCATTAAATATCAATTAGTGCGATTTTAAAGATGAAGTATACAAGTATTAGATAATATAAAAAAATATTCCTAAATATGTTCATGATAGATATGAAGGACTCTGTACTCTAAAAGCTGCCTAGGCTATCAATATTTATGACTAACCCTCTATATATATATTGTTGTTTAAATTAATTTTTCTTTTCGGTTAGCAAACTTATACGGGGAACGTTTGCATTTAGGAAATATATGATAGATTGTAATCTCTAATTATACCTCAAAAATTATAATTACAGATGTTCAAAACATATACATGCTCCCAAGCTGAAACATAGTGGTTAATACGTACTACAAAATTAACTATTATTAAACATATATGATAAGTGAGCTATAATGCGACAATTCTAATTAAAAAAAATTAGAATAATCAAAGGAAATGTTTTAAATGATCCAAAATTCTAATTTTGTTTCGTATTAGAAATAATGTGTATCAAACATGAATTAGCACCATCTAAATTAGCGGTGCCGAAACTTTTATTGCCACGAAACTAATTAGAGATTTGTGTATAACCCGCAACCCAACTCTAGTGTTGGAACATCGATGTTCCAACGATTTAATTGATCAGTCGATTAAATTTTTAATTGTTTTATATCGATGCGGCTATTTCTGCTTTACTTAAGCGACACTTCTGCTTTGAAGAAACCTTGCAATTTAATCAAATTTTTCATACAAAACTTACTATTGTAAATGCAAAATTACTTACTAAATGTACTATGAAAATTTAAATGACAATAATGGCAAAACTAAGAGAAATATTTTTGATATACTGCTTTACAATTACATTAAAAGAAATATACATCTCCAAAGTTTAGCTAATATCTTTTCCCCCATAATAAACATCGCAACAAAAATCAAATTTTTTGATAGTAATCATCAGACCATCCATGTCACTTTCGCTGCCCTGCATCAACCCACCGCGACCACGATTCGGGTTGTGACATGAAGTTAAAAACCTCATTTGCAGTAGATGATACACACATGCAGGAGACGATATTAATTAGTGACAATATATTTCTTACTCTCATGTCAGTAGCTTTGACAACAACGAAATTGTGTAATGCTATCTAAGACATTATCCGCTGTGTATACTATTCTAAAAAAAATTCCATATTTTTATTAACATGTTATGGTATGGGTCTTCCAGTGAGTACTATGTCACAAAGAGATTTCTTTTCTATAATTGCGAACTCTATAAATAACGAATTGTGCTTCTGAGATTCTTTAGAAGTAAAATGATACGTCTGGAGCAGAAGCCACAGTAATCCTTATTATCACAAAGTTGGACAAATTAAGTTGTCGCTGAATGAGTTATGAATTTTATTGTGGTAAAAATTATGATTAAGGAGAAATGTTCTCCGAACTGTGCTTGTTAAAGTAAAATTACTTGCTGAAACTATATGCACCACCATAACTGTTGATATGAGCTTTAGGCAGAAGCGAATATTACTATTGGCTTTAATGATATAGCTCAAATTACAGAACGGACACTACCATAGATAATTTTATTTATAATAGAATATAGATGATTAAAAACTGTCCTCAAGAATATTTAAATTGTTTGATTAAGAATCCATTCGTCATCCCATTCTGGTTATTCATAAGTACTTAGCACTACCATTGCAATTATTCAAGTACTATTACTCCTACATACGGTTATGATCAGATTTATGCATTTACAATATTTCATAATCTCTTCATGAAACTTTTAAATACCTTGAAAATATCTTTTTTCTCTACACAAAACTGTGATAAACAGAAGGTGAAGATTCCCCACCCTCGTGTTTTTCCTTCCTCATTTACTAATCATAACATAACGTGTCCGAATAGTAAAAACAATAACTAATTAAAAAATACCAATTATTTCAAATATTAATTAAAAAAAGACTGGTGCCCAAACATACTTATGTTTTATTTTTACACCACGTATTTTTACACCAATTAACCAAATTATATGCGTCAACTCAAGCTTCATTCTGCCCAATATCACAATTTCTCAAACGAGACCACACTACCTAAACTTTTCTATTTTTTTTTTTTCTTTTCATAATCTGAAGAAATCAAAGTTCTCCTAATCATTAAATTTACAAAAATACAAAATCAGGGAACCTAATTATAAAATTTGATTTTTGTAGTAGGTTACCTATCGAGAGAAAAGCCTTGTAACAAGATATAGCTTTCTGCTCGCCTCCATTTCTTACCTAAACCTAATCAGTCAACACCCTTTTAAAAATTTACTAATATTGTCACTGTAACAACAAATATATTACAGAACAAATATATCGCCAGAAACTGTCATGGGTAGAATCAACTTATTTTTATTCTATCCTTATTCATAGAGTGATCTATGGAAACTGATACTCTCGAAATTAACGGAATGAGTATAGAAAGCTCACTAGCAAAGAAAAAAGGCTGCTACGAGAATTTGTTACAAGATGCTTTTATTTGCAAGCAGGTTACCGATGACCTTCCATACCAATCAGTCAATTGTATGCAAAGGGTGGGGGGAATGGGAAAGGTGGCCGTACCTTTCATATAGCAATAACGTAGGGCACGTTATCATCCAATGAACATTCGGCAATGAGACACCGTCAGAAGTGACGGAATGATGGTTGGGTGAGAATGATTATTAATAGTCATACGTTTGGTCTACGTAGTCAACATGGCTTCTCTTAAAGCGGAATAATTTTTTTTTTGGTAAGGGGGCGGAATAGAATCCTTTATTCACATTTTTTTAAGAGAATGCATTGTTTGGACTCATTCATATTCATTTTATTCTATCCTTCCCCTAATGGAATAGGTTACCATATCCATTCACTTCAATGGATCCTTTCCAAGGGAATAACTTATCATTTCCATGGATTCCATTTAATCAACACTTCTTCCAGGGAAATTAGTTCTCATTCCATTTAACCGATCCTTCTTCTATGGGAATGCATTATTAGTCCTATTCAATATAGGATATAGGGATACCTTTTTCTGAAACATTCTTATTTTTATAGGCGCCACAAAGTTAGGAGTAATGTATTGACATATTCATTTTTTAGAGATATCGTAAAAGGTGTCACGAATTTTTCTTAATGAATGAAAATGCCCCATCTCAGAGGGCTTCGTTGGTCAATAAGTGTCTTTTACGTGAAAATATTGCAGACATAGATTAGCTGATAAGCTCATCAAAGCCTAATGCGATAGAATATATATGACACTGAGTAAACTTTAGATTTGGGAGCCGGTTAGATCGATAATCTCAGAAGTAACGGTCATTTATAGCATCGTTTAATTTATTTTTTTTTTCGGTAAAAGCATTATAAATTTGCTGATAAATTTTAAGAATATAAAGATTTCGAAGCCAGATAAAGTTGAAAATAGAAAATAATTTATCCAAGTAATAAATTAATATAGCAAATAATCGAAAAATCTTAAAACACCACAAATTACCAAATGTGTATACTATATTTTGCTGCGATTTTAGTCTGGGATATTAAAACATTTCTCTTAAACTTCTCACTATTGGTTTAATTTAGGAAATTAATGGCAAATAAACTTGTAGGTCATTTTTTCATTTTCATCGTTTTAATAAAGAAAATAAAAGTTAATCGCTGTTTCTCGTATTTACTCATTACTTTAGTTATGAATTAATGGTTTGCTGTTAATCATTTTTCAAATATAATTACTGATAAATATGTGTTTTTATTTTCTAAATTTTCATTATACTGTGCAATTAGCGATTATTTCAAGCACGATGCGCATATAGAAAAAAATTCAATTAAGCTTTATGTTCGAAAAAATTATAAATTAAAGCGCAACATATAAATATAATCCTAAGATATAAAATAATATATCGCAACGCAATTTCCTTAAATGGACATAGAAATATTAAAATAACCTTTTATATTTGCTACTCTACATCAAAGTACATGCTGAAAATATTACATCATATAATATAAACAAACAATTCAAATCGTAACTAAAAAATGAAAATATAGTATCTTTTGCATAATACAAGGGAAAAACGAGCACAATTTTTGCAATTTACACTTCCTTTGCAAAACTGACATTTGTCTATAAATTTCTTCCTATGACAATGTGAATAAAATATTTTTATAGAAAAAATAGTTATTTCCCTATGATTAAAAATAATCCGTATGTGTTAGTGAGATGTCAAATTATATACGTAATAACTAAATACTTCAAACAGTATATTCTGGAGTCAGTAGCGGAGGATAGGGGGATCATGGGGCTCAAGCCTTATTAGGAAGCAAGACAGATTATCCTAGTTAACGCCATATCACATGACCTGTCATAAAACGGTTTGACCCCTCATAATATTTTAAATGCTATGCTTCTGACTGGGGTTCCTCAAAGGGAGTGTATTTAACACCACGTTATACGTCACGTTAGGGGTGTGCGTGACTCTAGTTGCCAAACGCAAACAATCTTGGCTTATTTTGTATTTTAACTTTCGGAAAACGTAGCAGACTATTCTCTAATTAGTAATAGATTTAGAATTGCATTTCCCAGGGTCAGTAACTTAGGAAAGGAAGAGACAAAAGACCCCAACGGAGATCAAAATACATTATTTTCTCTGAGCCAGCATTACGTAATCTTCTTTGAAACTACTTATGCCACCCCATAACCACTTGAGCCTTCCCTGAGTTTTTACTTGCTACGCTACTGTCCTAGAGTGACTACATAGGACCAAACGAGAGAAGCAGAGATTAGTATTAATTTTGCAGATGTTTAAAGGGTGGTCTTTATCACTTCCTGCTTTGGGTTTTTCATTTCACTTTTTAAAAAAATGGCTTCGTTATGTTAAATTGGAAATTTCAGGTTCAAAACGGAAGTTTGCGGTAGTTGGAGATAATTCATTGATAAAATTTCTAGCTCATACTGGAGTTCCTTCTTGACACACGAAAGCCAGGAGAGAAAGAAAAAGGGCCAGGCCTTGGGCTGGGGCTGTTTGGCTGTCCTCAGTAACTCGGTTAGCAGAACATTAGGACGAAAACCTAAAGGCCGCTGGTTGGGGGTCAGACCTTGTCATGGTCTCTTTCTTCCCGGTCATTTGCACTTTAATGTGAGATCTCGTGAACCAGGATAAGTAGGCGTGCAGAAATCTGTATCATAAGTAGATGGCCCATGACTTACTTTTCAACAGTGTTTTAATTTTAGGATCCTTAATAGTATACAACGGAAAAGGCTACCGAACGCATTTATATGTATAATAGTTACATGTAAAAGAATTTATACTTAATAGTAAATGGGATGGGATGGGATCGTATGTTTTTTCATTTTCATTTTCTTTAAATTTGTCTAGGAAACATAAAATACTTTCAAAATAACAACTAGAAGAGTGTTACAAGCTTGCACCTTCAGTATTCGGTTGTTTTGCCCCCCCCCCTCCCCCACTGGTAGTCTTTGACTCCTAATTTTGAATTATTCTTTGCAGATAATGCCATGTATTCCCTAATAAAACCATTAAAGCATAAATATTCAGTCAGTCTTTAAAAAAGTCCTAAACCCCCACACATATACATATATATATTAACCGATTCTTCTTTCTTTCACCAAAGTAATTGGCGATTGGGCTAAATCGCCAAATATGCTAAACTCATCTTAATGGTTTTCTCCTATAGAAAGCAGATTAACTTTTGTAAGCTACGGGCTTTTTGTTTTGTTTTTAAGAAAACATCATTTAAAGGTGATTACTGAATTTCAGGAGAAAAATTCTTTTAGATTTTGGAGTTGTAACTTTTTAACTGCAGCAGCTGCAGTTTCTCAAAAATGCACATTTTTGAAATGATTGCCTTTTAGTCAACAATATTTGGCGAATAAGTAATTTTTTTGTTGTTGCTTGTTTATTGTTCTTTGGTGTCAGGATCTAAAATTTCCCTGGTCCCCTTATTTCCTACCATAGAGATTATCTAGTTTCTGGATTTAATCTTTAAAATATTCCAATTTTATATTTTTAGGATTTCTCCCTTTTTCCCCCCACGGCCTTTTCCCTTCTCCATTTATGAATCTATACTAGGCAGTAATAATTGGGCAAACAGTTTGTTAATGGATAAACAAAACCGATTAACGATTGGATTAATTTTATTTCTTCAAAGCTGTCATCATTCGCAGGAAGTTTATATAAAATAATAAATTCAAAAGTTTGCTTTCGGAATAATGAGGTTGCATTATAACGCTTTCCAAACATCCCGCAAGTTCAAATCCTTTCAACATGGCATCATTATTTCTAAGCAGCAAAACGGAAACAGGGCTCCTTTTCTCTGAGTAAAATAAATGCAATAAGGAGCCGCAGTTTAAAATGATTTAGGCTGAGTGATCAACGAGTCGATGACATTTACAGTCAAAAGGACAGAGTTCCAAGTCCACAACTATTGAATTTAAGTTTGGCCGATAGCCATTCCAAAATAAGCTGACCATAACTTTTATTTACGGTCAGTTGTGGAATTGTTTTTATCTCTTAGATTTTGCGCCATTTCAGTAAGGCCATTTGTTTTAAAACTACCCAGGTAAGTTTCCATTCATCTTTAGGTGTCTTACATTTACAGAAGCATTTAAAACGCTTTTATATTCTCATAAAGATCGCACTGCTCACTGTAGTCCGGGGTTTGGTTCCCTAGGCCATAAGAGGTTCGGATTCCTCGGAAAACAGTAGGTCCCGGCGCAGCATGACCATTGTAGTCTTTGAGCCGTAAAACCACAAAACAAACAAACAAACAAACAAAACGTTTTTATAAGATGTAAATTGTATCACAGGCGTGATAATACAATTGATAAGAAATATATGTTATATTAGAAAAAATCTTTGAATAAGCGTGTGAAAAGCGGTTAGAAAATTCCAACCCGTATGTTTAATCCAAATTATTGGTTATGTGTTAGCATGCCGTGTAGGTCTCGAGACTGAAGGTTTATCTGAGATAGATCGGAGAGTAAACGTAGTCCTAAGACTGCAATATAGCGGCACACAACCAAGCCCATGAGGCTTTGAATATGGTTCGATAAAATCAAAAGTCACGAGAAGAAATACCGAACCAGAGGGTCGCAACTAGTTATATTTACTATCTATAATGCATTGTTTATATTTAAAATCCCTGGATCTATTGAAAAAGTGTTTGATCAAATATATTATACATGGCTAATACAGCATATTCTATGTGAAATATTATGGCTTCGTATAACCTGAATTAAATAAAAAGGTTAACTATTTTCCTTCGAACTCAGTTTTACCAAGAGATTCCATAACAACCGTCGTTTCGACACTGGCGTGAGGTTCAAAAATACGACATTTCGGGAGAACCAACAACTTCCTTTGTGAAATTTTTCTGGAAGAGAAATCATTCTGTCTTCACTGAACAAAACGAGATGTTAGTTTCCAACACGCTTGTTTTTAAACTCTACGCTTATATCCGAATAACAATTGTTTATATACTGCCGAAAAGTGTTTGAAATGCTTTAGCACGCTTTCCCTTATGAGGGGACAAACGAGAAAGTGAACGTTATTACGTATTTTTCTTTAAACTATTATTGAAACATTAACTGTTGCATACACTGATTCAACATTAACTTTTTAGCCTCGAGCCAAGGAAAATATCATTCTTAACTTGAATAATCTGTATATAAACCGTATCTATTTATGGTATGTAAGTGGGAAAATTTAAACACATGCGTTTAGTTGCCCGTTACAAGAATCGATTTCCATTTGCTTACCCAGGCCGCAATTTGCCGCTAAAGTAGTAGCAAGCTACCATGGGGTGAATTTAATTATATTGCAATATATTTCTAGTGAAATATTGAGCTATGCACGTTGAATTTTATCTTTTACCTTCTGAAGCCTGAGTGTTAGTTGTTTCAGACATCTGATGCGTTGTTCGACTTCGTTCTACACATGATAATCCCTAGCTGCCAACTGCTCGAAAATTTGGTTTGAGATCTGGTGATTGATGTGTATGATGAAACTGAGAAAATCTTCATTATGTGTCTGAAACCATGCAGATATATGACTGATAGAGATGAGTTAGGGCTCATTTTCCGAAGCCTGAGCCCGAAGATTTTTAATTTGAGCCCTCCCGAGCCCGAAATACTTCGTGGAAATTTGAGCTCGAGCCCGAAACTTCAAATATAACTTTAAACCCTTGACGTACAATGTAAATTTTTAAAAAATTGCTACACTACACTACACCATTTAATTTCCTTGCATTTTCATGTACACGTATTTCTACAGTCCTCGAAAACGTATACAATTTCATTTCTTTGAGAATTTCAATACTGAAAAGGCAGTTTTCGGCTTCAGTTGTACCCTTTCTGATGGGCCCGAGCCCGCTCAAGCAAAAAATCAATATCAAATAAATTCCGGGCCCAGAATCGTACTGAGCCCTTCTCATCTCTGATGGCTGGTATTTTAACTTGCTGCAGTGTCCTGCTGGATATAAAAAGTCGTGCATAGATAGAGAAAGACCTAAATTTAAAAAGAGTCTACTGAGGGCTAACCCCTATTACACGTTCAAAGTTCGTTTAATTACTAAGCTTAATCCAAGTTTTATATATTCCTACAATAACGTATTTAAACATACTACTTATAAGATAACCCCTGTCGCTTATCACAGCACTTATAGATAAGACCTATAGAAGGTAATAGTTCTTGACTTCTTGATCATGAATATGTAATCATTTGTTTACTAAAATGATATGACAATTTTTTATGAATATTTGTAGTCCAAAACTGACACTTTTTTTCGCCAGGTTTGATATTTTTCAATCGCACTGCATGCGGGCAAAAACAGGTTTGAAGTTTGCAAAATTATGAAGGATCATCGTATTTAATAGATAAAAAAAATTATGTCTCAGCTAATTCAAACCGTGTAAAAAAATTAATATGAAAAATGAATTTTCGCATAGATATTTGGCGAAAATTTTGACGGCTACGCCAGATTTTCGTTTGAAGTAGTTACTTCGTATTATCGTAGCCCATGACAAGTTTCTTTTATATTTCTTTTTCCAAAATGTTATCTCATAAGAAAAAGAAACACACGAATATATATAAGCATGCATACATGATTATGAATAAATGAAGTGTATGAATGAATGAATGAATGAATGAATGAGTATCCATATATGTATAAATAAATGAAGTGTGTGAATGAAAGAATATATGAGTATCCATAT
>QLNU02015360.1:140093510-140103873 GCA_006491805.2 Dysdera silvatica
TTGAAAATGCATTTATTGTAATTAGCAAAAATGTGAACAAAATTTCGTGAAATGTATTTTATTTCATGAAGTTATGTAACCATAAATTGTGGATTAATTGTTGAATTATGCTCTTTATTTAAAAATGAGAAAAATTAAACTGTGTACATCTCAGGAATGTCGTAAAAGTGATACAGTACAAAAAAAGAAAAGAGTGAAGCAAAGCAATTGATCACAGTGGGCACATTTTAAGAATGACAGATTTTTGCAATTATCTCGGCTACAATTGTTGTATTCAATTTCAAAAGAAATTTCCTCAACATTTTTGAATTTTCCGGGATCATGATCGCTATAACAGCACCTAAACCAAGCATATTGTAATATAGGGCGATATTTTTTAGACTGTAATTGATTGTGAACCAAAGAATGCATTTTTATTATCTCATTTCGATGTCGTATGTCAATATCCATTTCATCGATTGCTATTTTATTGGTTATTTTTTTTTACAAATTTTTTATATTGTCGAAAGAAATAAACATCCAGCGGTTGTATGAGGGATGTTGTTTTGGGGGTATTTGCAAGGATATACAATTTTCCGGAAAATCTTAATAAGTGTTTGGGTCTGTACTACCTGTCCATTAGCTTAGTAAAACACAGGAAGGAGGAGACATGATGGGTTTCATACAACATTCTACCCACTTTCTCATTTTGATTTTGTCCATTTTTTCCGACTTGGAGCATGTAATATATAAGTTTGAAGGTTGAAATAAATTCGTTTTGAAACGTTGTTAATCGTTGAACAGTCGGGCCAAATGTTTCCGCAGCTTCTCTTAAACAAAGTAACATTTTCCCTGTCAGTTCCCCATTCATTGATATTATTGTCATTATTGTATATGAATGTGTTCTGCCAAAATCAGACCCTATTAAAGAAAATGTCTGTTTTTCACCTTTATGCGATAGCTGCCTTTAATTTGGAAGAAAATAATTAAAACCACTTTGATCAGAGTTAAAAATTTGTTGGGGGATAATATTAGCAGTAACATTTCTCGTATGCAAAATAAATTCTATGGCACTATCTTCTATGTTGCCCATATTCTGGGTGTATATTTGAGTGATGTATTTTGTTACTTTCTGCACAACTATTTTGTTTTGGCTCTTAAAATTATATATAAAATTATCAGAACATTTAAAATCCTCAAATCCTAACTCTGAGATTTCCAGGATCACCTATCTTTTTTCAAATCTGTATCATGAACAGGTAAATAATTTTCCATAACTTTTGTAAATCTGGCTAACATTTCATTTTTTATTATTTTATACTTTTCTATATTTGTGCCCATATTTGATATATATTTTCTAAACCTCGAAATATAAGTAGGGTATTTTACTGTTGGATATCTCCTGTTTGTTTTCTCGAATTTATTTTTTTGAAAACTGTCAAAATACTGAACAATTGTTTGCATATTTTCTAAACTCTAATTCATTTGCCAATTAATCGCCCTTTACAGTACAGTTATAATATTCGTCAACGACTACACTAATATCACTTTCTTCGTCTATACGGAAATCACAATTGTCTTCAAAATCTAAACTGATACTTTCACTGACATTGTTATTAAAAATTATGTTTTCGATTTTCGACAATACTCCCCGACTTTCCTCAAATTCTTGATCAGTTATTAACGACGGAAGCGTGTCGTATTTATTAACGACCAAATTCAAAACGGATTGAATTATGTTCACTATATTTTTCATTTTCTCACAATCGGAAACTCGTACAACTATATTGACGTTACACTTGCGGACGAGTTTATATAGCTAGTGGAATGCAAAACTTAAATGTCCCTCCAACTCTTCAAAATTGTCGTCAAATATCTATGTTAAAAGTTCATTTTTCATATATTTGGCGCAGTATAGCCCAGATGCTCTTGCGCCATAAAAAAGCCAAACAATCAATCAATCATTTTTCATATTAATTTTTTTATACTGTTTAAATTAGCTGAGACATAATTTTTTTATTTTTATCCGTTAAATACGATGATCCTTCATAATCTTACCGACTTCAAACCTGTTTTTGCTCACATACAGTGCGATTAAAAAATATCAAACCTGGCGTAAAAGTGTCATTTTTGGATTTCAAATATTCATAAAAAATTATATATATTATATAAATGCATTTTCAAATAGCCTAATATTAAGTTTTGTTCACAATTTTTTTTTAAATTCCATGGTTGCAACAACATGTGATACGCAATGACCACATCCAGGTTTGGTAAACATAGCAATTTTTCATTATTCATACTCATATATTCGTACATCTCATATATGGATACTCATATATTCATACATTTCATTTATTCATACTCATATATTCACGCATCATATATGAATACTCACATATTCACACATCTTGTATATGAATACTCATATATTCATTCATTCATACATTTCATTTATTCATACTTATGTATGCATGCTTATATAAATATGTGTTTCTTTTCCCTCATGAGATAATATTTGGAAAAAGAAATGTAAAAAGAAACTTAACATGGCTTCGATACAGGCCTGCACAAAAGTTTAGACACAGAGGCAAATTATAAATAAAAGCGAGAATTTGCATTGAACTTCGCCGATATTGTATCTAAATAATCCTAGAACCAATAATAAATTGTGCAACTTAAAAGATTACCAAAAGTACTGAAACAAAATATCCCAACACCGTAATATTGGAATCTGCATGCCACAAATGTTTAGGCACATATGTCAGATTTATGCAAATTAACGGCGCGAAGTTCCCAAGTGATCGAAGGGGCGTTTCCCAGAGTTGTTATATAAGGCCTGAAATAATTTAGAATGCTTAGAACGATGCCGAAGTCAAAGCAATTTACGAATGACGAGATTTTGAAGATTTGGAGGCTGAAAACTAAAGGTAAATCTGTTACTCAAATTTCTGTTGCATTGAACCGTTCAAAGCGAGGCATTTATCGAGTGTTATCCCGGGGTGATCAGTATCAACCAAAATCACGATCTGGGAGGCCTCGAGTGACCAGCATTCGGGATGATAGACAAATACGAAGATTGGCTTCAAATGAAAGCCTGTCTGCAAATCAAATAAAAAACACGTTAGCAATGCGAGTGTCAAGAGAAACCATACGTAGAAGGATTGTAGAATGCAGGCATTTGAGATATGCAAAAATGCGCCGCAAGCCCTGCTTGCAATTACATCATAAACAAGCACGACTACAATGGGCAAGGCAGCACATATCATACAGTGACGAATGGCTGCAGGTGTTATTTAGTGATGAAAAAAAGTGGAACTTAGATGGTCCCGATGGCCTTTCGCACTACTGGCACGATCTTCGAAAACGCCCCTTAAGTCGGTTCAGCAGACGTCAAGGAGGAGGTTCAGTCATGGTTTGGGGAGCCTTTAGCTTCAATGGACAGACTTCTTTGGCGTTTTTGAATGGAAAACAAGATTCCAAGGCATACCAGGCAACTCTTGAAAGTCACCTATTACCTTTTGGCGAACTTTTATGTGGACGAAACTGGGTTTTCCAACAAGATAATGCGTCCATCCACACATCCAGGTCAACAAAAGAATGGATGAGCGCTAAAAATATTACAGTTCTCGATTGGCCTGCTCTTAGTCCTGACTGTAATCCCATCGAAAATGTATGGGGCATACTAACGAATGTTGTGTATGCCAATGGAAAGCAATATCCGTCCGTTTTAGAACTTAAAAAGGCTATAGAAGAAGCGTGGTTTAATTTTGAACCAGAAACCTTTCAAAATCTTGTGCTTTCAATGAACGACCGCGTATTTAATCTAATACGAAGTAATGGTGGCTACATTGATTATTAAAATTGTTCATTTCCTTATGCAAGTGCTAAAATTTATGTTTGTGCCTAAACTTTTGTGCCACATATTTTACTTATTTTAAGTTATATATTGCAGCAAGTTCGCTACTGATGTGATTTCTGTTCTCAAATTTTTAATTTGCATATTACATGTGTTCATACTTCGTAATATTAAAGTTCCTACTTCTTCAGTTTTAATAGTATTTTGTTATACTCAAATTTGTGTTGTGTCTAAACTTTTGTGCAGGCCTGTAATACGAAATAACTACTTCAAATGAAAATCTGCGTAGCCTTCAAAATTGTCGCCAAATTCGCCAAATATATATGCTAAAATTTCATTTTTCATATTAATTTTTTTACACGGTTTGAATTAGCTGAGACATAATTTTTTATTTTTATCTGTAAAATACGATGATCCTTCATAATTTTACAAACTTCAAACCTGTTTTTACTGACATACAGTGTGATTAAAAAATATCAAACCTGGCAAAAAAGTGTCGTTTTTGAACTTCAAATATTCATAAAAAATTGTCATACCATTTTAACAGATAAATGATTACATATTTGTGATCAGGAAGTCAAGCACTATCATCTCCCATAGGTCTGATCTCAAAGTGCAGTGAACAGCGAAAGGGGTTCCTTTGTAAGAAATTTTTTTCACGTACCTATGAATATACACGGCTATGGTTTCACGTTGATAACATCTCGTTCGTTTCTGGTGCTTTCGGCGGTTCAGTGTGAGTTCCCTAATTTTTTAGATTTTGTCAAGGAAAGCTAATGTTTTTAGTTTTTCCTTAAAAAATTACAAAGCGTAATTTCGACGGCAATTGGGTAAAAAGAATTGCGATTTAAATAGGTTGCACGTAAAACAATAGCAGTATCTTGATAAAGTATGCAAATTTTTTGCGCTGCAAGCACTCGCGAAAACGGAAAGAACTGAGAACAGCAGATTTTTACATGTTAAAACACAACGCCTAGTTTTATTTTCAGGGAGCAATAATAATCTTTTCTTCCTTTTAAATTCATGCATACATATACGATGATTGCATTTTACTCTAGTTAATATTATCTTTGAAAACAACTATTGGTCGATGACATTCGAATAGTATTTTGGGGATATCGAGATGTTGAAATTTTTTATGACAATGTTTCGAAAACAGATAGATTTGCCTTTTAACAGTTACATCACTTTACACAGATAAATGCTTTCTTTCCAAATATATGCATATTATGAGTTCCGAATAGACTTGCTTTGATACTTTTTAATAGGGGAAAAAATAAGTGTGGGAGAAATCAAAGTGCTTACGAAGAACTATCAGATTCAGTTTTCACCAAAGACAGAAGCAGCAAGAAGGCTATGACTATCTCTTAAAAGTACTGTCTGTCGACCACAAGAACTCTACCCACCACGCTAACTCTGCACCTCTCTATTGCCATGTAAAAAAAAAAAGAAGAACCTTACCCCATTTTCCAAGGTTTGCAAACTAACTTCTAACTGGAGCTCGTGGTTTGGTTCTCTAGTTCTTAAAAGTTTCGCACTCCTAAAAACTTGTAGTTTCACTGCCTTTACGGCTGAGAAGTGGTGACAAATTTATCTGTCATTCCACTAACCAGGTTTTGACTGCTAACGGCATCGTAAAACGCGTGCTGTTTTCTCACCATGGTGGTCCGTGCTTCGCATCCCTTGAAAGCAGAGGTTCGAGTGCTTCAGAAAGCTGTAGGTCCTGACGTCGCACGACCCTTGCTCTACTCTCTCCCCAAAAAAAATTTTCATTTCTTCGGGATCTCTGTTGATATCAATTGCTTGTTCATCAACTAGCTCTTCTAAAGCTCCACTCTTTACCCAACAGGAATTGTCAAGCTTCTCCACATGATGGAATTGCGCTTACATTAAGCAATTTTTTAGAAGTCACTCCATCAATATCTTGAGACAGTAGGCTTTTAAGTTAGCCAGGCGTAAATCAGCAGTAATATTTCTTTCTTTTATCCATCTTTTAATCGTTGACCAAATGGTTTGGTGGTACTTGCGTACAGTGACACTTGCGTACATGTCAAGGTGGTAACCAAATCGATAGGGAAAAGAAGAGGCATTTGCGTACAACATTTGATTTCCCCTGTGAGGCCCAAGGGGCAATTTAATTTTGAGTCCCCCCTCTCTCCTGAATTCATTAATATTCATAGCAATAATATAGATTAATTGTTGGAAGTAAATATATGACATAAATGATAAGTTTTTTTAACTTCACCTCGTTTTAGCTTGATTTAAAACATTCAAGCTTCAATACCACTCACTATAGCTACACATATATTAGTATAATATTTCTTCAATTTTAACTGAAACGAACACCCGCCATCGGACTAAACTTTTTTCTGTAAACATTTAGTGTTATAAATTCATTATCTGTAGTACGTTAAAGTGACCTAAGATACTGTCGAATTACTACTAAGGTTTGAAAAAATAATGCAATCAGTTCGAAACTTACAGGTTTGGTAACTTTTTATGCATTTTAATAAAGGGATTATATGTTCTTTAATATACTAAAAAATGCACATTATTAGTGGATATTTATTGTAATTAATAATTCTAATTTACTTAAATTGACGGAACACCGATGCACGTCTTTCGTACAATTATATTCATCTAGAGTAGTGTTTCTCAATTACCGAGCCGCTAGAGATTCTCCCGTAACTTGTAATTTTAGTTTTCTAAACAATTTTATGAATTACTATTTTATCATGGAAATATTTTAAGGAGAGTAATATTCGTGAGTGTGTCGGAAAGCTCAGACCCAGAACAGCTAAATAACATATGCGCAACAACTGCCAATGATCAAGCGGTGTATTTTTAGATATGTGAGTATTCATGAATGATCGATAATTTTCAGACATCGAAATCTTTTAGCATTTGAGAAAGGGTATAACGCTCATTATGACCTGTCATAAAAAGTGCCTGCAAGCCGATTACAATAATATGCTGTGCATCCTCTGTTCTTAAAGCTGAAAGAAATAGCGTCTGCGTTGCGAATGCCAGTGACCCGTTACAAAGGAAGTATACCAGCAAAGTGTATTTAATAGAAGCAGTGTTTTGATACTCTCTGTGATTATCCCATAATTAATTATTCATACTTATGGTAGTATAATATATGAACTTTAAAAAATTGA
Source organism: Dysdera silvatica (assembly GCA_006491805.2). Lineage (NCBI taxonomy): Eukaryota > Metazoa > Arthropoda > Arachnida > Araneae > Dysderidae > Dysdera > Dysdera silvatica. Next base: position 140,100,510 of record QLNU02015360.1, read on the forward strand.
AGTTTACGAGCATAGGCGTACGCATAAAGTTCGTAAGGGGGTTATAGACTCAATGGGGGGTTACAGAGATACAACTCGCATATTCCTATGTTAAATATACAAAATTTCACCGCAATGGGGGGGTCACAACTCCCATCAACACCCCCTGCGTACTCTAACGGTTACGAGTAAATTTGTCGAGACCGGGCTATCTTTTTACAAAAGAAGCATTTACCGGGCTGCGACCTCACAAAGGTTGTGAAGCACTAATGCAGATGATATTATCGAGTAGGATATATATGTACGATTATTATGATGCACGGCCGATGGCATGTACTTGCAATTCTAGAATTGTTCTACCGAATGTAAGACACCTGGTAACCTTAGAATCGCGTGTTATAGAATTAATTGAAACATATAACAGAAAAATTCTGACAAAACGAGTGGATTTTATATTTAAATAAATGCATGTTAAAAAAGGTTATATTTCGATTCAAACTTTTTTAAAAATCATGTATTCATATATAAAAAAGAATTTTGTTATTATCTAATATTATTTCTATAAACAAACAATTTAAACACACACTGATACATATATATTGTGGATGGCCAAAAAATGAGGAACACCCCTAATTTGAATGTGGACTTGTCCGTGCAGCATGTGCGTTGAAATAATAAACTGGATTCACTGATAAAAAGCTTTCCCCTGGTCAGAAGCACCAGTAAAAGTTACAATTCGCCTATGAATGGGCAAAAAAAAAAGAAATCTGTTTGAAGGCGTCAAGATCGAGGGCCTCAAAAGGGCCGGTTCTAGTATCTCCGAAGCAGCTAATCTTCTGGGCTTTTCTCGTACAACAGTGTTTCGAGTCTTCACAGAATGGCAGCCAAGCCAAAAACTTTCGAGCGAAAAGCGAAATAATAGGCGAAAATCGCTTGTGAACGGAAGAGATGTCAAGGACTGATACGCATCATGAGCAGCAATAGAAAAGATACAAAGCAACATATTTCAGCGCAATACAAAGCGCAAAGCATGTCCGTACGCTCTATAAGACGGATCTTAAAACGAATTGGTTTTAATAGCCGGCGATCAACTAGAGTTCCTTTGCTTTTGTTGCAAAACCGAAGAAAGCGGATTTTGTGGGCAAAAGCGCGCCAACATTGGACACTTTATGAGTAGAAGAAGGTTGTGTGGCTTGGACTGACGTGTCAAGATTTCCTCTCAATGACGTTGATGGCAGGCGTCATGTATGGCGCAAGCGGCACGAAGCCATGGACCCGGCGTGTTATATGATAACTGTTCAAGCGCGTGGCGGCAAAATCACGGTTTGGGAAGCATTTTTCTAGTATACACCCAGTCCTTTAGTTTCATTGAAAACATCCGTCGATAGATTTGCCTACCTTGATGTCATTGATGACCAGGTTCATGAGTTTCTGACCATAATGTTCCCTGACGATGATGGCTATTTCCAGCAGGACAATGCACTCAGCCACAGAACTAGAATAATCTCAGATTGGTCTACAAAACATGATTTCGAGTTCCAATTGTTTGTATGGCCCCCTTAATTGCCAGATCTCAACCCAACTGAGCATTTGTAGGACAAGGTGGAACGATCTGTTCATAGCTCCAGAACACCACCATCCAATCTGTGGGAATTAAGAGAAGCCATTTTGTTAGCATGTGCTAATATTTCCCTCAATGCTATCACCAACTTGTAGAGTCCACGTCTAGAAGAAGAGTATCTGCTTTCATCAAAGCCAGAGGAGGTTCAACACGATATTACTACTGCGTAGCAGGGAGTTCCTGATTTTTTGGCCACTCAGTGTACATGTAGGCTATAGTAGGAATCACTTATAACGAGCTCGCATTTTATTAATTTCCGAATTTAGAGCGGAATATATAGATTTTGTTTTATATTATAATTAACTGCACGGTCCAGATTTATTAAGCATAAAGAAAATATTTAAGAAGCATCCTCAAAGTTAGATTGCCACTGAGACCTCACAGGGGAAATCGAATGGTGTACGCAAGTGACACCTCTTTCCCCTACCGATTTAGGACGGGCTTGACATGAACCCAAATGCCACCAACTTTGACATGTACACGAGTGTCACCGTACACAAGTATCACTACACCGACCAAATATATTCAACTGCATTAGAACGTAGTCGTAAAGGGAGAGGAGATGCATAAGGTCATGTGTCAATATTTTAGATGGCTTCATTCTAGCGGTTGCTCCCCATCAAGGATTCATTTCCTCAATAAACGTAAATCTAAAACGCAACATCAGATGCGTTTTATTTGTTTGTTTTTTGGTTTTACGGCTCAAAGACTACAGTGGTCATGCTGCGCCGGGACCTACTGTTTTCCGAGGAATCCGAACCTCTTAAGGCCTAGGGAACCAAACCCCGGACTACAGTGAGCAGTGCGATCTTTATGAGATCTCTGAGTAAGCGTTCTTTTTGCACTGCTGGGAGTCGAACCCGGATTAGCCGCGCAATAGGAGAACGCGTTACCACACTGCGCCACCGCAGGGCCCGATGCGTTTTATATTGCTCAGTTTGCATGCTGCAAACTGATTGCAATTGCATCATAATGATTTAATGGCTGAACTTATGGCTTAAAGCTCCCATATCTTTATATCCTAATGAACTCATAATTCTGCAAATGTAGGGTTGTCCGGAGATCACATTATGTCCAATATATCATCTCATGTGGCCCATCGAACAGCCCTCTAACGTTGAACTTTAGCAATATTACAAAAACATTTAGACTGGTGGGTGTATATCTTCCTACTACCATTCTGTTTATAAGGTTCTTCCCTTTGCTAAAGCCGTCGAGAAGAAGATAGATTTTCTTCGCCGTTTGCTTAAAGCAAATGAATAGCTAGTTCTTTTGCAGTGAGGAAAACTTAACCGCAATTTTTGTATGTCCCCCGTCTATCGAAGGTAGCTGGTTCAGTTAACATTTACACTGGTAGGATCATATGCTATCGAATTGCCGAATTCTATTATACAGAACCAATAACTGTTCAGCAAAATTTACAGAACCCAATTCTCAATCGGAACAGATTTTCCTCGCAACGGTGGATACAGAGGCCGCTTTGTCACATCCCATATATAAACAATAAGCAAACTTTGTTACCCAACCGCGTTACATAAAATTGAAGCTCATGCATATCTATTGAAAGAAAACGTATTTGGTTTTAAATTCAAGTGCAGGAAAAGTTCCACACCTCTTTTTGTTTATAAAAGTGAACAGTAATTTAAATTTAAATTATTCCGATTAAGGATATTCAAATTTTCAATGGGATATTGTTTTATAAATTTTTTGGTTGAGAATTATTAGAAATATTTTCATATCCGAATATATCCGTATAAGCCGAAT
>QLNU02015360.1:140131510-140141714 GCA_006491805.2 Dysdera silvatica
TGTATCCATTCAAATTCCATTACAAAAAGTCATAGTTACGTATGTATTTAATATATATTTGAACCTTTAAGTTTTATGTTTTTCATACAATTGCCGTGAATTATTAATTACTTAAGCAGCTATTCTGTATTCTTCCGCTATTGCATTCCAAATAAAATATAGGTCTCAGTGAATGTAGTCAGAAAAATTCAGTTTCGATGGTCGTAACGGCATAGAATCCCTGATGAAGACCAATGTCGTAATTGTATAAATGATCAGTTCTTGGCAATTTCCAAATATCGGTGTCTGTAAGTAGAAAGGTCATCGTAAAGCGTAAGCTTCATTTAAACATAACTATCTTTGGTGAACGTATATTTTAAAAACTTTAGTTTAAATGTATGTGTAACTTTGTATACATTAATGAATACAATTTTATATTTACATTTGTGTTCACGTAAGGCTGGTTTTCGCCATTATCATTCAATTGTTCTCATTCCAGAAAAGATATGTAAATAATACATTGAATACTTTTCTGTTGGTACTTTTAGTGGAATTAACTTTAGGGGACGGGATTTGCCAGTTAATTTGTAATCTGAGCTAAAGTGCCTGCACAAATCATCACCAATTATATCCAATATAAATTCTAATCGACATAATACATAGCATGGGCGAGCCAATTTAATAATCAAGCAGCGGAAAAGCTGCGACCGGAGAAATATTTAACTGTTAAAAGTAATCGGAAATTACAGACTAATAAATTAACGCCTCAGTTATCGGATGCCCGTTTTAAAATGTATATAATTAAGAAATACCGACTAAACTTCTGGCTGAAAATATCATAGAATAGGAGTAAGTCATAAACGAATGTATTTAAAACAGGAAAACGGTGCAGGTAATTGCCAAATTTACTAAATGTGGCAAAAATCACATGCGTTTTATTTCAATTTATATACCTTTTGTAATAGGCTAAGATATAATTCTTAAAAATTTAGATTTATTGGAGACAAAATTTATCTCCTATAAAACCTGTTCTTCGAACAATTATTCGAAATCTTTGAAATCGCTTTCAAAATGTTTAAGCGTTTATTTCATTTCAAATCAACAATCAAAGTTTAAAGCGAACTTTAATGGGCTTTTTAATCATGGATCATATTTTGTCGAAATTCAATTTACGCCTTGTCATGCTAAATCGTGTTGGATCAATCTTCTCAATTCTAATTGTGAAAGTTTTTAATCTTTTCAAATTTAATTGTGGTAGGTCAATCTTCTCAAGCTGATACGTTTTTGCGATGATATTTATTTCAGTTAATACCTTTTAAAATTGGTATTGCTTTTTAAATCAAACCTTTTTCAAGTAGTTATTATTTCAAAATTTTAATTATTGAACTTGATATTTCGCCACCTAAGTGATTTCCCTAAACTTGATAATACCTTAAGGTATTTTAAGTTGTCATTCTTCGAAATATATTTCTGCAAGTTAATAGGTCATCCAGTTGATAATTTTTTCAAACTGAAACTTTGTAGTAGTTCATAAACCAATTCTTCTTTAATTTTTTCTTTCAGTCTCATGTTTTACTTTTTGTTAGTAGGGAATATATTATAGCAACCTGTGGAGATGGACAAAAATTATTTCGAAGCAGATGGTTTTTGTGCACATATAAAAGATACATACTAATGAGCAAGATGTATGTACGATAGATATAAGATATAAACACGCGATAGATATAAAAATATATTCACGATAGATACAAGAGCTAGATACAACCTTTATACTAGTCTGGGTAAAATACAGTGACGTTTTCAAAAGTGCTCGTACATTACTAAATACAGCGAAAAACGCAAAGTAAAGCAAATTTATTCAACCTACGCACAATTTTTGATGGTATGTCTGATACGTAATATTTAAATTGCTGCACTGGTGTATCTGGACTAAGAAAACTTATGACTGATGCTTAGGTTAGAAATAGAAGTGGGCAGAATGCAACAGTGTTTGTTAAAAATGCTCTCCTTAGGAAGAGGAATATATTACATAAATCATATTCTACTGTTAAATTACCTCATATTTCCACATGCGATTAGGCATTATTTTACAAATGTTATAATGAGCGGCACATTGATTCTGATTCCGTTAAACTTTGAGAATTTTGTTATGACGATTTGTGGTCTCAGTCTGCAAACTACGATATAGGACGAAATAAAGCTAGAGTTAACGCATATAGAGTAGAACCTCCATATATTGAAGTCGACGATTCCATCAAAAAAGTTCGATATCTATAGACGTTGGTTTACGCAGGGGGTGTTGATGGGGGTTGTAACCCCCATTGCAATGAAATTTTGTATATTTACATAAGGATATAGGGAGTTGTAGCTCCGTAACTTCCGCATTGTGCCTATAACCCCCTTATGAACTTTCTGCTTATGCCTATGTGTATAGAAACGATGTTTCTTATATTTATAAATTGTGTAGCATATTGTATTCAGAGACACATTTCCTATGATCAGTGCACCCTGTTTCTAACAAGTGAATATAAATAACATCATCTGCAAGTTATGTTCCAATAGATAGTTAAAAGAAAGAATTAACAAGAAAAAATATATTCGCTGAATATTGAAAAATATATTTACGCAATATTTATATTTGTTTCATGAACATTCTAATGCCTTGCTTCACAATAAATTTCAATAGCGATTTATCATATAAGTGTCTAGAGTTATCGAATCAATGAAATACATCGTCAGAAATATTTTTGGCAAATTAAAACCTCAAAGTAATAGCGCGTTTGCCTAGTATATGGTTATGACGGGTTGCGCGTGTCCATTCCCGGATCGATTCAGACACTTGGCGTCGAGCGGCGAAAACTCACGCCAACGTTTTTAACGGCGCCAAGGTTGCCGCCCGCGTACGCTTCCTGCTCTCTGTTTGCACGCCGTTAACGTTTATTGAAAACAAAAATGGAGGAGCTTGAAAGTTTAGTTTTACGTAATCGTTTTTATGGGTTTGTTAAATATAATATAATAAATATATAATCGTGCGCATTAAATTGGTGGGGTGTATAAATCCCTGGGCAAGGGGATATAATTATAATTTATATTTATAAACATAATACTGATTCAGACAGCGCACATCGAATGTGATCGAAACGGCACGAACCGCGAGGCGACGAGCGAGGGGCGGGGTTGGGTGGTATCTTCCATCCAGTTCGGTCTCTGTGATTCAGGTAAGTACTGATTTATTTATAAAAGTGATAATTCTGCACATGCACAGAAGTATTTCCCCTGCACTCAGATGCGGCACATGCGCTCCCCCTCTACGATCTAGTGAATAGAATTGTAAAAAAACGGGAATTTTGGACACATTGAAAACTTTGATGGGAAGAAACCAAGATAAGTAGAATAAAGGAGGTAGTCCCGTCCGCGCCTTACTTCCTATTGATCGATCGTGTCGAATCGACCAATAGGAAGAAAGTGCGGACGGGACTACCTCCTTTATTCTAGCTATTTTCATTTCTATGTTCAAAGTTTCCAATGTGCCCAAAATTCCCGGGTTTTTTACAACTCTACTAGTGAACTTTCTACTATAAGTAGCTAGAATCAACCGTTTAGCGCCGAAGTGCTTTTTTGCCGCCAAGTCTTTCCGTCGCCAATTGTCTGAATCGATCCGGGAATGGAAGGACGCTGCGGGTTCGGCTCCCAACGGTATTTGAAAAAGAAATATATACCGACTAATTTCTTATCATCTGGGTATGGGTACCCTATTCCTTAAGAGGTTCTGGTTCCTTTGACAGCTTTAGGTCTCGGCGCAGCATGACGCTTGTTGAACTTTCTGCTTCTCTTTTCGTTATAATTAGCTAAAATTTATCTAAATTGTTACAAAAAGTGCTGCGTTTAGAAAATATTCTCTTTTACTATTCATATTCACATGTTTCAGTGAATTTTGCTATATGGTTTTTTTCCTCTGGGTGTAAACACAAATCTCGCAACAGTAGTGTCAAAAGGCCTTGTTAAGTATATCATTTTTTAAACAAACGCATCTAAATACGGTGAAGCATAAATCCTAATGGGAAAACAAATCAAATCTAATGGGAATTCTATTTAAATCTATTTAGGTATAAATTAGGGTATATGGTTTTAGAAAAGTTTCTTCATACCTCCTAGGGTTTGGTGGTCCAACTGCAATACATTCGGTTTGTTCGGAAATAAACGAACTACCCTTTTTCATAAATCCATTAAGTAACGTAGATAATGCAGACTGACTTCAACCTGAATGACTTTCACAGAGAATTCTTTTCCCCATATCTTTCTATGAACGGTAATGATTCTCATTAAGAACCTTCAATGGAACGATGCAAATCACCATTTATTATCGAGTTACTTTTCCATTAACTAAGTCATAATTCTTTTTACCATGTAAAGATGTATAAAATGGATACATACGTGTAAAGATTTATTAAATTATAATTGACACGATGCGAAATCTCCATATAAGTGTAAAAATAATGTCCATATAAATCTAAAAAAAAGGAATGTCCATGAAAGTCTTAAAAAAGTAATAACTATATAAATGTGAACGCCCGAAAATTCCAAAAACAGCCCACATAATGTCTTCAGGAAGAGTAGAAACCTGCAAAACTTTTAGGGGCATTTTCGTACACGAATTGTGGTTAAACGACTCCTTAATTCCTTAATTAAAACCACAAAAACCTTGAGGAAAACTGTTCACTGTATCTTTAAAATATTTTCTTTTCCGCCACAGAACATTTTGTTTTCTTGCCTCTTAGCCAGAGTAATACTTTTATGTTCCCCAGATATACCGTCCATTTCGTTAAATGCATTGTTTTTAATCCGTCCGTTTAAGTGTTTTTATGTAGTTTAAGAAACACGAAAATATCCACTACAGACAAATTTAGGCAAAAGTAAAGGTTATAGAGGATCATCATTCGCCCAAATTTCTCGTCAGCTAATTTAAAATAAAGACAAGATTGATTGTCTACAGTAGATATTAGACTTTTATTAGAAGTTATATTCGAAGAGAGCCGTTTTATAGAAGTTTTAGTTTCGAAATATATGCCTTCAAAGCATTTTAAATATTTCTGTTTAGATTTTCTCAAGCTTAGTACGAAACCTCATATATATATATTAATTTTGTTTTAGGTTAAGCGAATTGTAATCGTTGAATGATATTCGCATTTTCAGACTTAAACTGTAAGAAATTAACTGCGCGTGGTGACGTATACAAAGTACATTTATCGAGAAAATTCACTCAATTCTTTTTTCGTTTTGTATTCCTGACGAAAGGCGGCCAAGTCCGTCAGAAACGTACGTTGAAATAAAAATTTTCAAACGCACTTACGCTTATAACCTTGTCTTTACTTATAAACCTTATCTGCGTAATACTAAGTCAATTTGTGTTACATATTATTATATACTTTAAATATGTAATGGAGTGAGATTATGTTCGACAAATGAGAGGACAGAATAAAAAAACATTTAAAGAATGGTAGAGAAGTGAGGAGAAACAAATATTGTAAAGAGTCAAGAAAAGAAAAGATTTCTAAAAATATGCGAGATATCGTAATGACAAATATGATAATGTGAAATCCATTTTGACATGCATGTCAAGTAAGTTTGATATCGCAAGACATGCGTAAAATAATGAAATCACTTTATATTACCATAAAAGCATTTGTTAAATTTAAATAGACAGAAGGTGGCAAATGGGCGAGCACCATGGCGAGCAGCTTTATGCACGCCAATCGCTATTCGTAGAGTCCAAACTAAGTCGCCAAATAAAAGGCCATATGCTAAATGTTATAACTGGCAAACATAATTCTAGCATATGTACGTAATTTCCTAATTAGAGGTGAATTTTGTGCTATAATTAGTAAATGTGATGAATTACTCCAATTTTCTTCCCTTAATCAATGTAGCAAAGTTAAATGGCTCGAGCCTTGAGCCTAAAATTATGCTTTGTCGTTTCTTCCTATTACCAAAATTACTCTGAAACTATACGTAATATTTCATTTAGTCTCATTCCACAATTTTTAGAGTATCTGCAGCAACCATTGTGCTACCGCATTTACTTAAACAGAATCAGATATACGCTATGTCTTTAACTTTGTATTTTGTTTGTACTCTATTAGGAAGTACAATTTTATTGTAAAAGCAGATGGATGCCAATATATAAAATCCATATCTTTCACACAGTAAGTTTAAGTTGTCTCTGCATTATTTATCTTTGCTTATACTTCACCCATCTCATTGAAAATATTTTTTTAGTATCCGCTAGTTTCTTGTTATGCGATTAGAAGAATTTTAATTATTCTACGCTGATCAGAGCTTTCATTACAATTCATTGTGATAACAGTAATGTGGATTCTGAGACATACATGTTGTATATCATACCAGAGGCGTAGGCAGAAAGTTCATAAGGTGGTTATAGGCTCAATGGGGGGTTACAGAGCTACAACTCATATATTCCTATGTTAAATATACAAAATTTCATTGCAATGGGGGGTTACAACTCACCCCTGGATACGCCTATATGTCATACATTGTTGTCATGACACTGACCGCGTCCTTATTTACGCACTCTTTCGTGGTATTTCTAAATACACTTTCATTTTATACTTTCTTATATTTTTCCGTCTTATTTGTAATCTCTGTAAAATTTTACTAATACTAATCATATACTCCTTACATTAAGCAGGCTGGTTGGTGCGTTGTTTTAACTCTTCATTTTTCTTCACCAAAAAATATCACCAAATATATATCACCAAAAAATCACATCACCAAAAAATATACATTTGATTCAGAGCTACAGAGCTTCCGGGTTGCACAAACTTGTAGAGCAGGGATTCTCAAACTGGGGTACGCGTACACCTGGGGGTAGGCGAGAGAAAATCAAAGGGTATGCGAACGAGTTAGAACTTTGTCCCTTTTTATAATTTGAAGTTCATAGCTCTTCTGTACTTTTCCAAAAAAATGAGCCAATTTGCTTTTTAAATTCATTTCAATCGCCTCCCTCATCCCATACTGTCTTTTGCTGTTCCCATCGACTTAAAGTTGCGAACAAAGTTTTTCAACAATGTGTATGATCAAAACCAAATGCCACCAAAACTGTCAATTGAAAATGACATGTCTGTGTATCTCTAAAACGGTTTCCCGAATTGATTTACGTATTGAAAAGTGCCAGGCTTATCAATGTCATCAATGCCATACTTATAAATGGGCACGTTTTGTACTTGCCCAGGGCAAAAAATTTAGAGGGGCTCAAGAGGCAGCGTTTTTTTTTTTTTTTTAAAATTGCAATTTATTTACCGTAGAATTCTGTCGAGCAGTTTTCCCCTAGAAAACGTCCCTCCACCCTTTTTTTCGTAAATCTGAAATTTTAAAAATTGTGTGCAACAACCCCGCTTCCAAGGGTGGATACAGGCGAGGGCGAAGGGGCATACATCACCCCTGAGAATAATAAATTTACTGTAAAAATTATTATTTTCAAATAAAAAATAAAACTAAACTTACAAGTGAATTTTCAAGCTTTGCGCCCTCCCTGAAATTTTGTTCGGCATCCGCCCTTGGCCGCTTGGTCGGTGCATTTCGAGTTTCTAATTTGTCGAAATACAACGTTTCCTCAATTCTTATATCATCTCCTAAGGAAACGTACAGAAGTATCAAAAGTAAACTCCGTGGGCATGCCGAGTGCATCATTTTAGAAGGTGCAATTCGAGTTTCTAAGGGTCTAGTATCGGTTTGCCAATGTCACGCCGCCGATTTCGACGTTTCTTTGTGCGCATGCGCTGTTTTACGCGGTGAGACACCGGAAAACCGTCCAAGCTAAGCGATGAGACGATATCATAAAACCGCGTATGCGCACGAAGAAACATCGGAATTGGCGGTGTGACATGACAAACACCGTGAAATCACAATGTATCGCCGATTTGAAAATTACGAAACCAGTGTGACGATGTCAGCTTCACACCGGTTGTGCACGATGTATCGATACATCGCCCAGGCTTACTCAAGACATAGATATGGGAGAGGAGGAGCGATAATGAATGAGGGAAAAGATGGTTTGGAGAGAACAGCTATAAAAGGTATGTATTTAACAAAGGAAAGGATAGAAATTCAGCTTGTTATATTAATTTTATCATTAAATCCAGTTAGTCGTTATAAACCATTTTAATTGCATGTGTGTATCGTATATACATACAGAATAAAACCTTTTTTTAACACATAATTACGAAATATATACTTGTATATAATGCATCGGGGGAGGATAGTAAGTGCAGTTACCATAATATAGCAAAAGTTTTTAAAGCTTAGGGTTTCCTATTTCATCAGGACCCATAAACAGATGCTAGTACAGACTTCTCCTACTACGCTAAGGTAGGTCCATATTTATAAATGTGCACTTTGGGCAAGTGGATAGGGCGTGAAATTATTAGGGACGCAAAATACGGCGAACTTTGTTTTTGTTTTAATTACAATCTATCTACTGTAAAATAGCGTCGATCTGCAATCCCCAAGAAAGCTCTTCTTTGCACATTTTGTCTTCATTCGAAATTCTGAAAAAAGTCATTGTAACCGCTCTGCCCGAATTAAAAAATTTCGTCGTCAAATAAACTAAATTTATTTATAAAAATATCATTATTATATCTTATAATAATGCACATAAGGTAATCATAAATGCCGCCTCTTCGCTATCCTCCGCGGTTTTTCGTCACATTTAAGGGGCGGAATGACAGCATTTTATTTGTTTCTGCTAGTACGGCAGAAGGAGGAACGAGCGTAACTAGCTTCGAAGTCTAAGGGGGCTAATTTTTTCTAAGGGGTTAACCCTTTACCCTTGTAGTTGCGCCAGTAAAGTGGGAGCCAAAATTCTTTGTACTCAAGGAGCCTCGAATCCTACATCCGGCACTGCATCTCATTAAATGTCGAATTATATGTTGACCAAAATTATAAAGAAATACTACATGTATGTTATCTATTCTATGGTATCCATACATTTTATATTCTTATCAGGGGGCACGCCGACACACTCGGGCAGTACGAAAGGGTAGGCGGGAGAGAAGGTTGAGAACCCATGTTTTAGGGGATATATGACATGGTTTATATATACAGTTCCTTTCTTCTACATCTACATCAGGTATGTGCCAGTAGGGAACGAAGGGATTTTTGACCCTACTCCAGGAGGTGGAGGGACAAAGGGCATATTTCGCCCCCCCTCCCACTATTGAGGAATACTATTAAAATGTTAACTTAAAAAACATCATTAAACATTGCCACTAATCTATCAAAGCTGAAAGAATTTTGGATTCTAATTTCATTTTCTGTCAATAAATGTCAGCACCATATCGTCAATAATACTGCTTTGACAGTGTCCTCTGGCGTATCTATTTAAAAAAAATTAGCGTCTCTTTACCTGTATATTTTTTTTCAGTCTTTGTGAAACTATCGATCTTAACCCTTAAGTGCATAAGTTAAATTTTTACACTAATGCATAACCCGGGTCAAATTGACCCGAAAAATGAAATTGAGGATTTTTTGATAATTTCTGCTTACAACAACCCACATTTTATATTTTTATTGTTTTTAGATTATTTGCAACAAAACTACCTCTATAAATAATAAATTATATACAGTCAAACCCTGTTATACCGTTCCTGTGAATAACGTCAAACCTCCATAGTTTCACAAATTTGTAGTGAACAGGTCTTCTAATAGACATTATTAGTAGAAGTTTAGTGGAGGGCAGGGCCGTCTGTAGCTAATGCGGGACAAAGCGAATAACATATTTCGGGGGCCCATACATATACGAGTAAGAAAACAAGACAAAAAAAAAATGGAATAATGTATGACTACTAGATGGCACGAAATGCGAGATCTGAAGTAAAAATATTTTTGGGGAAATTTTTAATATTACAAAAATTAAAAATTTGAGAATTACGCTTCGCGGGGCCCCAAGAAGCGCGGGGCCCATGGTCCTGGCCCCTGCTTAAGGGCAGCCTTGGTGAAGGGGATATAGTGGTATACCTGCTTTGTTTCTGATGAACATAGTTTTTTTTTAAATTTTGATGTTTAATATACGCCGTATACCCTCTTATATTTACGAGATATACCGGGTGATCCAAATTAAACAGGAGGTGTTTAGACCTCTCTGTAGAGAAAACTACTTGGCCAATTTCACCCAAATTTCGTACACATGCTCTCCTGAGTGTGCGGTTTT
>QLNU02015360.1:140141814-140164151 GCA_006491805.2 Dysdera silvatica
GTGTGCAAAACTTAAGCAACTTTTCTGATTTTGGCCTTGATTCTGCAAAAATCAACTGGAAGACATGAAATTTATACTACAGAGGTACAATATAGTACTGAAAGGATGAGGAAAGTATAGTAGCAAAAAAATGAATAGAAGGCATACAGTACGGAATAGGGTAGAAAAGGCTTTATTGACAGAATGGCGTTGGTACAAAACACTGTCTGGCCAAGAGGGAGAACAACAAACCAAAGAACCCTAGTAAGAGACATGACCTCCCCTAACTGAAGTGGTTGCGTGGCACCGTTTGTCCATACTCAACAAGAGATTATCTAACAGCCCTTGGGGTAAGCGTTTCCATTCCTCGAGAAGCAGCTGTTTCAGTTGTCTGGTGTTCGCCGGAGGGTAAGATCGTGCCATCAGGCGTCTCCTTAAAGTACCCCTATACATGTTCAATTGGATTTAAATCAGGGGAGTACGCTGGACAACCCATTCTGTGTATATTTTTACTTTCCAGAAGCTCCTCAACAGCAAGAGTCCTGTGTGGCCATGCATTGTCATCCATAAAAACAAAGTCGGGACCAATGGCACCCCAGAAAAGACGTGCGTGGGGGAAGATAACTTCATCACAGTAACGATCTCCGGAAACTGAATCTCTGTCGAAAATGTGCTCTGTCCTTCCGTTCATCATAATACCTCCCCATACCAGCATGCCAGGACCACCCCAACGATGTCTTTCTCTGATGTTAATGGGATTAAAGCGTGTCCTTACTTCTCTCCATATCAACGGGCGCCGAAAATCTTTTGTACGTCTGAAACGGCTCTCATCGGTAAAGAGGACGTGACTTCATTGATGAGGTGTCCAGTCTTTGTGTTCTCTACACCACTGTAAACGGTGCCGCCGATAGGCTGCTGTCAATGGTATGCAGCGTTAAGGACGGCGGGCAAATAAGCCACTTTCATTAAGTCGTCTGGCTGCAGTAAACCAGAACACCTGTCGTCTGGTTGCCATAAGAAACTGCTGAGCATGTTGCCCGCTGTCTGCTTTTGATTTCTTTTCGCCTGAAGGGCTATATATCGGTCATCAGTCACTGTTGTTTTAATTGGTCGACCACCACCAACCTTTCTTACAGATGTACATGCCCTTGGGAAGGCTTTCCAAACTTGTGAAACAACGCTTTTATCAATTCCAAACTCTTGGGCGACAGATGTCAATGTACGCCCCTCCTCAAGTTTGCCAATCATTCTACCATGTGTGAAGGCATCCTGATGTTTTCTTGTAGCTATACTGCACGTATAATCTCACTTTCACGAGCAGCAGATTGTCTGGAAATGCGCCTTCCTTTCTTCTGTTCAAGTTGCCTTGCAATGCAAGCCCTGACTCCACGCGTTTTGCGTGCCCTGACGTCCCCTCTGACGCCATGGCGCTGATATCTGCATATGCATCACCTTTCTACTGAGCTGATTTTTCATTGTACTGATAGCAAAAAGCCCTTTTCAACAATTTCATGGTTGTAAGTTGAAAGATGAATTTGTTGCTTAAGTTTTGCATATTAGTGTATATATATATATATATATATATATATATATATATATATATATATTTTCAACTGTATGCTTTATTATACAATAATTTTTGCCACCCACGTATTAATTAGCTCAAACTAGAGCTTTTGTAATTTTGGAGAAAAAGAGACGCTTTCCCCATCCTGGATTCGAACCAGGGTCCCTCCGTTTAGCCCGGAGTGTCTTGGACCGCTAGACGAATGAGGACAGGAAACAACGCTCTCTTTCTCCGTATGTAAAGATGTTAAGGTATTGTGTTATCCCTGCGGAGGGTAATAATACCTTAATAAACGGAGGGACCCTGGTTCGAATCCAGGATGGGGAAAGCGTCTCTTTTTCTCCAAAATTACATAAGCTCTAGTTTGAGCTGTAATTAATACGTGGGTGGCAAAAATTATAGTATAATAAATTCCCCCACGAAAACTCACAAAATTCTCGCCCCGGAGGCTTTCTTGTGTTGACCATATTTGGCAATTGTGTTATCCCTGCGGAGGGTAATAATACCTTAACAATAAACATTTTATATATATATATATATATGCATTTTGTATACATATGGAGATGTAGTCCTATAAACTTTCTGCGTACGCCAGTGATGGAACTAGAAATAAAAAATTGGGAATGTGAAAATTACCACTATTCGTAAATCAAAATGAGTGAATTTTCTTAATTACATGGAGGACAAATACCAAATTCCAAGTTATTGAAACTTATTAAAAGCTTAAATTTTCATATCAGAATAATTTAAGTTTTGGTTCTTCAACAAAGTAATTGTGGTTTGGTTGCATTTTTCCTTGTTGTCAAGAAATTTGATTTTTCATCTTAGCTTTTCGTTTTTGCAATATTATGAAGATTCGGTGGGCCATTGAGAATATTCCTTAGAAAAAAAAAAGAAAGAGAAAAGGATCATCCCACATTAGAACAATATTTTTTCTGAAAATAAAATAATATTTAAAAGTCGGGACGCCAAGTTTTGGCTTCGTACAAGATTCCAGATATCACCTTGGTCCATCTCTGTTTTAAATCTTTAGAGATGACCATTAATTTTTCACCTTTCAATGATCACTTCCAAGCAATATTAAAATTTAAAAAGATTTTTCAGTTAGAAAGTTACCGATGCTGATATTCAAACCTTACTTGCTTGATAAACTAACTATCGGAGTTTACGGAGAAATTGATTCGCAGAAAACCAAAAGTTCAAAAAGTTTTTCCACAAATAATTTTAAACCATCAGCCCCAAAAATTAATTGCCGAGAAAAATCCTACCTAATTACTTGGAAACGCAGTTAAAAATAAAAACAATTTGCGGAACTGGTATTTTTTCGAGAGATTCGCATTTATTTGTTTTAATTCACCGACATTTTGAACCGAAGTATTCTGATGAAAATATTTGTAAAAAACTGAATTATATTTTAAAGGCAAAATTATACATATTGCAGGAGAGCACTCCAATTTTAAACGAAAGGTTTGAAAATTAAGAATAGCTTGCTCACTTAGGTAATTAATGTTTCACTAGCAAGTTTAATCACAATTATTTTTCATTGTAGCAGAAAGAAAACAATTATTAAAACTATCACAGATTTTATTGTTAATGCAATAAATTTCACTTATTGTTAACTTCTTATTAAGACATTGTGTACGAATAAGTAGTTTAAGCATTTTGGTACTACAATCAGACGTTTCAGTATGCAAAAAAAAAATGAAACATAGATTAATTTATTGCATACGATTAAAACATCTAAATAAAACCTTAACTTAGATTTAATAAAAGCATATTTATCTAAAAAGTTAAAAAAATATCTGATATCTTTTCAAAATATTTAGTGCATGAATATAAGCACACTTTTTCAAATTTCCATTGCGCAAATGCTAATATATGCACTCAGAAAAAGAAATTGCGATATCTAGAAGAGGCGAATATTTTTGTTACAAAATTGCGCATGCAAATTGTGAAAAGTATTATAACAATCGCACAGAAGTGAAGGCCCCATTCGCTGAAATGTAGCGATTTGTGACTGAGGCATCTAGCACATTTCTACCGAAGAATTTATATTAAAATTTAAGAAACTTGTCATTGAAAAAACATTATCTTGTTCTGAATGTCTAGAACCAATGTTCGCAAAAAACGCAACAATAAAACAAACGTTGAAATGGGGTTAATATTTAGCTCTCATAAAATTTAGTGCTTAATTTTACGTGCATATAAACATAAATCAGCTGATCGGCTATCGGCCCCATTAGATGCCCATTATCAAACGATTTTCAATTAACTTCTGAAGATTAAGTTGCATGCGTGTCATTCACTGCGTTACTTACCACCTACCTCAATCCATCGTCCGCAGAGCTTAAGTTTGGTGCCGTTCACAAATAACCCGGAATAGAGAATTTCGTTATGTTATAACGAATCCTGCTTTCATTAGGAACCATCCATTAGGACAAGCATTTATAAGTATGGGAATAATAGCTATTCCGTTCTGGAACATGTTTAATGCTATCTTACAGTGCGGCGGTATGTTGATGAAATCTCAAAACTTGTAATAATTTGGTTCATGGCTGTTGGGGCAAAGCCTTATTTCAGTGAACTCTTCAATATGCGAAAAGCAGTTCACGGAAACCACCCCCTACATGTGTGGTACTAACGCTTTACTATGGTACTCCATATCTCCAGATTTGTCCTCAATATGAAATGTCTGTGGTACCGGTAAAAGTTATCTGTAAGATTAGGCATAACCATCGAACAATGGAAAGTCTCATTCAAGAGTTTCAGAAAGTATTGCTAGTAGTAAACCAAGACTCTATATGAAATTTCTACGAGTGAATACCACGGGGAATACTGAAAGGCATTTTCTAATGAAGGAGGGGCATTTCGTATTAATATGGTCTATATTATACAGGGTGATCCAAATTAAACAGGTGTTTAGACCTCTCTGTTGGGAAAACTACTTGGCCAATTTCACCTAAATATCGTACACATGCTCTCCTGGGTATGCGGTTTTGATTTCTGAAAGAAAACATTGAGTTCATATTTCGGCCGCTAGGGAAGGAAATGGTGCTGCGGAGCAGGCAATTTATTAATATTAACAACGAAAAAGTGTTTTAACATGCAATAACCTTTATTGCAATCACATGAAATTAACTACAAATTACAGTATACCGTAGGATAGTAGGTATGACTAAAAAAAAGATTTGTGCAATAACTTTATTGCTATCATATGTGGAACCACACTATCATCACAGATACGGTTTGATATGTCCTCCGTCTCTTTGCTCTAGAAATTGCATTCGATGCACAACACATTCCACGGCAGAACGTAACTCATTCGCTTGGAGGTGGGATACATGTTGCGAAATTCTGTCTTTTAAGACTGCTAAGTTCGGAACATTGCCTTTATAAACGCAGCTCTTTAAATATCCCCACAGCCAAAAGTCACAAGGGTTAAGATCGGGTGACCGAGGCGGCCAAGATGTTGAAAATGACCTGCTAATCACTCTGTCATCCGAAAAGTTTTGCCGTAATAATGTTTGAACAGGCAACGCGATGTGCGGGGGTGCACCATCTTGCATGAAAATTGTAGTGTCAAGACAATTTCTCTGTTGAAGCAAAGGAATGACAAAGTTCCGGAGCATAAATGCATACCTAGAGCCAGTAACAGAACATGTCATTGGCCCCGAGGCCGTATTTTCTTCAAAGAAGTAAGGACCAATGACGAAAGATGAGGTGAAGCCACACCACACTGTCACTTTTGGAGCATGCAACGGAATTTGTTGATGAACGTGGGGATTTGTGTCAGACCAAATACGGCAGTTACGTGTGTTTACAGCGCCATTCAAGTGGAAATGGGCCTCATCACTCCACAGTATCTGCCAAGGCCATTCATCATCCACTGTCATCCGAGCAATGAACATCAAAGCAAATGTTTTCCGCACGTCATTATCACCAGAAAGCAATTGCTGAGTGTGGGCTATCTTATACGGATAAAACTTCAGGACATTTCTCATAACTCTCCACACTGTCGTATATGGCATGTCCAATTCCCGTGATATCGCACGTGCACTACTGCTACCATGTGCACTTGCTGCTCCTTGCTCCACTGCTGCAGTTGCAACTTCTTCAATTTGCTGCACTCGAGTTGGTTTGCGGCCTCGTCCTGATTTAATGGCGAATGTTCTGTTCTCTTCAAAATACAAGACCATTTTTCGAAGATTTGTAATTGTGAGAGTGCGTCTGCGTAAACCTTTTACCTGCCGAAATGCTTTAAGTGCCGCAGAAGCATTGTTATTTCGTTGATAAAAGAGCTTAACAAGTAACGCGCGATCTGGTAAAGTAAGTTTCATGACGGAGTCCTCGTATGGTGGAAAAATGCTTCACGACTCCTTATATAGGCAGAGGATGTTGCGCATGTTAAGTAATATGTAAATTGCCTGCTCCGCAGCGCCATTTCCTCCCCTAGCGGCCGAAATATGAACTAAATTGTTTCTTTCAGAAATCGAAACCGCATACTCAGGGGAGCATGTGTACGAAATTTGGGTGAAATTGACAGAGTAGTTTTCTCTACAGAGAGGTCTAAACACCTCCTGTTTAATTTGGATCACCCGGTATATGTATGTCTAGGTGTTGTTGTTTTTTTTGCATAATAAATATTTTTTGCACCGTAAACCTTATCATGTCTTACTGGCTAAACAATCTTTTGTATTAGTTTTAAAAAATTACGCTTCAATATTTTTTGTTGTAAATTCAATGCAGCTAACTAAGTATATAATATTGAAACCCGCTTTATCGATAAGCCAAGGTTTAACTAAGATTTTTCAAGGAAGTGTTTAAGACAAGAAATTTAGACAAAAAAATTAACCACCCGCATGTGTTAAACTACATTAGAATTTTTACACACTCTTTATTAAACATCCGTTTACTAATACAAATCTTAAATAATCCTAACAAATTTTACTATGTTAATATATAATAATATATTATATATATATAAGTCAATAATCTTTCACTCTGGAGCCATATTTTCTGGCATGATACTCTTTCTCATTGTTTAGTTTATCCGGCGCAGCATGACCATTGTAGTCTTGAGCCGTAAAACGACAAAACAAACAAACAAAACAAACAAACATACAAATTTTCGAGACGCGTGCACATAATGTTTTTATTCTCTTCCCAAAAGTAAGCTTTTCAATAATATTGGTATGAACTTCTCTGAACTTGAAATTTTTCATAACAAATAATTCTCTGTAATGTCGTAACCTTACATATGCCAAAGGAAATAGAAAAGTCTACTTTTAAAAACGAAATCCCCAATAAAATAAAGTGAAGTCATCCCTGTCGTAAACCAAAAGCGTATTGGTGTAAGTAGAGTGAGTGAACTGGGCTTAGTCCTGTCTAGGAGAAACAGAAAATTAGAAATAAATGATATGTGCGGAGTATTTATTTTGGCCGGAGCTATACATTGAGATAGAAAAGCTACGTCAGTGGAAAAGCCAAGGGAAATTTGGTTTTAACAGAAAATCGTACACGTGCATATAAATAGAAAAATATATTTTGATATATATATATACAACAGCGTTACATATAAATACGTGAAGATGTCTATACTGTCAAAAAATGTCTACATGAAAAAGTAGAGGCAACAAATTTAGCCACGTTAAACTCATAATTTATAATAGATGTAAATAATAATCTGTTTTTACGCAGAACCCGAGCCTTTCTGGTGTTAATATCTTCTTAAAAAATCAATAAATTTGAACTCTTCGACCACGTATTACGCTGCGAATGTTTTCAAATTAGACGAGGTGATAAAAGTTTCCAACCGCATTGATGCCTCAATCATTATTAGAAAGGTCCATCCGCTTCTAAGGTAATCTATTTGTCAATACTCGAGCTTTGTTTATGGCACTCGTGCTCATCGTGAACGTCCCTCACCAAGAAAGGGGAAACAAATTGCTCGGACAGCTAATGTATTTATAGTATCAATAAACCAATATCCCTTTTCGTTTTTATGTAGTGGTGATTGGCGTTCTCTTTTCCAAATTATATTATGTTTCGACGATTGAGCGAAATTTCTGCTTTTCTGACAGTTATCAAAGAAATAAAGGAGATTTCACCAAACAAAAAACTCCAGTCCAGCAAATTAAAGAACAATAATAAAAATCGGAAATGGCATAAATATTTCGGGTTAACTTTTTCCAATATAATGTAATAGTGAGGTTTGTCTGTAATAAAAATGAAAACCAAAAGTAACTGACACTGCGAAATTGCAGTGGACTTTTAACTGTATGAATAATTTTAAAATTTAATACTAGATAAATAGTCACATTGAAAATGGAGAATTTCAAATTTTCTCAGCTAAAAATTAGAGTTTACGTTTTCCAAGAGAAGTACCTCATTTAATATACAGCAAAATCTGCCTAAATAATCACTCCATTACACGACCATCTCTCTTAACGATCACTAGAAACTTTCAAAGTCAAAAGATATAACCTTTACTTATCTTACTCTTATTGGAATATAAAATCTACTCGTCTTGCCTGAAAAAATTCCTGCGTATTATAATTTCCAATAATTTCTACCATACGTGAGTTTAGAATTACCATGTATCCTAAATTCAGTAGGATAATTCCACAATTGCAAGTTTGTGTTCTTGGTCCTGCATTGATAATAATTGTACATATATATCCTACATGATAAGATCCTACATAAATAATAACCATACCAAGGATGAGAGCCGATATTCCGGTAATTTAAATAAATGAGAAACAACGATTACTGTACACATATTCCCATTAATATTTTTCATAATTTTTCTAATATATAGAAAGTAATCTCTCCTGATTGACATAAAAGGAATTAAACTATGAATTTCTATATACTGATTATATTATTTAACCAAAATTTATTTAAATTCAAATTTGTTTTCTTCTACATAACAATATCAATATTTTGTCTAATCAAGATTATTATATAATAACAATTATATAATTGTTATAAAATATATATTTTTAAATTATTGCACAATGTGATATTTCCTGAATTAATTTTAAAAATTCACTTGAAGAGTAAAAATTTCAGAAACCTTTTTCTTATTACAACTTTGAGAAATCTATTAACCCTACACAAACTAGCTTTTACAATGCACTTTTCTTGAAAAAGGGAGGATAATGGCTTCGAAGTTATATGTGTTGCAATATAGAAGATCCATGTAGAAAATCTAAACTAAACATTGCACTTGCTAAAAAGTCTGAGATATATATTATTATTATTACAAATGACAGGCGTTTGACTATTTTGTCATTCAACTTCGAGCTTTCCAATATTTGCTAACAATACCTTGAGAAGTTTTTAATGAGCTGCACACTTTAAGATGATACGATGTCATTGGATGGCTGCTGTTGCACAGCTTGCAATCAGAGTTTCCAGCCAGGCCAAAGCTGAACAAGTATGCCTGCAGACAGTCATGTCCAGTTAACATGCGAAATTTTACCACGGCAGTAGTTCTGTGAGTTTCCGGAATAATTGATTTAGGATGGAGGAGTAAGCCCCAGGGTTTATTTAAAGCTTTGTTTGAAATCTCCAGAGCGTTGCATTTACTAAAATAGTGACGTATAATAGTTTTGATGAGTGAAATGTCATGGTCCCTTGTGGCCTTTCTAAGATAGATGTGCCTTTCTTGGCTAACTGATCAGCAATTTCGTTTCCTTCCAACCCAATATGTGCAGGGACCCATTGTAGGCTAATCTTGTCCTTCAAATCTCTCGATATGGACCTACAACCATAAATTCGGTTGTAAAAGTGTTTTTTATTGTTAGAAATGGCTTCAATTGTCGCTTTAGAATCGGAGAGAATGACAGCATAATTGAAGGCGTTCTTACGGAAAAGGAGTTGATTAAGTGCAACAAATAAAGCTTCAGCTTCACCATCAAAATTAGAAGTAAAAGATCTTACTGGAATATAAAATGAGAAAAGATTACAGAAAACTCCAACACCAAGACTACAAGCTCAAACAGAGACCCGTCTATATAGACGTGAAGCCAATTTCCCTCAGGGTATCTTTTGTGGATAGTTTCCAGCGCAATAGCATGGGTCTGTGAGCAAAGCATCCGCTTTTTATCGATATCTGCAACTAAGTCCAAATTGATATCAGCGACAATATAGTCAAGAGGGCAAACAGGTCTTTCGGTAACTGAAAAATTGTGAGTTCGATTTAGCTCATCTGCAATTCTGATCCCAAGTTGTATAAAACCGGACTGTGTTTTTAAATTTCTAATACGTTTAACGTCATAGTCCCTCCAGTAGTTATTATTAGGAAGTCTTCTCAATTTCTCAAACAATGTAACTGCATTTTTCTTGATTTTATTTTCGATGGGAACAATGCCCACGAGAAGTTGCATTGCAGCCATAAGAGTGGCTCTAACTGTTCTAGTGATGAACCGCAGAGTCTGATTCTTTAAAAGCTGCAGTTCTTGTATTATACAATGCTCGGCCGAGACCAGGATTTCATTACAATAGCTAAAAACTGGTTTTATAAACATTTTATAAGTTGTAGTCAGAATACTCCGAGCGCATCCCAAGTCGCATCAGCCAGCCTTTTTAATATGGGCATTCTTTTTTTCTGTTCTGTTCTTTACTTTTTTCACATAATCCTTCCAGGTCAGATAGGAGTCCAATACACATCCCAGATAGGTTGTGCAATCTATGCATCGAAATCAGAGCCTTCGTATTGTAATTCAGGACAGAAGTTTTGTCTGTTGAGCGTGAACAATTGGCAAGTCGTTTTATCTTGGTTTACTCTCATGCCATTCTCTTCGTACTAACTTTGAAGACCAGCAGGGCTTTATTTAAGTCGGTGTTGAGGTTATTATGGTGCTTTTTGGGAGCATCTGTCCACATTGCAAAATCAACTGCAAACAATGCGGGTTTTACGTGACCATCATGAGATAAAATCTTAATGGATATCATTAATGAATATATTAAAGGGAAAAGGGCTGATAACGGATCCCTGGGGTAAACCAGTTTCAGTTTGTTTGAATATTGAAGACTTTTTACCATACCTCACCGAACAAAACCTTTGAGTAATAAGGTTGTTAATCCCAGAAAGTATTTACCAGCAACTCCGATGTTTTTTAATCTTTGAATAAGCCTCATACGCATACCTTGTCATAAGCTGATTTAAAGTCAACAAAAAAAGACAAGACGGATCTTCGCATATCCAAAATATCCTTAATTTCTTGGCTTATGAGCCACTTGCTGGACGTTGAACTGATGCTGTCTAAAACCAGCTTGTGCCGGTACTATCAAATTCTCACTTTCTAAAAACCATTCAAGCCTTGAGGCAACCATTTGCTCCATAGTCTGGGCCAGAACGTTTATCAAAGAATTTGGTCTACAGCTATATAAGTTATTAGGAGGCCTTCCTTTCTTTAAATTTGGAATAATAGCAGCTTTTTCCACATGGCTGGGACAGTTGTATTCCAACTTCTGTTAAACAAATCAAGGAGAATATGAGTACATTTTGAACCCAAATTCATTAAGAATTCTCCGTGAATAAAATCTTGGCCCGGACTTTTGCCTTTATCAAGACGGCGAATTGCTTCTTTTAGTTCCTGCATACTAAAGTCTGAATTAAAAATCGTGTTGTCTCTTTACCATTGATAAGAAAGGGCTGTATAGCTTTATTAGAGCCTCCGTTACGAAGTTTGTCAACAAATTTAAAAACTTTTTTGTTGTCTTTACGATAGTCAATATTTCTAACGAAATTATCAAAACAGTCCCTCTTTGCCTTACAGATGGCTTTTCTCAGCTTGCCTACTGATTCTTTCTACTCCTGAACAACCCGTACTCTCTTCGTGTATTCAGCTAAATTGAGAGTTGAAATACTTTGCCGTTTCAAAAGATCAAGTGAGGAAGACCAAAAAGGCTTATATTTGAATTGTTTCCCTCCAAGAATCCATTTCTTAGCAGCTTTTAATATTTCTTGGCAAAAAAAAAGAAAAAGCAGTATCAGTGCTGCTCAATTTAGAAAAGTCAATATAATTCAAATTATCTTCTAGTTCAGCACTGAAGTTCTTCCAATTAGCCTTTTTAACATCACACCTATTTTTAATGTCAGAACAGTCCTTGCCTGGGCTTGAGTTAATGGCAAAAGAAGATATCACGGCTCGGTGACCCGAATCTGGGTCATAAAGGATTTCCCTATTAAAATTCTCCGCAATGTCCTCAGAAGTAAAAGTTATATCAGGCGTGGTACTTGTTCCATTATAATGAAGATAAGTTGGAGTATCTGTAACGTTGTAGATAAGTTCAATTTTTTCTGAATTTAAAAGTTGACCCAAGCTTTGCCAGAACTGTTATTATCACCATAGCCTCATTTTGAATTATGAGCATTGAAATCTCCCAGTAGAATAGTTTTATTAGAGACAGAAATATTATCAAAATTCAATTTGGTGTTGCCTGGGGTGCTATAGAAGGCATAAATTTTAAAGTGGTTGGACTTTTTCCAAACATTCACTTTCACCACTTCAGCTCTACAATTGCTGCCGAGTTCACTAATAGTCTCAAACGTAGAAAAGAGGTCCTGTCTAACTCCAACGAGGATACCGCTGTCATTTCTCCTTGATTTTGGTAATAGCTGTACGTGAAAACTTGGGAAATAACGTTTTTCCAAATGAGCTTGGGTTAGGTTCGCTTCGATTATGAAGAAGACATCGACAGCCTTAATATTTAGACTAACCATTAGTTGTGTGTGCTTCTCATGAGAAAGACCGCTGGCATTCCATTGTAGCACATTTAATCGATGAACGCTGATAGGAAATTTATGTAGCTGTTTCTTACTCATACTGAATAGCGATAATTGGAAAGTGGCAGAAGTTGTAATAGATTTTATGTTATCTTGGGTGCACCACTTAGAGGCCTATTACATTACATCCGCTTCAAAGAACCGTTAAGGAATTTGGGAATTGAACATGGAGAATGAACGTCTTTTAGAAGATAAGAGGTTCTATTGACCAAATCTAGAATATAACATGATATATGCTGTCCCATCGCCGGAAATTAGAGAAAACCTTGGCGGTTTTCCATACATTGGCGTTTGTTCTCACAGATAATAACTACATAAAATAAATAAAATGAAAAAAATAAATAAAGTGAATAAATAGTTTCATGGAGCACTTCTGTGTTTTACTTAAATACGCAGTTTCTTCTAACTTACACTTAATAAAAATTTAATTGTTTTCATTGGCTTAGTTAGCTTCAAGGTCTAGGGTGTATAGCCTCGACTCAAATGGTCTGAAGGTAACATTTATTTATAATTTTCGTTTTTTTAGGGGGCTTAATTTTTCTAGGGGAAGACTAAGCCATCCCTAATCCCCCTAGTTTCGCCAATGATTGTTGGTGAACTCATTAATCACAGAGAACGTCGTAGTGTATGTTTCCCATTTAGTAAAGACTGTTTTTCAAAATAAATAGCAGAAGGAAGAAAAAGAAAGCTTCTACGATATTAACATGGCTTTCGGGAAATCAACATGCATAAAATTGCAGTAATTTAATCATTGAAAAGGAGAGGTTTGCTTCCTTTTAAATAGCCACTCTTTCGTGTAGCCTTTTTCATGTTGTGGTAATTGGCGTTCTTGTTTCCGAATTCTATTATACACTGACAATTGAGAGAAATGTCTGTTTTTCTGTCATTTATCAAAGAAATAAATAAGATTTTTACCACGCAATAAACTCCAGACCAAAAAATTATATAATAATATTAAAAACGTAAATGGCATAAATATTTCATATGCCTTTTTTCCAATAATTCCAAGTTTGCCTATAAGCATTGCAAACGGTTAAACGATTAAATGGGAATAGCAGCGAATATTTTGCTCGGCTATGTTTTTATTTTCCTTATCACTTCTGAAGTGCAGACATTTTCTAGTTTCTTCAGTTAAGAATTATGACGCTCAAAGCTGCCACTTCACCATAATGTCTAAATCATGAATAAAAATCCAGACATGCTGATATGAGTGAACATCAACATCGTTTATAATGCAGGAATGTCCAAACCTTTACCAACATGTGCCATGTGAGCTGTTGGATATAGCCGTTCTGTACTATTTTTTTAATCTGTGCATAATACAATGCACATATACGTAGTGGGTTGGTAAAGGCTCGGACTCAACCCCCCAATGTCTGTCAAAGCACATTTCCTCTTTGATGATGAATAATATTAACTTTTTAAGATACTTGAACCCCCATAATCTTCAAATTTCCACGCCTTGTATATAATGGAGATACCACTCCATCAGGCAATTATATATTATTATTATATAAATATTGATGCTCTACGATGGCGTAATTGTAACGCGTTCGACTGCAGTAGAAAAAAGCTTGGGTCTGAAATGTTCTAGTATTGAGAATTTATCGTTTCTTCTACCTATCAGTATAAGTAGTTTAAGTCTTCAAGTGGCAGAGACTTAGATCCTGATAAAACTGTGAACTTTAATGCAAAACCTGATCCTAGTTGTCTCTGTGTTTTAAAACACAAACAAAGCTGACAATACAAAACTATTTTGCTTTTATATTTAATTATAAGATATAGTGTTATAGAGAGGGAGAGAGAAAGTGTGTGTGTGTGTCAAAAATTATATTTCCTATAATAATCAGTGGTTCACCCCATCGTTTGTCAATAGCCCAATACGTTATAGTCAAAGGCGTAGGCAGAAAGTTCATAAGGGGGGGTTATAGGCTTAATGGGAGGGGTTACAGAGCTACAACTCATATATTCCTATGTTAAATATACAAAATTTCATTGCAATGGGGGTTACAACAACCAAATTCGCCCCCTGGCTACGCCTATGTTTATAGTTTATTTTTTCATTAACTACTTCCATACCTTAATTATGGATAGCCGCGGGTCATTGAATAAATGTTACTATTATTATTTATTTATGTGACTCACAAATTGAAAACCAACTGTTTCTAATTTATATAATAAAAATGCTGTAAATCACATTCCCAAACAACAGCCCTAACAAAAATGCTAAATTAGTCATCAAACTTGTTGTGTTTGGAAAGATAGTTTTGCATTATAGATGATGTTGTCCGGGATTGATTCGCTGGGCCTTAAGAAATTCAGATTCCGAGGGAAACTAGTGGTCCTAGCGTAGAATGGCTCTTCCTATCTTTATACTTCAAATAATAATAATACACAAATAAGCGAAATATCCGCGTGCTGCATGGAGAATTCTGATGTGCAGACCTTTTGGACAGCCCTACTTGAATGGATAAGAACCTACGTATTTTTATCTAAATGTCAGGTTATCAAAGACATACTCATTACTTTAGAATTGAATTTTAAATTGTTGTACTCATATATTAGACATAATATGGTGTGTCGCATATATGAGCACGAGCAATACGTGCGTGTTTGTTCCCAAAATATTGGACATCATGGATATGCTACTTTTTTTGTTTTTGAGTCGTGTAAAATTGTTAATTGATTTTGAATAGCAATATATACAGAAAGGAAGATTAATCGAAGAAATGATATGTGGTGTGAAAGCTTTTATTGGTGATTAATTACCTCCAAATTAATTAATTAAACTTGATGGTAATATAAAATGAAAAGTTTATTTCCTTGGAACGATCCATTAATTCTTCTTTAGTAAAATTTTAGCACATTTATTTTTCTTCTTTCAGTTTCACTGACTCTTAAAAAATTAATTCTTTTTTCTCCTAAAAGTGTGAGTTACGATTTTTGGAGTTATGGACTCTAGATATCACAGGATATGAAAAAATTGATTCTCAATACTTTCAAAAAAGAATATACAACAAATTAACTTTGACAATAACGATAAAATTAATTTTTAGGATATATTTTTATGAGTAAAAATAAATCAGTGCAACAACAGATACATTTCTTTATGTCAGATTCTGACACAAATATCATGTAATACGTTGTGTTATTGCAAAGTTTTAAGACGGGACTTGTAATTTCAAAATGGTAATATTTACAGGCCATTGCAATAGATCTCCTTCAAAGTAGTCCCCTTCTGTCTTCACACACCGACTTCAACGATGTTTCCACTTTCGGGAACAGTCCTGGAAATTCCTGAAAATCCCCTTTGTTCTTAAGTGTGTGAAGGACCTTTTCCGGATTTGCTTGATGTATTAAATTGAGTCAAATCCGTTCCCTTTCAGTGAAATTTTCAATTTAAGAAACAGGTAGAAGTCGGCTAAGGCTATATAAGTGGGATAGGTTGGCTGCGGAAGCACAGGAATTTGGAATTTGTCCAAAAATTCCGTGATCGAGAACGCACAATGCGCGAGTGAGTTGTCGTGGTAAAGGACCCAATTCTTGTCTCGTCAGAGTACAAATGTTTTCTTCCGCAAACGCTGAAGGATACTTTTATAGTGTTCCTGGTTGACTTTATATCTGCCCCTAGGGGTCAAATTTGTGATGCAAAATACCCTTAGAAAAAAACACCAATATTTTCTTCACAGTTGAACGACTTCGTCGCTGTTTTTTCGATCGTGGTGAACTTGGAACCTTTCACTGCGATAATTGTGCTTTTGTTTCTGGGTCATACCCATAAATCCATGATTTATCACCTGTAGTTACGCTAATTAACGAATCTACTACTACTGTGTCTACTACTACTGTGTGTTGGGAACTACTGTGCGAGTTCCTATTTCTGACGTCGACAAGGGCTGAGGTGATTCGCGCAATATTTTGGCAGTTGTAATGAGTGTGACAGAGGAAGGTTTCTACCGATTTGGAATTTTTGAAGGAATTTTAAAACAATTGTATGCGGGATCACAATTCCCTTTATGCCCTAAGAATTTGCTTAGAATTGAAGATATTCCTGACTACGAAATTCCTCTCCGGTCAGTTGTAATTGCTCAGTCCAGTGGAAGCGCCAAGATTAAATAAGGAAGGCATAAATTTTGTTTTGTACAACTTTCATTTTTTTACATATTTTGAATAAAAGTTTTTTAATGGCACTCTTTCATTATTTTTTCAAAATAACATATGTATTTTTGAGGAATGGGTGTCTTTTAAATAATAACCTTTTTCATGATATTTTCTTATACTTTGCCTAAATAGCATTTATCATTCTATAGAATGCCTAGGTATTATATACAATGCCTAGGGAAAGTATGTAATAATTCTCATATTTCATACTTTGCCTAAAAACGCCAGGCATTCTATAAAATGCATAGGTATTCTACAGAATGCCGGCGTTTCATACATTGCCGGTAACAAATATATGGAATTGTAGCTCTGTAATCCCCCCTACTGTAACTCTGTAACCTCGCTTATGAACTTTCTACGATATAAGTGTTCGTGAACAGTAACATTTTCAGAGCACACAGTGAGATGGTTAGGAAGGTGTTCTTACCAACGTATTTGGAATAGAAGTTGACGAATCGTAAGTCGAATTTTTTTTTATAAATCACTGTTGCACTGCAAATCAATAAAACTACCTCTAATGCCCATATACGGTAGAAAATTAGAGTAGAAAGCGATTGAGGGGAAACCTCGAGTTACTTTAGTTCTATAGTGTTTTAAAATATTTATTACGAAATATGAAAATACCAACAGAATAAAATACATATATTTCAGACTTCGGATGTCGAGCCAGGACGTTATTTTTGTGTGAAACAATTTGTATTTTTTCATGAGCTGGCGGGCCGCGGGTTGACGGCCCAGGTTTAGGGTAATTGTATGTGAACTTTCTTTTACACATGTGTTTAATTTATTTTTATCTCCTTCTTGAAAGAAGGAAGACCTTGAAGAAGATTCTTTTTTCACTACTAATATAACAGTTGACTAGTGCATAATTGAACGTATTTTTAGGTAAATGTTTTTCTTTTCTAGTTTTTTACACTGTAAATTGAAGTTTGGAAGTATCCAAAATCAGGTCCTCTTTATTTTCGTTAGTCGCGGTCCTACTGTATTAAAATAAAATTTTTAAATTATTTAAAACACGCATTTGGAAAAATGAGTCTTTAGTTGTGAAGGTCCAATTATAGTATTTTATCGCGCTTATATAATTTGCCTGTACTTACGTTTCGAGTGTATTTCCAGAAAGTAATATTTTCTTTAGATCTATTGAATAAGTAATTATGGAATTAAATAGTTGATGTATTAACAACGGAATGAAGGTCCTTTTTAATTAGTTTAATAAAATTTACTGTTTGCGTATTAAAGTCCGACTGGAAAATAACGCAAGTAAAGGATTTTCAATGAATATGCACTTTGTTTTCGTAATCTAGTTTTGGTATTTTGACAAATTATAATTGACACACATATATTGACCAGCGTTTAAAAAGAACATGATTTATATATATATCAATTATTATAAGTAAAATAGCAACGATTATAACATGAGTACGATAAAAATTATATTAATAATTAAGTAACAATTATATTTAAATTTACCTAATGTTATAAAAGAGAAAAACATAGAATGTAGACAACAATATAAATAAATATATTTAAAAACTACGTCATGTGTTTTGTTACTTGGGATATTATTCTCAACAAAATATTTGTGGACGCCCCGATATTACTTCTATGTCCACAGTTTTATGCTTTCTGGGGCACTTTGTTTGATATTTCTCACAATATGAATATCCTCACATAAGAAAACTTTTCAGCTTTATTGAAAATTTAACATATTATATCACCATAATGACTTTTTTGCGTATAAATGAAAGCCACATTGAATCCATTGTTAAAAAATTTATTTCTCAAGAAAACTTCATTCATGGTTCACAAAATATACAAAATATATTTCCACTTTCTTTATAAATTTTGAATTTTCAAAAGAAGAATGGAGTTAAGTTTAGTGCATAATATTCTTGCAGAATATTTTGACTGTTTTCTTTGTTTTTGACAAAAAAGTACTTATGCAGAGAGATTTCCTTATCTAAAACACTCAATCATCAAAAAATTGCTTTAAATCTTCACTGCCAGTTCATCAGATTTATAACACTATAATTATGATAAAATATATATAACATATTCTGACCATAGTCCCTAAAACTAAATTTTTTAAACTAACATCAAGTAATAATATAGAAAGCATATAATGAACATCGCTTACTGAGCAGTTAGTCTAATGTTAAATCTAATAGTCCTGCAAAAAAGAGTGTGAATCTTTTGTAAAAAATGCCAAATCTATATGTAATAAACATGCAAATTATTTGAAACATTGACTTGATAATGTATTGAACCATCATTAGCTTTCCAAGTAGCCTAAATTCGACATGACCTGAAAGAAACGATGATCTGATACTATTCTGTAAATATTTCCAGTAAAGCTGACGTACGAACATCCGTCATTTGACGTACAGTTGTCCAATGTTAGCGAAAATAGATCATTCAAGCTGATCCTATATATGCCCTAAAAGATAAAAATCTGGGAAATGTGTTGACACATGTAGAATTTGGAAGTCAGTATCGTGCCATTGCCATCACGGTATGACAATCCGAGATTTAAAGAATGGAGCATTATCTTATTGGAAGTTGTCCTGTCCGTCAGGAAAGACTATGTACATGTAAAGGTAACCCTGAGCATTTAAAGTCTGCTGTATGGGTATTAAAGAATCAGGACCTTTGAAAACAATATAGCCCAAATCATAATACCACACTCTTTTGTTTGAATAGTTGACTCAAGGCAGATGGTATCTATTGTTTTACGCTATTGATATTATACTCTGATCTGCGCGTGTGCGCGTCCATCAGCATTCATCAACTGACACCGAGATTTAATAAAACCAAGCTATTTTGTTCCAGTCGCATTAGGCCCAGTTTTGGTTATTTCGTGCCCATTGTAGACAAATTTTGAGGTTTGTGCTAGAAACGAGTGAGGTTTGAATTGATTGTCTGCTGTGAAATCTCATTCGTGACAATGTACGACTAGATTTATAATCAGAAGTTTGTTTCCAATTACTACTATTATATTTTTTGGTTATTTGAATTGATGCGCATCCTTGTTTTTCCCATTTAGAAGCCTCTGTAGTTGCCATTGCTGTTGGTCATTGAATAGTCATTTACGTCCACAGGATGGTCTCTCATAATTTGTTCTTCTGCACCGCTCATTATAGATCCTCGATATATTTGTTCTGTAAAAATAGATCAATATATGCCGTTTCTGAAATACGCACACCATCCGTCTGATCACTTATTATCACACCTCTTTCGAAGTTGCTTAAATCATACATCTTTTCCATATTACAATTATTTAGTTTTCTGATACGTGTATTTTTTTCAGTAAGCTCTTAATTAAACCCGATTTAAGTTATACTCTTTCATGTCAGTGAGACCGACACTTGATTGAGCGCTATTGGGTGTTCCTAATAATTTATATATTGGATATATTGTAAACGACTTCTGGCACTTGGAATAATTACGGTACATTATATAAACCATATAATAATTAATAATTAATGGGCCCATACGTGTCACAAATTACAATAATCATTTCTGAAGTTTGCAAAAGTTACTTTTGTATTTGTAAACAAGACTGCCTAGGGATGAATAAGTATAATTTTTTGACAGGTTACTAAATGTTGTCTCAGAATTACTTCCTAAAACTACGACTTTTAAAACCCGTGGGAAACTTCGAGTTACCTGACTTTTAATGGAGCGTAAATGTAATCTGGGGATCTATTGGGAATTAAGAGTGTTTCTCTAGAAGCATGTGAGCTCAAATATTTGAGAAGCATTTTCTTTTAAACATAAGAACGTAAACATTGTGTGGTATGTGATGTTTGTTTACAAGTAGTACGCTCGATTATTTTCATGCACTATTTTACCATCTGTATTTCTGGTAAATGATTTTAAATTCAAGATAAAAAAATTTAGATTTATAAATTTAAGAAAATTTTCGAAACAATTCAGTGGCAATTACTGCTCTCAAAATATTCACTGCTTCGCTATGCATTCCATGTTGACATTAGAGATAGTTTAAGGGGCAATCTGTAGCCAATTTTTTACCAATTTTCGAAATGTGCATATTTGTGAAACTCGTTTTCATCTTATCTTATTTTATCTTCATCGATCGACTGCGCACCCTTTTTGAGAATTTGCAGGTATTCGACTATGTTGCTTATATTCTTCCGATGTATGTATATTTAAATGGCACACTTCTGAGTACGATTGAATTCCGCCAGTCTGTTTCAGTTTTGAACAGGTAATATGTGTTGCTAAACAAAAACGTTTGAAGGTTTGTTAATTCCATTTTCGCTTTCTAGGGATTGATATATTCTCTCTTAAAATTCGAAGGAAAAGTTATTGGTCAAACAAAACAAATTCCATTTTCTAGATGTCGACGGCAAGGCGAGTGTGTGGCGTTATTCACATGAAGCCAAAGATATTGGCTACTAAACTGGGTTTGTGGGCTACTAATTTGGGTTAATATGCAGATGGTGTCATAGCTTGGAGGGGTTTACATGGATTACTTTGTGGCTTTTAGTATTGGCTGAGATCGCCATCCCTGAACAAAGCTATGTTAACATCTTGCCGACCGTGTGCGCTTGTCCATGGGTGGTCTTTCTCCATAGAAAACGGGCATATTCAACAGCACGTCCTCGACGTCTAGATCCAGAATGGAAACATACAGAGCTGCAGCAATTGATGACTTTAAACAGTAGTGAGCCAAAATCAGTAACTGCTGCACTTACTCTCCGAGATGTATGTTAATATGTAATATAATATACTACAATATTATTAGCTATATGTAATGGATTTATGAATATTAGATATCAAGGAAAAAAAACTCAGCCACTGAAGGGGGGCAAGCCAGTCTCAATAGGCGCCAGTCCCAAGCTCGGATAAATGAGGAGGGTTGATGTCAGGAAAGGCATCCGGTCATAAAAATGCCATGCCAAAACCAAACCAAGGCTAAGGCGTACCCTGTAAGCGACGCGCAGACATGTCGCCCGACATCTGTGAGAAGTGGGCAAGGGCTACCGAACCAAGGACGAGGTCGGCTAAAGAAGCTAGTCCAGCGAAAGAGGAAGAGAGTGTTGGAAATAAGAATAGACATGTTAAACATTGGTACGAAGAATGGAAAAAGTAGGGAAATAGTGGACGTGGTGCAAAGAAGAAAAGTAAAGATCTTGTGCCTACAAGAAACTAGGTGGAAAGGAAGCAAAGCTAAAGAACTTGGTGAAGGATATAAGATGTTTTACAGTGGAACCGATGTGAGAGGGAGAAATGGGGTAGGCATTGTGATAGCGGAAGAACTTCAGGACGAAGTATATGATGTCAACAGAAAGAGTGATAGGATTATGTCCATTAAATTAGAAATAGGATCAAGCCTAGCCACAATAATTTTCGCATATGCCCCTCAAACGGGATGTAAAAAGGAAGAAAAGGACGCCTTTTGGGAGAATCTAGATCGAGTGATAATGGAAACACCTAGGAATGAGAGACTGTTCATTGGAGGTGATTTAAATGGACATGTGGGAAAAATTAAGAAAGAGGAAAGACGAATATTTGGAAAGTGGAACGTGGGAGAGAGAAATGAAGAAGGAGAATGGATTATAGATAATGCGGTGGCACTTGATTTAGCGGTTGTTAATACTTTCTTTGAAAAGAGGGAAAACCAAATGATCACTTATAGAAGTGGAGACAGAACTAGCCAGATTGACTATGTTATGTGTCGCAGAAGGCATCTCAAGGAAATAAGAAACAGTAAGGTGATTAGTGGTGAGAGTGCTGCGGCACGGCATAGACTGCGTGTAATAGATTGGTAATTAAGAACTAGGAAAATCATGCCATATTCAAGGCAGAGAG
>QLNU02015360.1:140170921-140203515 GCA_006491805.2 Dysdera silvatica
CGGTAACGAATCTTATACTTATATTTTAATTCTGGGACAGTTTAGCCGCTTTCGTTATTTGCAGAACAATTAAAATCTCACAAATTAAATATATTTATGTTTGTTCGAAATTATGATTTTAAGAATAATATTATGATAAAAGTAGCTACAAACTAGCCAGTAATTTACTAGTCGGTATACATTTTATTTAAAATGGAGCTTTTTATATATATAAATAAAATATATATTCAAATATTTATAAGGAATATAAGTAAAATACAGAAAGCTTTATATAAATAAAGTAGTATTTTCGTATGAATTTGAAATACTTGTCATAACTCGTACATTAAAATTATAAAATACTAAATTTAAAGTCTTCAAAATATATTTAACTATAATCACTTATAAAGCGTTTTAAGTCTAATAAGTATATAAAATGTTTTCAAGATTAGATACAATTTCACGAAATTTTCAAAACATATAATAATTATATTAAATATTTAATGAATTAATAAAAATTTAAAAATAACATTTATTACTTAATGTATTATGTTATTATACTCTTGTAAATGGGTTGAATATTTTTAATATTAATGGAATTAAAGAAAAAGAAAATATTAATTCTATATATCTGAAATTGGAATCATTGTTATTTTTACAAAATCTAACAAAATTTCTGAAATAGACTAATTTGTACAGAAGATAGAAAAAGGCATAACTTCTTTTGAAATAATAAAAGTATTTAAATAGTAATCAAAGCTGCGAAATAAATATTTGAAAACTAACAGGAAATATATTTTAATTGCTTTTCAAACATCGTTTTTAACTTCATTCACAAATCACAGCCGAGGCAATAAAGTGAATTAAACCTAATTTCTGACTCGGTTTTCTCTTGAAAAGCAGAAAAATGGGAAAAAACCGAAATGAAATTTTAAACAAGCAAGTACCGCCTCTTGGATAAAATGAAATATGCATTAGCTATTAAATGTACCACGGCTGTCAATGTCCATTACATAAAGCATTTTCGAAACAGTGGGGCTCTTTAAATTAGTTCGTACGACGCCAGTCCCCATTAGAAACCCCACACCACAACGACCCATAAAAACAATGCACTCTACTTAAAATTGGGCGTCTCCATTTCTTGTTTCCCGCGTAAAAACTCCGGGTAAATTTACACTTTTTTATCAACTACTGTAAATGGAACAGTAACATGAATTACGGTGAGAAAATTCAATTTTTGCAGACAAATTGTACACCTACGGAAAGCACTTTATCCGAGAAGTATTTTTTAAATATTTGAAAGGGAAATTGAAGGGGAGAAAAAATAAATCCTTCTTCATCCTAAAATCTTTTTTCTGTGGGTGATTTTTGTAACGTCAAAATGAAAAAAAAAATCGTATTATCTCCTACGCGTCCCCATGAGTATATGTTTCAGCGCTCTTTAGACAACTCTTTAAATAAAATCGTTTTCAAATGTACAATGATACTCTTACAAACTTTTGATGAAAAATCATCTGTAAAGCTGAAGTAAAAAGTTTTGGAGAAATGGTATCTCCCTGCCTCACACCTTTACCAATTTTGATAGTTTTGGTATCTTTATGTAACCGAAATTTTGCACTTGCATTTTTATACACACGTTTCACCATGTCAATGTACACATCCTCAATGTCTGTTGATCTTAAAGAGTTGATGACTGCTGATGTTTTAATAGAGTCAAAGGCCTTCTCATAGTCAATAAATGCAACACACAATGGAAGTTCATATTCATGTGTTCTTTCAATTAATTCTCTTAATACTTGAATATGGTCCACTGTACTGAATCCACTTCGAAATCCAGCTTGTTCTCTTGGTTGAGCTGCATCTAATTTTTTCTGCAGGCGATGTGTTAGCACTTTTGTGAAGATTTTATAAATAGCAGGTAACAAGCTAATTGGTCGGTAATTTTTCAAATCCTCTTTATCACCTTTTTTATGCAAAAGAATTACTGTTGCAGAATCCCATTGGTTTGGTATGTTACCGCTGTTAAGACATTTGGTAAAGAATTTTGCAAGTATGTCTTCTACATATTCTCCAGCTTCTTTTAGGATATCTAATGTAATACCATCATCGCCAGGGGCTCTTCCTTTCTTCATACTTTTTATTGCAAATGAAACTTCTTCTTTTAAGATTTTAGGAGCTGTTCCTTCGACTATTTCAGTGTCTTCGTTTAATCCACTGTTACTTTCATATAGTTTTTTGTAGAATTCTTCAACTCTTCTAAGTATTTCTTCCCTATTTCTTGTTACGGTGCCATCCTCTCCTTTTAATGCAATGATGTGTTTCTTCCCAACAGATAAACTTCCTTTAACAACCCTAAGGCTCTTGTTATTTTCAATGGCCTTCCTTACTAACTCACAGTTGAATTTTCTTATGTCTTCTTTCATGCTTTTGCGCAGAGTTTTACAAAGTTCTATGTACTCAATCCTGGAACTGGTATTTCGATTGTCCACCTTCATATCTCTTCGCCTTTTCATGAGCTGTTTCGTCTTCTCAGATAATTTGCTATTGTGCTTTTTACAGGTTACACCACCAATTTCCCCAGCAGTTTCAACTATTGTCTTAACAATGTTTTCATTTGCTTCTGAGATGTCAACTTCTTCAATAAGTCCTTCCAGTGCAGAAAAGCGATTTTTTAATTCCAACACACACATATATATATATGTATATATATACCATATATATACAGTAGTGGACAAAATTGTGGAAACCCTTTGAAAAAAGATTATTTTAGAGGTTTGATGGCTAATAACACCACTTTTTTTTGTACCAATACTATAAAATTATATATCATTGGAAAGGTAATTTAATCAAGATTGTAATGCAATAACATTTATGAATCGTATTTTAATAGAACAGCATTCATAAAGAAGAAAGGTGATATACATAGAAAAAATGAGATATACAAAAATGTTCACCATACCAGTTAATACTTAGTTGGGTAACCTTTAGCCTTAATTACGGCCTTACAACGCTTTCCCATGGAGTGAACCAAGTTCTTTAGTTCTGCAGCTGTTATAATATGAAACCAAGATTGAATTATTGCTTCTGTTAATTGTGTTTTATTGCTGGGTTGCTTCCGACTAACAAGCTTCTTTAGCCGGCTCCATAGATTTTCGATGGGGTTAAGGTCTGGGCTATTTCCAGGCCATTCCAGCAGTTGAATATGATGATCTTGAAACCATTTTTTGCACACACGAGCAACATGACATGGAGCTGAATCCTGTTGAAATATAAATGCTTCATTATCTTGGAAAAGATCACATGCAGAAGGCTGCAGCTTGGGCTCAAGTATTTCATTTATGTATCTTTGGGCATTTATATTCCCATTGATCACGCAAATTCTGCCCACACCTCTTGATGTTATACAACCCCAAATCATAACACTAACTGGGTGTTTCACGGTAGGTGTAATGCACTCAGGATGGAAATCTTCTCCAATTCTTCTCCATACGTATTTTACGCCATCACTACCAAACAGTGAGATTTTGGTCTCATCACTCCAAATTACACTGTCCCATTGTTCCGTTGTCCAGTTAACATGGGTTTTAGCCCAGTTTAATCTTTTCAACCTCTGTTTGACAGACAAAAATGGCTTTTTTCGTGGAATTCTTGCATTTAGACCACATTCATGCAGTCTGCGCCGAACAGTCCTTGCACTTAACTTCACATTGCATTGCGCCATTTCACCTTGTATACACAGAGATGATTTTTTCCTGTCACCTAGGCACTGTCTTTTAATTCTTCTATCATCACTTGCTGTTGTGCACCTTTTTCTGCCTTTACCAGTCTGGTTTTGTAATGACTGAGTCTCCTTATACTTCTTCAAAAATTTAGAAATGCCACCTTTAGTTAAGTTTCCCCCAATATTTCTTCTAATTTCTTCATAACTGTAGCCTTGTTCACTTAATATTACTATTTTACATCGCTTCCTAGGTGACCAGTCAACTCTTTGCGCCATTTCTTTAATTTTATTACGTTTTACAAGCACACTAAATCAAAGAGCACAAAAAAAAAACAACCAACTTGATAGCAATTACAGAACACACTGATAAATGTCCTGTAACCTGTTGGCTCATTGCCAAAACAAGAGAAAACATGATTGGCTCATTGCCAAAACAAGAGAAAACATGATTGGCTCATTGCCAAAACAAGATGACACCTGATTGGCTCTGTAAACACTCATGCTCATTGGCCACATTCAAATGAAGGAAAGCTACTTCATATAAATGTAAGCAAGCTGTGCTTCTTTTTTCTGGTTATTTGGCTATAACTTTTGATAGAATACAGATAATTGAACAAATGTTATTGCATTACAATCTTTATTAAATTACCTTTCTAATGATATATAATTTTATAGTATTGGTACAAAAAAAAGTGGTGTTATTAGCCATCAAACCTCTAAAATAAACTTTTTTCAAAAGGTTTCCACAATTTTGTCCACTACTGTACATGAAATTGTTCACCATTATTTATCTGACGCAACAGCGTGTACGATTTCAAACCTGTCTGATATCTTCAAAAGGATTTTTTACTAGCCAAGGTGGATTATTTGCTATTTAATAAATTTGAGTAATTGTACTAATCAAAAAAAAATTTTAGAAATCGACATTTTTTTATGCTAATTGCAATTACGAACTTGAGATTAATACCACGTTAACCTACAATAGTTAAGAATACTGCGGTTTCGGAAACAAAACGTGGCGATATAGAAATTTGACGACTACTGGAGATCGGCTATAACTGTGAATAGCTATGTCATGTATAAAGTAGCATCATGACGTCATAGCACGTGACTTATAAGCACTTTTAAAAGTACCCCGCAAAAAATTGAAATTTGAATAAGTTTCAGCCCTAGTCACAGAAATTTGCTGTTTGCTGAATGTATTGCCTTTGGTGTAGGATTAACATGAAATGAGATATTTACACAACGTTCCGACACTGACAACAAAAACAGAGCAGTTGACATATTTTTTTTTTTTATTTTTTTTTTTTTTTTGGCAGACATCATTCAACACAGTAACAGAACAGATTACACTAAATTACAATTTACATGATCTAATCCATATTCGTGAACATATAAAATACATAAATACCCATGAAAAAAACATCTGCAGTATAAAAATAGTTAAATACACTTAGTTATTGACGTCCAGCCAGGGCAGCGAAAGAAAGGGAATATTATGTCTGAGAAAGCATCTGTTTCTTCAGAAGTGCCAACCCAAGGGCAGTTTTGAAGCAAACATAACAACGTAAACAATATAAGCTATAATTATAGTTATATTACATGTTCGTTAAGTAATCATGAAGTAGTGATTTAAAAAGTGTTATTGTATTAGCAGTTTGTATTTCCTCTGGTGATACATTCTAGACTCTTGGCGCAAGGGCACCAATACGAAACATACCTAGATTTATTCTCGCATAACTTAGCCTCAGTAAATCACGTGTTCTTGTGCTGTGTCCATGCATGGAATGATCAAAAGGAGGAATAACTATCATGACATCTCTGTGGAGGAGAGAATACACAAGAGTTGCAATCCTAGAACTAAGTAGCTTGTCAATTTCCAACAATCTAAATTGCCGGGAAATATTTGCCAGTGAGCTAGAACTGGAATATTAGATCATTCGAAAAAATCGATTTTGAAGAATTTTCAATCTATTTAAGTTCGATCTTGCCGCAGTGCCTCAGATAAGGAAACAGTAATTGATATTAGAAAGAAAAAATGAATAGTATAGATTAATAATAATGTTGGTAGGAGTTCATGCATAATTTGTATAATACCCAAATTTCGACTAACTTTAAATGAAATAGCCTGAATCTGTTATTTTCACTTTAAATTAGATTGAATAATTATACCTAAAAATTTAGTTTCTAATGAAAATGAAACATTTTGATTACCAATAATAATAGAATATAAATTAATACCAATGTTGCGTCTTAAAGTAAAAAGAAGACACTGTCTTATTTGTGTTTAGGGTAAGAAAGTTCCGTGTAAAGAAATCAGTATAAGACTTAACTCCTTCATTTGTTCTTTGTATAAGATCGTCAATACTTATATCCGGTATAAAAGCACCAATATCATCAGCGTAACAAATAAATTCAAATCGAGTCTGTAGAAAAAATATATCATTTATAGAGAAGATAAACGAAAGTGGGCCAAGAATACATCGTTCTAGGACACCGCAGCGAATGGTTTTAAGCGAAGAACAATAATTTTCCATACGCGCACACTGCTTCCTGTTAGTTAAGTAATTATAAAATAGATCGTTCTCAAAGCCGAGGATGCCAGCAAGTTTAAGTTTATGTAAGAGTCTCTGTTGATTTATGGTGTCAAAGGCCCTGGACAGATCAAAGAACAAACCAATGCAGGAGTATTTGGAATCAAGAGAAGATTAAATGAAGTCTGCTGCAGAAATTAATACGTGTTCAGTAGATTTATTTTGTTGAAAGCCATATTGGTTTTATGAATAATAGAATATAATTGGAAAAAATCGTATAAACGTTTATGTAATATTTTTAAAAAAATTTTATCGAATGTACGAAGGACAAAAATTGGTCTAAAATTTAAAACATCAGTTTTAGATCCTGTTTTAAAAATAGGAATTACATTTGCAATTTAATTTTATGTGAAATTTCACCAGAGGTAAGGATAAGATTAAAAATATGCAGTAATGGGGTTAAAAGAGTATGGACAGCAAACTTAATTGGAAATGAATGTATGAGATCACGTCCAGGACTTTTCGCATGATCTAAATTCATTATAACTTGGGAATGTTCGGTTATAGAGATTTGATGAAGATAAAACGAATCACTCACGTTATAGTCATGTCAATCCAAGGTAGTATCCATTGTATCGGGGTGGCACTTATGAAGTGCCGCAGGAAAGTCAATAAAATGACCATTTAACATTTCAATAATTTGCACGGGATCAGTAATTGTTCTTCTGCCTTGTTTGAGTAAATCAATCGAATCTTCTCCGACCCATAAGTTTAAGACTGTTTAGTTTATTTAATAAATAATAACATTTTTAAATATTATTTAATAAATGAAAAACAGGTATGTGATAGATTGACATGACTTCTGCTTCTGATCTTTTTCGATATGTAATTAGTCAATTAAACACGAGATTTTTATAGAATAGAAATACCGCAGACCAACACTGGAGGCGATTAAGGTCAGGAGAACTCGGCGGCAGCTGTATGAATTCAAACTTACAATTTTCCAGATCCTAAAGCATGCTTCTCTCAAATTAACTGGTTGCATTTGCATCAAAAGAAGGGAATGCATGTCCAATAACGACATGATTCTGCGATTTTTACCATGATCTCATTTCTATAAAAAGAGAAATCTATGACAAACCTTCAAGAATGGGCAACCATTAAAACCCACACCTGCTCAGATCATAAAAGACAGCTGCTAGTAAGGGTGTATAGAGAACAAAATGAGATTCGGTCATGCAAAGTACAGGGTGTCACTCTGTATTCCATGAATAGTGTCGTATGCAGGACATCTTTGATGATGCTGAGCTGATGTTAATACTATCTGTCTACTATATAAGCATCTTCCATGTTCTTAGTCCGTACTCATGGAGACACAAGGTTTTGAACCGTATGAGTACATAATATGACACTAGAAATAGCTCTAAATGATTCCTAGAGTTGGTTACTGCCAGTATGCTACCTTCTTTAAACAGTTACTCTCAGGTAGCGAGCTTGCCTCGTTGTGGTTATTCTTCAGCAATCCCTCTTGTGTCGATCTTTTGCATTCCCATGCTATAAA
Organism: Dysdera silvatica; assembly: GCA_006491805.2. Lineage (NCBI taxonomy): Eukaryota > Metazoa > Arthropoda > Arachnida > Araneae > Dysderidae > Dysdera > Dysdera silvatica. The sequence goes on from QLNU02015360.1 coordinate 140,178,717, forward strand.
AATTGTATATGTAGTTGATTCACTGCATTTTGCTACACTTCTAAAGCATCAGCTAGATCGATCTGTCACATCTTCCTACACAATATTGTTGTCAATTCTTAATTTTTCTGGACATCATTTTCGGGCAATCTTACACCGACAGCAATATATTCAGCAAACTTCTAAGTCAAGCGGTCAAACACGATCAGTTCCCACTTCCTGAAGAGTGCTTTTTAAGAGCTTACAAAATTCACATGTCAAAATCTCGCATGATGCTTCTTTACATATGACAAAGATACCCACACTGGCTCCCAATAGTCGTTAAATTTGAATCTCTCCTTGTTTTCTATCGGATTCGTAGTATCTCTTTTTAATTAGTGCGCAAAATTTGTCCTCTCATTATTATTTTTTATCCATATATTTGCTTCAAGCCATGTATAAGCTAAGTTTTATTCCACGTGTTACCATTTTCCGTAATATGTTAAATTTTCAAAAATGAGGGGGCCTAGTCCTTGTATACAAGTAAAATGAATAATAATCACATTTGCCTCTTTTCCTACTATAGTAATTGCTTGAATTAAATTTAAGCATATGCTCGAGTCGGTTCAAATAACAAATAAAATTCGTGCTACCAATTGAATGAATTAAAATGATGGCAAGATTGCGAGTTATTTGACATAGTTGGCGTGCAATTTGTTTCAGATGACTAGGCTACTTTTTGTTATTAAATTATGAATACTGATTAAATCCAACTTCTCAAACTCCTTTAAACACTTTTTGTCCATTCTTTTAATACTTTCGGAGTTAAATCGGCGAATGAGTGTGCGAGAAGAATTTTCACTTACTAGTAACATATTCTTATAAAATGTGCCCAATACTTTATTTTAATTAGCCATAGCACGTGTTCACAAATGCAGACTGCAGAGACAAATTTAATTGAAATAATAAACAAATGCTAAATTAAAAATGTTTCTATTCATATTCTTTTCCTTAAATCCAGTTCCATTAGGTAGTGGCTTTGCTGGTTTTCCTTTTCATCTTCGTAAACCCTCCATATTTAGGGCCCATACATTGATGTATGTACCTTTTGCAATGACATACATCTAGTAAAAATAAAATTTCAGCAGTGTAAAGAGAAAATTCAATTCTCCTAAAACTTATGTACAAGACTAGTCAGCTAGTAAATAAAGTATGGTAAAATTTTCGAACCAAAAGAAATAATAACTAATATATTTGACATACACGTATTATTAGCTCAATCTAAAGCTTTTTTTTGCTTAGGAGAAAAAGGTGCATATGGAGAAAGAGATCGTTGTTTCATGTCCTCGTTCGTCTAGCGGTCAAGATACTCCGGACTAAACAGAGGGACTCTGGTTCGAATCCAAGACAGGCACGGCATCTCTTTTTCTCATAAACAAAAATATCTCTAGTTTGAGCTACTAATACGTGGGTGTCAAATTTATTTGTAATAAAAAATCCCCCACGAAAAACTCACAAAAAACTCGCCCCGGTGGCTTTGTGTGTTGACCAATATTTGGCAATTGTGTTATCCCTGTGGGAGGTAATAATACCTTACAAAAGAAATAATTTTTTGAAAACTTATCATACGCATAGCCATACTAGTAATGAAAGCTTCCTGTTTTAGCTATGTATTGAACTATTTGTCTCAGAATTGGGCCCAATGATGTTGTATAGAGTCTTGGGTTACTGCTAGCCATGCTTTTTAACCTGTCGTAGACGACCATCTGTTGCCTGAACTGATTATGCCTGATCTTGTACATGAAGCTCTGTTGTTATTTAGGAATAAATCTGGGGAGCAAGCAATTAACTGTAGTATCTTAGGTAGGACTTGTCACTGAATTTTGGACATTCGTCATGCTGACTGGTCACACAACATCCTCTATTCCCGATATTTTAAGTGTAAGTATTTTCACTCAACCAGTTCTGAACAAAACGTTAAGCCGTGACGTTACTTTTGTCGAACCAATGCATCAAATTTATCAGTGAAACTCGTGCAGGGCAATTATCCGTCGAAGTCCGTTAGCTAGTTGCATTTAGTGCGTACATAGATTCTAGGCGCATTAGAAACAAACTATTCTTCTCTCAGGAACAAGTTTCCAGGATTTAAAATTTAGCTGTTCCCCAAAAATGAATATAATGTCTGTCATAAATCGTCACAATTTAGCTAATATGCTCTTCCGCTTCTGCGATTACTATGATAATTTAATCAATTGCAAAAATCGCCTTGACGACTTCATGCGCAAATTTTTAAGCAAATATGTCATTTCCATGTGTTAAAATTCCAATTTCACTGAAATTATTTAATGTAGCAAGGAGAAATTGATTTTCGTTCAATTTTAATTAAGAGAAATTGTACAAATTTGAATAGAACACAAAAGTAAAACTCCTTCAAACAAATTATTTGCACTTTAATTTAAATAAATTTTAATTATAGTTATCATATGCAACGTAATTGAACGTAGCACTACACGAATTAGATCAGAAAGTAGTATAAGTTAGCGTAATAAGCGTTAAAAGCTTATAATAATAATATTATACGTATATAAGAAAGCAACGATATAACACTTACAACTTTGATTTCTACTTACTAATCCATGGGTGTCATATCTACATAATTATTCTCTGCGAGTAAAACTATTAATTAATATCTATTTTAATAATGTAGACTAACGAAATAATAATAATAAAGTCCTGAGTATTTGTTTAAAAGTTATTAAATTTAAAGAAGTTATTTTATCCTTTCAATGTATTTTCAATGAGTTATTTTCTGATTTTCTATCTTGAAATTAAATGTGAACACCAATGGCTTATTTAGAACGAAAAAACGTCACTTTTACAATAATTGAATTGTAGCAGGGTTTTGCCTGTCAATTTCTTTAAAACCATATCAAAATTGTAGACGGTTTCTTCTTGATTTGATTATGTTTTATTTTCGTTTTACCGAAACAAGCAGCAAATTTTTACTAGAAGGAAAAGTAAACTCTGAGACGTTTTTCTGTGATTAATGGGTTTGGAGAACATTGTGTTAAATCAAACCTTAAGTGAGCGTCTCAACCGTGGTTTTTATTAGACGCCCATTTGTTTAGAAAACGCGAAATATGGGTTGTATAAAAACAATGAAAACAGAGTTCACTGTAGTGTAAGATAGACAAAAAATAATACGTTCCAATTAATGTGAAAAAATATAAATGAAGTAAAATTTAAATACATTTAATTTTTATTGGTTTCATCGATGTATGCCCAAAATTTAAGTGTTACTCCATCTGGACATTTACATATTTTTAAAAGATTAACATTTTATTGCCACTATGATTTCATAATTTTTTCTTTCATAAGTGGGCAGTGGATATTGCTGACTACTTGCGATAACGTAAGTAGAAAAATGCTGTATATTGGTGGCTATATTAACTTAACGAACAGAGCGTTGGTATAAAAACTTCAAGGCTGACGACTAGATACCATCATGAGCCATTTTTTTTTCTTAATCTAACGAGTCAAAATCAGGTTAACATGACATTTACGAATGAATAAAAATATTCGTTACATATTGCATTATAACAACATGTAGTTTATTAATAATAAAAAACAATAGTGCTTTTTCATCCATAAAATATCATTATTTTATATAAACAACTATAACTAAATAATAAATATAACTGCTGGTTAAAGATGCTACATTAAATTCGAGAAATTTTAAATTCCGAGAATGCCTCATGAATATTAAAGCCCACCAGCTATAAAATAATAACAAAACCTGTAGTTTTACAAGGAGACAAAATACGGACATTAACAGATAGGGACAAAAAATTGCTGAGAGCATGAGGAAGAAGAGTGCTTCGGAAAATATATAGGGTAGTTAATAAAAATGGTGAATAGCAAATTGGTAAAAGTAAGAACACATATCAGCTATATGAAGGCCAGGAGCTATGTATATATATTCATATAATGACAAAAATAAGGAAAGAAACTTTAGATGGTTTGTGGACATGTAGAAAAATAAAAGAAGCTGTGTGGATAAGGCGATTATAAGAACCAATCCAGGAAGTAGAAGAAAAGGGGGACACTCTGGGAAAATATAGCTGGATAGAGTGGAGGAGGATATAAGTAAAATGGAAGCAAAAGGGAAAGGCAAAGAGAAGGTTTGGAGAGAGGAGAGTGGACAACGATCGTTAGTAAGACCCAGGTCTTTCAGGGATTGTACAACTAGAGAAAGAAGAAGTGGAGCTGTATGAATATATGTAACGAATTATCTTAGCTCTGTACTTCAATCAGCATGTTTTCTGTTTCTAATCGTATAATATACTTTTCAAAAAATATGACGTGTTTTCTCTTTAAGAAACTTTTCTTTACAACGAACGGAGGATAGAATTATAAGTGGGAACATCACAACGAAATCTAAGATGAAGACAAATGATAGTCTGAAAATCCAACAAATAAATCTACCCTTATGTTGGAAAAAGTATACCAAATAATGTGTGTGTAATATACTCGAGTTTGCACTTGCACATGAAGGTCAAAATTAAAGAAAAACATATTTAAGAAAATAATAATCTAAAATATATTCGTTGCTCAAAAATAGATTTCTGAAAATCTGCAAATATAAGGAAATAAAGTAAGCTGAAAAATTCCAGAAAAGCGTTTGCTGTCATCTGAAGAACCAGTTCTATATCCTTAGCTTTTGAACTCTAGGTCACTTACGAAGACATAGAAACGCAGTCGAAATTTCAAGGTTCAAACTGAGAAGAATGTTAATGAAATACCTGCCTTTTTAAGGTGGACATCTCTTAAAGTTTATTGCTGATCCAAAAAATTAATTACGTCACTTCAAAATACTGGTATTCTTAACCGATTATTTGAAGTTTGCTGAACATGATATGAAAGTCGCAGATGCGTACTTTAGGCATGGAACAGTTTTTACTTCTTAATTATTAATGATAAAGCATATATTATCTGATAATGTATACGTCCATATGTAATTGTATATTTTAGCATTAGTGCACATAAATGTATAAAACAACGGTAAATTAAGTTGAACATTGCTTTTACTCCTATCGAAGAAGAAGAAAGGAAAGAGACTTGCAAATGTACACGCTTAATTATGTCTTAAGGTGTCAAAAGTAGCCTATTTCATAGCTGGCTCAGTCACTCTTCATATCAGAGAGACAGAATTATTTAGTTCTATTATGTTGGACTCTCTTGCAGTTGACAAAAGTTCAGATTAAATAAAAATATTTATATTGGATAAAATTCCTCACTATTATCTATTGGTGATAGACTTTGGTGATTGGCTATTTGGGATAGTTTTAACAGATTTTGGTGATAATTTATCAGGGATAAACAATACGCAAAATTTCATAAATAATGCCCATCACTGAGGAAAGACTCTTTCTTTTAGCCATACAAATGCTATCGAATGAAAAGACTCAAACCTCGACTGTTCAGAATATCGAGAGGAACATTATGATATACTCTAAAAAATACATAATTTTACGTGTATCAGATATTTCCACTCAGCCAGTTAATGAAAAAAAAATAAATATAATTTTTCTTAACACATGAAAGGAATATTTGATCGTAAATTTTTCATTTCAAGTGTATATAAATAAATAGTTTTGGATTTTAATGCATATAACCCAGTCTCCAATCAGTCGTATTCTAAAACACTAGACTCTCTTGATCTCTGCTTTTTATGTTATATAATTTATTTCCTTTTGACGGACAGCCAACTACGAATGATATATTTACAAATTGCAACCTATTTTTCCATTTACATGATGTTTTTTGACGAGATCCGGAGACTTCGTTAAATAGAGCGTTACCTCTATATAAAGGGCGGTCGAATGCAAAAGAGAAGGTTTATCAACGTAAGGAGTTCTGGTAATGGCAATTATGGTAACATTTGATTGAAAATAATTCACAAGTTATTTATTATGCGCTTGCGATTTATTAATTGGACGGCATTACATTCCAATCATACAGTCATTTTTAAATTTTCTTTCATTAGCAGTTTTTACATTTTCACCTGATGTTATTGGATCATCCATTGCATAGTGTATTTACTACAACTTTTACCTTGCTTTACAGTTTAATTTGTCTTATCATTCTAATTGTATACGAATCCTCACCTATGGCTCTGCCATAGTGCAGTGGTAAGGCATTCGTCTGGTTGGCCGTTAACCCGGGTTCGACTCCCAAGGGTGCCGAAATAGAACGCTTACTGACAAACTGTCCATCGTAGTCTGGGGTTAGTTCCCTAGACTAGAGTTTCTTAGCATTTATGCAGCCGGTAAATTCATTTTTTATAAGATGAGGGGCCCCGCTTTCAACAACCGTACTCGTCAATACCTTTCCATATTTTTTTAAAGTTTATGCATTAAATTGTATATTAAATATGACTAACTAATTATGGCATATCCTTAAATAGTATCAGTACACATCTTCTATTAATATACACTTTGCTGATGCACTTCCTTGCTGATTGGTCACTGGCATTTGCAACACAGTTGTTAGTTCTTTCAACTTTAACAACAGAGGATGTACCGCACATTATTGTACTCGGCTTGCGAGTACTTTTTATAATCGACTATAACGAGCATCATACACTTACTTCAACGAAGAAAGATTTCCATGACTAAAAATTCTCGATCATTTATAAATACTCGCATATTAAAAACGACACGACTTAGTCACTGGAATTTTCCGCACAGATGTTATTTATGCATTCTGGGTTTGAGCGCACCTACACATTCACGACTAATACTCTCCTCAGAATATTTTCAAGATAAAAAAATGCGTTTAGGAAACGCAGATTTCAGGAGAATCTCTCACGGCCCTGCGATTGAGAAACACCACCCTAGACCTTAAGAAGATCGAATTTCTCGGAAAACCGAATCCCGGCGCAGCATGACCTTTTCTGCCCTTACGCCATAAAATTTAACGAACAAACCATTATACTATAATTTTTGCCACCCACGGCTTATGTAATTTTGGAGAAAAAGAGACGCTTTCCCCATCCTGGATTCGAACCAGGGTCCCTCCGTTTAGCCCGGAGTGTCTTGGACCGCTAGACGAATGAGGACAGGTGCCTAATAAAGGTAACGAAGTTTAGATAAATGCGAAGTTCTCCCGATTTGCCTAATAAAGGTAAACATTTCTCATTCAGTTTCAAGGTTTGATAGATAAAAATTTTCTTATGCCAAATATTTGCCGAAAGTTGTTTTTGAAGTGAATATTTGGGAAAATATTTAGCTTTAAATATTAAGCGCTATCTTTTATTATAAAATATGTACACTATGTTTATGTCTCTTCACACATAAACGATTGAAGTTCTTAAATAACGATGCAAAGATGTTTGTTTAACTTAAGTAAATATAAACTTGTTTACAATGTTTGGTTGACGTAGGGAAGATGGTAAAATGAAGTAGATCATTTAAAATGTATAAAAAAATTTGAAACTGGATATAAAGAATGTGTAAATTGGAAAAGAGAATATAACAAAATGCGAAAAACGTTGAAACCAAACCCGAAAGAAAACAATAAGAGCATAAATAATACAATCAAAAAAATTTTGCGAAGTTTTCGAAAGCATTATATTTTTATAAAGCAAAATATTGTAAACGTAAATTAACCTTTATTAATACAAAACTTTATTTTAGAAGCGCCTTTCTATAAATATTTTAATAATTGTATAATATAATTGCAATAATAATAAAATATTTTAATAAAACACACTCCCAACTCACTGTAAACGAGAAGAAATACCCAAATGTGTAGTAATTCAAGCGTTATGTCAGGGTCGTACTTAAGGATGGCGAGCTGGGCGGCCTCCCAGGGCCGCTACAATGTAGGACCGCGACGATATAGGGTCGCAAAAAAGTGTAGTGCAGCCACCAAAACATCAGTTTTTAGAGGCCCTTTTATACTTATAACAAAGTATTTGGTTCAATGACCTTTTGTGTGTGAACTTGCACTTCCCATAATGCTCATGAAGCCACTAAATGTTGATCAAAATAAATATTCCTGTTATTAATAAAATGCATTAGTAGCAGTAGCAGTGGCGCACCCAGAATATCCTAAAGGGGCAGTGTTGGAAGGAAGTTTTGGTGGAAAAAATGGCCAGACGCCATATCAGTTACGTTTGCCATTTTGTATACATTTATCATTCTTGAATTACTAATAATTCTATAAGGCAATATACTTAAATAATTAGAAGTACTAGGTTATGTTTATAAAATTTTACAATGGCCAGCCCTTGTCCTCCATAAAAAATTACCGTTTTGATAATAGGTTTAAGAATAACCCTATTCTGCAAAACTTGCTTTTGCTTGCCCTCTGTCCATTACTTGATTCACATAGCACTTTTTTCCTTCCATGACCCTTAAAAATTCATCGCCTTTAAGAACTGAATCCTTATGATAGAGAAAAGTTCTATGTTGGCTGAACTTCTCCAAGGTCTTCTTCCAATTATTAAACTCTTTTGAAACAAGTTGATCTGTAGTGTTTCGAACTTAAACCGACTTCAGAGGCCACAAAATAGAGAATAAAACAAAACAAAATAGAGTCACCAGGGCCGTAACTAGATGATCTTGCGTCCCTGGAAAAACTGTCCATATTGTGCCTTTGGCAGAACTTGGAAACCCCCCCCCTCTAGTTACGGACCAAATGAACTCGTCTTACTTTCTCTCCTCCCACTTCCTCTCCTATTAATTGTTCACGCACTTCAACCTGCTATGAATTCTTTCACAGAAAATAGAATACTAAATTTACTATTTTGTAATAAAAGATTTTAACAAAGAAAATTATTTTATGTGAATTGACAATTTTTTGTCTAATTCAGTTGTAAAGTAATACACAGATTGGTCTAAGTGATTACTTAGAGATGGGTTTAGGTAATAGTATGTCCGGCGCCAGTCCAATATTTGGCGTTCTCCCTCAGCAAAATATTAATTATTTTCAAAATAGTTCATTTTGTGGCGAAATTTTTTTTGTGTTTCTTATCAATAGGTTGCTGAATATTATTACAAAATATCCTATCATTACAAGATGGAAAGTTACTATAGCAATTAGAATTCCCTTACGACAAATAACATGTAACTAAACCACAAGTACTTTACTGAAATTGTTTTAATGCGACAATTAAAGCCTCACCCAAGTTTCAGTAATCTGAAATGTCCTCTGTACAGTCCAATAATTTCATCCAATTTTTATGTAGTTTTTACTTTTCTAATTTTTTACTTATAGTGTCATATTGTGGTTTTATTGGAAAAAGCTTTTTCACTCTCTTACACAAACCCATTGTAACAAAAAATAATTTATACAAGTATTGGGGATAATGAGTGTATTAAAAAATTAAATAAGGTTTAAAACATTTTATGTTTTAAAAAGTTAATAAGGTAAATTTCCATAACATAAATTTTCTTTGCTTTGCGGTTATTAGACCATTTTGTTGCCACCTCCCTTGGCTTAGCGCCTAGTGCAATAGTGCCAATCGCACCTCTCTTAATCCGTTATTGTAATACTATATGATATAAAATGGCATTACTTCCACAATATCGGTATGCTTCCCATTTCTCTTGTTCTAGTTGTTTCCTATATTACATTCACTGTTCTAATAAAATTAACTTAAGATAGTTTAATGATTTGTCGTACATTTTTATTTGTATAAACACAAAAATTGTTGAACTCTATTTAAAACGTTTTTTATGAGATAATATCTGATAATTTTATTTATAGACATTTCCCCCCCACCATGAGATATTTTAGCAGATTTTACTTCCCTCTCGCCTTGCGCCCCTGGCTGGGTCCTCCCACGCCACCTCCTAGCTACGGCACTGATAGTCACTGTCTTTTACCTTTGAGTAAGCTAGCCAGTGATGCTTAAGCAGCTAAAATGAGCTGAAAATCCGACTGTGACAAGGTTTCCTTGACTTAATATAACACTAATAAGTGCCAAGGAAAATTTTTAATTTGAATATGGTTCCCAAAGAAAGCACTGTTATACTGTCTACATTAGTGAGGTTAGGTTTCTTGGCATAATTAGAAATATCTGCAGTTAGAATTTCCATTTCAACTGTTTTTGATATCGTGTTTTGGTCTACCTTTACTTCCCAGAAAGCTTTTGAAGACAGCTCTGGGCCATTGCTGTTGCTTTCCTCAACAGCAGTCTCATCAATGTCACAAGAGTTCAGGGAAATGTCAAGATCGTAAATGCTTTCAATTTTAATTTAAAAAAATTACTAATGTCCGTTGGCGTTTTAATTATTCGCTTGGAAAACCCAAGGGGAACCCAGGCACCTTCGGCCCTCTATGTGGGTGAGTCACTTATCAGTAGATTATGCACCTCATCACGTTTATTGTAGTGGCCATGTAGCTACTATAGAGACTCCTAGTTTCCAACAAAAAGCACTTATCGCAAAGTTCTGAGAAGCAGAAATTTATAATTACATTGTACTGGTTTTTCTTTGTGTTTATAATGTTGTAATAGACTTAAATAGAGATAAACCCTTCCATTTACCAACAACATCGAAGTGATGCAAGAAGTGCCAAGTGATATATCCCTAGCTAACTTTGTTTCTAAATGCCCATTTTTAATTTAACTTTATTATCTTCCCTTTACCTATCGCATTTGAATCAATGAAAAGCTTTATTTTGTAACGATAAAGCACGGTCAGTCTCTTTATCATTGTGTTATGTTAAAACATTTTTGAAGGCCGCTAAAATCTGTTTCCTCCAGAGTTGCTAATGCCGTAAGAACGATCGTGGTTGTATTGAGCATCGATGATATTTTAGATAATTTCAGTAACCTTCTTTGAAAACAAAACTCAATAACCGTTGGTTTTTCACATCTTCTAGAAAACTGAACGACAAATTGTATATGCTGGTGTTCCTAAACATAAGGGGTGATCTACAAAATCATTCATAACTTACATTGCATATAAAAAAGTAGAAAAGTAGAAAAATTTCTAGTTAAGCGAAGACAACTCCTATTAACTCTACAGTCGTATGGCAGCTTTGCCTTTAAATTCAAAAGTGAATAACTTGTTGGTAACATGTTGATTTATTGGTATCACAAAGGCAAGTTCAGGAGAATATTTTGAATTGTAAAGCAATCATTTGATTTGAAAGGAGTAAAGTTTTCGAACCGAGTTATCCAAAGGATCAATTGTTTCTTATTCTTTATTTCAGAACTCTGGTGGCAATTTTAGGTAATGGAAGACGTTCTTTTTATCAACCAGAAGTTCATCACATATCAATAGCTATTGTAATCAACCCTAATATCTTTGCAGAAAATAAGATATAGGAAGACGCGGCTAAGCAACTACCTTTGGAACTCACAGCAATCACGATGACAAAGTTTCCATGATATATTGCTTACAGTTAAATTCATTAGCGATGTCTTTAAACCAAAAGACCAGGAACGCGTCATGACCACCTTGTTAGTAGATAAGTTCGTTTAGGATGACGTCTCCAACGTAATATTTAGAATTCAGAATCTCAATTCAATTTAAGCGATGACTAAGCTGGAGTGGTCAAGAATTCGTGAGTTCTCATTTACAGACTATAGCCAATTTAATTATCATGAGAAAGGGAATGGATGTTGACAGTTAGGTCAGGTATTTACAATGAACGGGGATGCAGATCTAAAACTCTTTATGAGAGAGGAAAAGATTGCTTAAAATTTTATGGACAATTTTCTGTACACAGATATAAGACATTCCAGGAAAATCACAGGCCACAAATGCATCGCATAAACGATGATGCTAAAACTCGCTGTGCTCATCTGGTCAAAAGTTTCCATAAAAGTGCGAATAGTTTTCTGATATACCAGATGGCAAATTAATTAAGCATATATAAGTATATATTTTTTACAGTGGTATATTGTAGCACAGCAACGTAACTTCTAAGAGTGACTTATCACACAACTAAGGTACCATGTAATACATACAGCTGTATGGGTGTCAAGATAATAAGAAGTCATATTGTTTCAATTTTCTTGCATCGGATATTTCTAATACCGTCATCCATTTAAAAAATTTATAGAATTTTCATGATTTTAATAGTACTTCATTTATATTTCATAAGTCATTTAGCAAAACACTTCCTCATAAAATTGCTGTATGAATTTTTATATGCACTGAAGTTGGTATGATTTTACAGATTATCCATTAACTTTGGGCAAAGCTTTATACTAGTAGTGATTTGAGCTACCAGGAGCAATTTTCTCTGGCAGCTATTTACAATTTATCTGTGTTTTCACAACCTAACCCAATTCTGTTTGCTAATATAAATATCATTTTTACTTTTAGGAAGTTTACCTGATCCCGTAAAGCTGAAGCTAATAAATAAGAGCACCAAGATGTGGCTACTACTCCATATTAAGTATTCAGCTATTGGTGGAATATTTCTTATAGTGAACACCTTGTCAGGTATTGAACCTTCTTCTTAGCTTTAAATATTGGGATCAAAGAATCAAAGAGTGCTTTATGGGCTTAATAGTAGCGTTTCTAAGTAACGTTTAAAGCATCTGTAAAATTTATTTTAATATAGAAAATTATTCAGAAAAAGACAGTGAAATATCAAATAATGCTAACCAAAAATTAGTAATATGTTCTTCTGTCATAATATCTTAAACATTAATAAAATAATAACATAGCATTTAATGCAAACGCATATTTCGCAAATTTGAAATGGTAAATAGTTAAATCTTTGCTTAGACAATAATTTTATTTGCTTAATTTAGTCCCTGTTAGCATGTTTAAATATTATATATTAATTGGAGGTCATCGTTTTGGCAAATATTTCCATTTATGCCCTATAGGCAAGTCTGTTGTACTTTAAAGTGCCGAAACGTTTGGTACAGCATCATTTACAGATCCTGGTTGCTCCCCCTTCTTACAGACTATTTACACCCCCTTCCTGAATGCTATGTTCCCCAATGATGTTAGTTTGTACCAGGGATGGATTTAGGGAGATGCGGGTGGTTTCCTCGGCAAAAGATAAAAAACTAAGGTGGGGGCTAAATAGCCTAATTTCCTTTACTCGCGGACTAGTCCAAATCCAATCTGATTATCGGATCGCTTATTCTAAAATAAGTTTCAATAAATCAAATTCATATTCCGTAGGTTCTAAAAAATCGATAGTTATGTTAAAGATCCGTTTGCGATCAGAAATAGCAGATGAGTTGTTTTATTTGTTCTGACTTTGTTCTCTATTGAAAATGATACGGATCAAGCGTTGATTATAACATAAAGGATGTACAAATTTGCAAAGGTACAAAGGCGCAAAAAAGGCATCTTCTGTTTGGCAAATTTAACTAATTTTGTATCCTGCAATTTTATTTCTTTGGTCGCGTCTTTAAAAGATATTTTATGAATGTTTATTTTATTAAATTTTAGTTAAACTTATTTCCCAATCAGTGTATGCATTCTTTTACTAGGAAGTTCTGAATTAAATTAGTGTGTATGAAAGTGAAAATGCTTTTTTCAACAAAACAAACTAAAAGTAGAAAATTAGGAATGTGAAAATTGCATTAAAATAGATTAGCTTCATTTGATATAAAAAGGATTAATGCCAAATTCCTGGTAATGGAAACTAATTCAATTCTTTAATTTTCATATCAAAACAATTTAATTTTTGGCTCCATAGAAAAACTACGTGCGATTTAGTTGCATATTTTTTGTTAAAAATTTTTTTTATTGTGATCCTTGTTTTCATCGTTTTTATAATAATACGAAAATTCACTGGGCGTAGTTTGAAGATTCCCCTCCATAAAATTTTTATTAAAATGCAACATGTGGAGCCTAACTTACTTATAACCTTATTTAAGCTTATAACGTTGTCTTTATTTATAAATCTTATCTGCGCAATGCTGCGTCAAATTATCTAACACATGGCGAGTGCTACATTTTGGCCCCGCGAACATTTAGGGAGGCATATATTCTAAGTCCGTTTCTGTTCGTATTAATAGGATTATGCGGCATCTTATCCCCATCATGCAGGATTGGCAAAGAAATAGCCTAATAAACTATCCGCAGAATTCTCCATTGGGAGAAAGAGGTACTCCCCATTAGTCATATCTCTCGCCAAATTTAAATCCCATAGGGCACTTGTAGAAAGAACGCTATGCATATATCGCTACATTCTCTGCAGAACCATTCAGCGGCATTGAATACAGACTACACTGTATTGAGCGTTAATTGATGGCTAAAATGGCACCAACCTTAAATTGAACTGTAATTTGAAGCACTATGTTCTCTTGTTTGGGTGCTTTGGGTGACACCCTTTCTGTTCAGACGCTTGCGTTCTTGCAACATCGGTGGACGCCAACCATTTTTACGTGCCGCTAATGTTTGGTCGGAATTTTCATGGTGCCTTTGTATACTCTTGCTACTGTTTTCGGTAAAATAACAAGAACATTCACTTCGGAAATACTGTGATCCAGCCTTCCGGCTCCTCCAATTTGCACATGATCAAACAATCATAAATGATCCACACGACCCATGTTTATTAAAAATGCATTGAAGCCCGATTAACAAAATTCGTTACTGTGATGTAATACATTCATAATTCAGCTGTAGCTATTTCCACGGTGGAAAAAGCAATCTTAAGGGATGATGCATCTAAATTTTTAACGCTTCAGTTCACATTCAACATGCAGATTATTAGAAACACTGACTTTATAACACTTTAAGTTATCATTGGCCTTGGTACATTTGATATAGCATAGAAAAAATGAGATTGTGATAGCTTTTTAAAATCTTCCTCATCAAAGTTCCATATAATGGCTTAAGTCCAGCCGCTTTACCTAATTTTGCTTATTTAATCTAAGCTTTTAAATTTTATATATTCCTTGTTATTACCCTTCGTCTTTTAATGTGATATCACGTCTTCTCAATTAGGTGTCAGTCATATTATCTGTTTGCAACATTTCCAATTTTTGTTAAAGTTTACATTATATTGCTAGCCACCTTTCATCAACTTCTAACATAATAGTAACTTTTATTCCCTCTAATTCGGAAACAAATCAGCTCAACAAATCAGCATTATTAATTAATCATTATTAATGTGGTCATCTTATATTTAAAAAAATCGGTTAGATGCTAATCATGGCAGGAACCTATCATTTGTTCATATCTTCTTTCAAATTTTTATCCTGACTTATGACAGGTGATTATGAAGAGCTCTTTACTTTATTTACTTTCATAATGTATATTTTGTGAATATTATATACGTGTATTAAGGGGATCTTCAGGCAGTACCGTAGCTAGGGGCTGACGAGGAAAGCCGCCGCCAGAGGCGCATGTAGGGGTTGCGTGAAATCGGTTGAAATAACTCATAGGGGACATATGTCGGCGACTAGCCGATGCAAGATAATCTAGCTATGGTACTGTCTTCAAGAGCCGGTTCAGGGAATTGCTACTTAAAAGGTAGGATTTTTCTATAAAAGGTGCAACAAATTTTAAAGTAGAACGTCCATTACCCGAAATAATGAGGGGGAAGGACAATCCGGTTTCGGGTGAGAGAATTTTGGGATAATCTCGAAATTCAATTTTCGATATATGAGCGCAGTATAGCCCAGATGCTCTTGCGCCATAAAAATCCAAACAAACAAACAATTTCCGATATAAAGGTGCAAAGAAACAATATTTATCCAAAAACATGTTTAATTATATATAACTAAACTACTACAGGCCTGCACAAAAGTTTAGACACAACACAAATTTGAGTATAACAAAATACTATTAAAACTGAAGAAGTAGGAACTTTAATATTACGAAGTATGAACACATGTAATATGCAAATTAAAAATTTGAGAACAGAAATCACATCAGTAGCGAACTTGCTGCAATATATAACTTAAAATAAGTAAAATATGTGGCACAAAAGTTTAGGCACAAACATAAATTTTAGCACTTGCATAAGGAAATGAACAATTTTAATAATCAATGTAGCCACCATTACTTCGTATTAGATTAAATACGCGGTCGTTCATTGAAAGCACAAGATTTTGAAAGGTTTCTGGTTCAAAATTAAACCACGCTTCTTCTATAGCCTTTTTAAGTTCTAAAACGGACGGATATTGCTTTCCATTGGCATACACAACATTCGTTAGTATGCCCCATACATTTTCGATGGGATTACAGTCAGGACTAAGAGCAGGCCAATCGAGAACTGTAATATTTTTAGCGCTCATCCATTCTTTTGTTGACCTGGATGTGTGGATGGACGCATTATCTTGTTGGAAAACCCAGTTTCGTCCACATAAAAGTTCGCCAAAAGGTAATAGGTGACTTTCAAGAGTTGCCTGGTATGCCTTGGAATCTTGTTTTCCATTCAAAAACGCCAAAGAAGTCTGTCCATTGAAGCTAAAGGCTCCCCAAACCATGACTGAACCTCCTCCTTGACGTCTGCTGAACCGACTTAAGGGGCGTTTTCGAAGATCGTGCCAGTAGTGCGAAAGGCCATCGGGACCATCTAAGTTCCACTTTTTTTCATCACTAAATAACACCTGCAGCCATTCGTCACTGTATGATATGTGCTGCCTTGCCCATTGTAGTCGTGCTTGTTTATGATGTAATTGCAAGCAGGGCTTGCGGCGCATTTTTGCATATCTCAAATGCCTGCATTCTACAATCCTTCTACGTATGGTTTCTCTTGACACTCGCATTGCTAACGTGTTTTTTATTTGATTTGCAGACAGGCTTTCATTTGAAGCCAATCTTCGTATTTGTCTATCATCCCGAATGCTGGTCACTCGAGGCCTCCCAGATCGTGATTTTGGTTGATACTGATCACCCCGGGATAACACTCGATAAATGCCTCGCTTTGAACGGTTCAATGCAACAGAAATTTGAGTAACAGATTTACCTTTAGTTTTCAGCCTCCAAATCTTCAAAATCTCGTCATTCGTAAATTGCTTTGACTTCGGCATCGTTCTAAGCATTCTAAATTATTTCAGGCCTTATATAACAACTCTGGGAAACGCCCCTTCGATCACTTGGGAACTTCGCGCCGTTAATTTGCATAAATCTGACATATGTGCCTAAACATTTGTGGCATGCAGATTCCAATATTACGGTGTTGGGATATTTTGTTTCAGTACTTTTGGTAATCTTTTAAGTTGCACAATTTATTATTGGTTCTAGGATTATTTAGATACAATATCGGCGAAGTTCAATGCAAATTCTCGCTTTTATTTATAATTTGCCTCTGTGTCTAAACTTTTGTGCAGGCCTGTATATTTATATTGAAAAATGTCTCAATATATATATATGATAATTAAGATATTAATAGCTTTGTAAATAATACGATATCTTTATATATGTACATATATTTGTAAGTATATATCAAATATCTTCAATTTGCATTGGTTTCACTATTAAGGCCGGAGTGCACATGAAAAAAGTATCAGCGTTTTTGCCGTAAACGTTAAGCGAGTGGCTACTAAACTTATAATAATAATAATAATAAATAAATACATAGCAGAGTACAAAATAGACAAGTTTAAAGTAAAACAGGAAAAGAATAAAGAACCCAGAAAATTATAGACCAATTACATGCTTAACTGCTCTTTACAATATTTTAACAGGATATATTTCGGAAATTTTTTTACACCGTGGCTACACAAACAACATAATCGCAGAAGAAGAATAATGGTGGTGTGCAAAGAAAAGCTAATGATAAATTTGGAAATACCTGAACAAGCCAAAAAACAAAAAATAAGCCTTAATTTGGCGTACATAGATTACAAGAAGGCCTTTGACTCTGTACCCACTACTGGCTGAGGTCTTACAAATATACAAAATACACCCAACCATAGTAGGACATAGCATAAAATAATGGACGATCACAATACACCTCAAGACTCAGTGTAACACATTCAAGACCAGTGAAATGGATACTAGACGAGGTATATTCCAAAGCCCTTAGTCAACAATAGTTCTGCTTGGCACTGTATGCCCTGTCGAGAATGCTGCATATCAGTAAATATGACTACACACTGAAGAAAGCCAAAAAGAACCTCCATAAAGTATTACGCTTTATGTGAATGGGGGACATAAAGCTATATTCAGCAAATGTCTCCCAACTACGGTACCTGTTTCAAATAACAGAAGCTGTCTCAAGGGGCATGAGAATGAAATTTGGGTTAGATAAATGTGTTTATGTTCCTGCCGAAATAAAGTTACTTAAAAAACACATGGAGTAGTACTAAATCGCCTATACTGATTGCAATCGAGCTGGAGAAAGGTGTAAAAATGAAAGCTATAAGAAACAGGAAACGTGCAAGTACATTAGAGTATTACAATCTAAAAGGCAAAAACACAGACAAGTTAAAGCACAATTATCCCAAATATCCAATATAAATATATAAAATCGTTTTATAAACGACAGACTAATGATGATCATTAAAACAAGGCTGAATGGGGAAAACGTCAGACAAGCAATAAATAAGTATACCGTACTAATACTTGGATATTCCTTTGGAATTATCAAGGGGACCGACACTGGGCTGGAGGATCTGCAAATGACAGTGAGAACAACACGTATCGAACATAGACAACTACATCCAGCATCAGCAATTGAAATACACAGTTTCCACACGATTTATAGAAGGACGTGGACAAGTGTACCTTAAGGAAATGCACGGTACAAAAATTCAGAATTTAAGAGATTATTTCCCTGAAAGAAATTCCCATTCCCCTCTCGTCCAGGCAATAACTCATGTAGCTGCCTCTCACATCGCACTTAAATTCTGTACAAATAAATAAGTGGCTTCCCTTCATCGCCAAAATAAATTGAATATATGGGCAAATTAAGAACTGCGAGTCAAGAAATATGACGACCTGCAGAAAATCCATATCGATAAAGCAAGCTTTAAATACCTGGTTGACACAAGGAACGTTGCAGCCCGAAATTGAAGGATTCATTGTTTTCATACAAGACCAAAGTATTTAAACAAAGAATTACATCAAAAACACCCTAACGAAAAACTTGGATAAAGATTAATAAAGCCAATTCCACATAATGGCTGAAACAATTCAGCACGTAACATAGGATGTAAAATATTAACACTGTTAGACTACAAATATAGATATGACCAGGTGTCAGAAATAATGCACCGAAATCTAACCATCAGAACTGGTTTAAGGGCAACCAAACTACCCTATTACAAATATGAACGAAAAAATATTTTAGTGAATGAAACATACAAACTGCATGAATTCCTTGGAAATTATCTTGATGGCCAGGAGTTTTTTCCTTTCTTTTATATACAGGGTTTGTCCCAGAAGTTCCCGGAATGATTTTTTGTAGTTGGCAACGCTGGCTGACGGGGCGGAGAAGTTGGTGGGGGATCTGAGCTTGGAAACGAGACCGGTATCAGTCGCCTGCGGGCAGTTGTTGAGGCAGGGTCACGCTCCGCGCAGAGGTATCTACTGCACCCTCGTCGATCAAAAAATGGACCAGTTTTTGGAGCAGCGTTATGCAATCAAATTTTGTGTGAAACTGGGTAAAAACGGGGCGGAGACACTCGAAATGCTTCGGAAAGCCTACGGTGACGGGGCGATGAAAAAAAGCCAAACTTTCATGTGGCACAAGCGGTTCCGGGAAGGTCGGGAGTCCGTCAACGACGACGACCGCTCTGGACGCCCGTCGACATCACAAACGGACGACTCGGTGCAAAAAGTGCGTCAAGTTTTGGACAATGACCGACGATTAAGTGTTCGGGTGATTGCAGAGGAGTGTGGAATACCCAAAACAATCGTTCATCGCATTTTAACGGAGGATCTTCAAATGAGGAAAGTCTGCTCGAAAATGGTGCCAAAAGTCCTGACGAGTGAGATGAAGGAGCAGCGTTTGTTGAAGTGCCAGGAATTGCATGAACGCTACGAAACGGACCCAGAATTTTTGGACAGAGTGATCACAGGGGACGAGACGTGGATTTTTCAGTACGATCCCGAATCAAAGCGCCAGAGCAGCGAGTGGCACACCAAGGAGTCTCCTCGCCCGAAAAAAGCAAGGATGAGCAAATCGCGAATCAAGGCAATGCTCATTGTGTTTTTTGACAGAAAAGGTGTAGTTCACAGTGAATTCGTGCCACAAGGACAAACAGTCAACAAGGAGTTTTACTGTGAAGTGCTCAAACGGTTGCGCAACAGGGTTCGACGCGTCCGAAACGAAATTCGCGACAATTGGATCTTGCACCATGACAACGCGTCAACCCACACCGCGCTCATTGTCTCCGAGTTGCTGGCCAAAATGGGTGTGGCAACGCTGCCCCAGCCGCCGTACAGCCCCGATCTGGCACCAGCGGATTTCTTTTTGTTCCCAAGGATCAAAAGAACCCTGAAAGGAACTCGGCATGGGACGCTGGAGGCGGTAAAAGCAGCCGCGACGACCTCACTGAAGGAGATTCCCGTTGACGACTTCCAGGGCGCCTTCAATGATTGGGTGAAGCGTTGGCAACGGTGCATCGAAGCAGGGGGAGAATACTTTGAAAAGTTCTGAAAAGATTGTAAACTGATATTGAATAAATGATTTTAAAAAAAATCATTTCGGGAACTTTTGGGACAAACCCTGTATCTCGTAGAAAAAATAATTTAATGAATTGATGGATCTCAAAAATAAATATATTTTACTAGCCTGTATGTGTATAATAATGTCATGCTTTTTTATTTGTAAATTTTGTGTATTTTATTTGAATACCTTAAATAATTTTTGATATTTAAATTCAAGTTTGAATACCGTTAATTTTTTTTTTAATATTTCAATTAACTTAAACTTAAAAATTCATGATTCACTTTTTTGCCAATTTTTATTTTAGGTCTGCATAAACCATTTACGTAGTTTATGTGAAAATTAATTAATTTTGAAGTATGATATTAAATATGTATGTTGTTTCCTACCTTTTCACAGCAAACAAATTGAGATTTATGGAAATACCGCCATACAGAGTGGAACTTATTAACAAAATAGTAAAGAATGATGTAAAAAACAAAGAGATGAATTTTTTCAAAATATTTTATATCATTTTTTAAATATCAGAAAATCTTTTTAAAATATAAACGTTAAAAGTTAATGGAATATTTTTAAATCTGAAATAACTTGAATTCGGTTAAAAAAAAAACTACCCAGTGTTGCCTTAATTTCAATACTGGTAATTATAAGCTTTAATTTGAATTTTAGAAGTTGTTTTTCCTTCCGGACGTCAAAAAAAGATTTTAATTTGCCAAGTTATCAAGGAAAGAGGGTTTTAAAGGGGAAAAAATCAGATCTGGATTTTTTTTTTCCCTTGAACGACAAAAAAACTGTACTAAGACGTATTATAATTAGATTCGTTAAAACCAAAATTGCTAAAACTTCGCTGATTAATTAACGGCAGCGAAGTGTGAAGAGAAACAGCAAATAAATAGTTTGAATTGATAAAGCTAAGTTTTAAAAAAAGAAATATTGTCATTTCTAAGATAATATTTTTGCAAACATATCAAGAGGGCCTGCTGGTCAAATCGTGCCATTTATATCAACTTCAGAATTAGGGTTTGCTCAGAGGCAGATTAAACCTATTGGGGGGCCCCTGGCCGTAAAAATTTCGAGGCTTTGAGACCCAAGCCCTAAAACAAAACAAAAAAAATTGTGTAAGGAACTGAGGACTTTTTCGGGAAGATTTCAGTAGTAAATTTTTAGTGAGTTCCTTAAACCGGCAATATGTAACTAATAATAAACTCAACGTTTCAAGAAAAATCAGATATTTATTCAAAAAATTTAATAGTAATAAATTACCTTAGTGCTTAAAAAATGTTTTGTATATAAATTTGTGTCTTGGTTTCTCTTTAGCAGATTCATCAATTATTTTTGAAGTATCTATTTCGTCCAAAATTTTTTGTTCTAGGTATAATATGGCCATGTTGTTCAATCTGTCTTCTCCTATCGTACTCCTTAAATAGCATTTAACGCATTTTAAAACTGAAAAAGATCTTTCACCTTTTTATTTATATAAATCGAACACTACGTAGATTAAATCAAACAACAATATTAATCAACCTTTATTGGCGTAGTGATACCAGCGCCGATGTTATGGGGTGATTAGATGTTGAGACGTTCGAGGAAAAGGGAATTAAATATTTCTAAATCGAACGTTTCACCATCTAATCACGCCATAACATCGGCGCTGGTATCACTACGCCAATAAACGTTGATTAATATTGTTGTTTGATCTTTCACCTGTTGCATTTGATATTGGTATTGTTAAAAATATTTTCGAAATAATCTCTACATTAGGAAAAGTTCCACTCCCTTTATACACTTCGAATCATAGGCACCGACTTGAAAAATTATTGTGAGTTCCAAAAATTTTAAATCGAATAACCGGCACATTTTTCAAAGGATTTAAGTGTAATTTAAATTTCATTATCAGATTATCTGGTACAATAAGACACCTGAAATGTTAAAATGAAGCAAATTATAGTTAATTATAGAAAAATATTTTTTCTCTAGATAATTATTTACCTACAGTTTGCTTTTGTAGGCGCAACGTTATTATATACAACATAGAGATACTGCTGAATTGCCAACTCAATTATCTTCATGAAAGTTTTTTTCTTGGGGGGGGGGGCGGTATTTGCCAACCCTGTTTGCCCTGCATCCAAGTTAAGTCTATATGAATCCATTATTTAATAACTCATTAAATGATTTGAATAGTTAGAAAATACATTACTTTTAAAAACGTTTGCTCAATTACATTTCTTATATTGGAGCACCTGCAGGAAGCAGCAGATTTTGACAACGACATCACGGTCTTCTGTAATTATTAATGGTTTTTTTGGCTCATAAACAACCCTGATTTCGCCAAAGGAAACGCCAATGCTTTTTGACTAGAAGTATTTCGATCTTGGAACCTGGCAAAACATCACCTTCTCAGTCAATCGGATTGCTTAAATCGGTACTAATGCTAAAAATGTTATGAAAATTCAAGTCTCGCGCCCGGGCGATGCTCGTTTCATATCTACTAGAGATTAGACCAGGAGCGGACGGGCCATCGATCCACTAGCCCCTGGGCCGGGGCGCCCTCATGAGCGCTAAGACTCAAGCCTTCGATTGGACAAGGAGTCGGGCCGTCCGAAAATCCAAGGTATGCACCACTTGAGAGAACCCAGTCCGCCCCTGAACTGGAGTTTTGTATTTTCTATGAACCCAGACAAAATGAAGAATTTTCTTTAATGAAAGGTTCAGGGAACAGGATATAAATAATGAAGACCTTGAGGAATTTATGATGAAAACTTTGTGCATACATTTCCGTACGCGTATTTTCCACATGCGTAAAAATATTTGGGGTTCGAGGAACCCATAACAAAATTATTGAGGGTTCAAAAATTATCACGAACGCCACTGCTTTGAACTATTATTCAATAGCATTTCTGGCTATTTATTTATCAACACTTCTGATTATTTATTTATCAGTTTCTTACGTTCTTATTATTTCTCATGTTTTAATAACATATATTAATATTCTTTGTAAATGTTCTTGCAAACTTCCTTTATCATTTATAACTTTTTAATATCACTTGAGATATTATATCGGGCTTCAAACCTCAATTTTTTTACCATCTTGTATCTATATATACGAGGGCGAAATCCCATCGCAGCACTAAATTTGAGATGCCCCTGTGGTAGAATTCGTCCGGCTGACTGTGGAACCACCGTCGGACTGCTGTCTTGGCTTCATCGTTGCACGTGAATCGCTGTCCTGCCAGGAACTTCTTCAGCGGACCGAAAACGTGGAAATCACTAGGGGCGAGGTCCGGACTGTATGCAATCAGAACCGCCGACAAGCTCCGGTCATTTCACTGGGAGAGTCTGGACCACCCACCATACAGTCCGGACCTCGCCCCTAGTGATTTCCACGTTTTCGGTCCGCTGAAGAAGTTCCTGGCAGGACAGCGATTCACGTGCAACGTTGAAGCCAAGACAGCAGTCCGACGGTGGTTCCACAGTCAGCCGGACGAATTCTACCACAGGGGCATCTCAAATTTAGTGCTGCGATGGGACAAATGTCTGAACCGGTGTGGGGACTATGTGGAAAAATAGTGTAAGGTACGTAGAATAGTACGTATATTTGTAATTACCTGTATGTACCTTATTTTGGCTAATAAAAAATAGGGGCAAAGACTTTCTGATTCGCCCTCGTATGTTTATTATTTTTCATAACTTCTGCAGAAATAGAAAAAACGGTACTTACAATTCGATTGGACTCTTTACGTCCTGGTATATATATCCAAGCGATATATTCTTACTGATAAATACTTCAATAATAATTATTAATAATAATAATAATTCACCAATAATCCCATTGATTATATACTCCATGATGGAAAAACACTTTCTTTCCATTTTTTATTTATTAGTTTCTTATCTATAAGTTAATTTTATTTATTCAACAATAAGGATTATTTCCTTAAAATGATGATATTAATAATAGTTCGACGGGAGTTTTAGAAAAATTAATACAGTCGGAGCAGGACATAAACGTCCTCTCGTCCTCGAAGATTTATCTAGAAGCTCTGATTTTCACGCGGAAATATTATTCTAACGACGATACAATAACGTCCAATTATCTTTCAGCATTCTCGGATTCAAGTGTGTGTGTATATGTGTGTGCACACATAGGGTAAGTATTAAGGTGCGTGCCTAGAGGTTAAATCAAAGTCGTTCTTCTCAGCTTTTTATAAGAAAAATGGCGTTGTTGAGAACAGGGTTTCCGCCATTATAATTTTATTTCATTTAATTCTAATTTCGCCTATTAAAC
>QLNU02015360.1:140203615-140224343 GCA_006491805.2 Dysdera silvatica
CGAACACAACCATCGCTTTAACTTTTTTGACGCTCGTATCATCCACCAACCTCATTCACCACTTGAACTGGACTTCGCCGAAGCTTTCTTCATTAACATGTTTCGTGATTCCATTGTGAATGACCACAGCTCAACTCCTTCCTTCAGCTCAGCTTGGCGAAATGTACTCCACCTAACTCCTTCTGATATTAATCCATAGTCCCGCCATAATTGCCACCTCTACTAACAGACAGCCAACTTTTCCACAATTTGGTAATTTCTGGGAAGAGTGGCCGCACTACAAAAACCACGTAGTACTTGACTTCCTACTTTTGGAAGTCAACATTTCACTTAATAACTCAACTCTAGTTACATCCGCGAATCAACCTCGTTTGTTGACGATATTCCACGTGTTCACTCCCGAAGAAGGGCGAACTTTTATCGCCCGAAACGCGTAGCTCGAACTCAATCTTGACATAAATACGCTTCTAAAACGTTGTTTTTTGTGTCTTATTTAATTATTCAAAATGTTTCAATTAATATATTTTGTCTTGCCTGAGGACAAGATTTGATTTACTGATCATTACTTTCAGATATTAATGGAATAATTTTCAGGGAGTTATGTTGGTAATGTGAAATGCGCTTGCAAATGTAAGTATCAAATAGTTTCCATAGGGTATGAAAATTTTAAAATAGTTGACAGGAACACAAGTAAATACAAATAGCGCCGAACATAATATATGAAACTTGAAAAATTAGTAAGAGCGAATATTAAGAATCCATTGAGCCAGAAATACAAGGCATTCACAATTTTTCAAAAGTTCATTTGATAAAGAAAATAGTTGTTATAAAAACGTCGTGGTGAAAGATTTAGTAACTGATAAGTTTTATTGCTCCTTCTTGCTTTATTTATTTTTCCCTCACTTGACTGAATATATTCATTCTTACTTTCCTGCTTTATTTTTTTCATCTCCTAACCGTTTTCTATCTCAATGTTTGCTTATTTCTCTCTTTTTATTCTTATTTCCTTTTATAGCCTTAAATTCTTTTTTTATTTTTGACGTTCGAGTCCACATCAATAAAAAAATCTTTTTAGTTATGGAAAACACTGCTCTTTGTGTCAAGAAACTTTGTATCGTTTTCAAATTCTGAATGAGAAATATTATTAAATACATCAGAAAATTGCTTTGAAAATTGACATGAGTAAAGGTGAAAGCTTTCTTAAGACGTTTCATAATATCAAAGAATCTGATTATGCTGCATTTTCGAATACATGAGATGTAATAAAAGACTAAATTATTCATAAAGATTCAAATAAAGGAACCAGTAACAAATTGACATCACACTGATATAATGGAGTGATACACATTTAAAGATTAATGAATTATTAATATTAATCCCAATTTATTAAAGTGTCGTGAGACCAATAATCATTTGAATATAAAATGATTGATACCGTTACATTCCGAAAGCATTTAACCTCTAAAATTTTGTTCGTTTTAATATAATACGATGAGAACGTTTGTGATCACCTTAATATCATAATTGTGCATGTAAATTGCAACCATAGAATGAAATAGATTTGCCAAAGTGAAAATTAAATGCGAACATTTCACATAATACCTACTGTGTCCATTTTCTCATGGTTATTGAAATTTAAGTGTAGTATTGTAGATTCGCTAATGCCAGTAGCTTGTATATCAATATCTGGTTTGAAATTGCACGAAGTAAGCTTTAGAAAATTTAGTAGAAGATAACTTGTAAATATAAAATGTAATTTAATTATTTATAAGAAGATAATTTACTCTAATGTGTTATGCACCATAGCCCCGTCGATGTGCTACAACACCGATGTCGATCTTCTAATTACTCTATTTAGAATCACTACAAAAAAGAATAAGAGTACTATACCAGGGATGCCCTTCAAAAAGTCAATCTTTAGACCACTTGCCCATAATTAACTGCAGAAAATCTTTTGTTGCAGGTCCTCCAACTCTATGTGTTTGTCTACTCGATAATCCCTAAGAAATATCCAAATATTTGTACTGCATATGCATTTATTGTGTGATATTTTTTCCATTCAGCTTTGTTCTTCTTATTATTATTCTGTTATTGTAGATTTGGGATAATTTTACTCTAACTTGTTTGTGTTTTTTGCCGTTGAACTTGAAATTCTTTAAGGCGATTCCTGTTTCATCATAGCTTCCATCCTTCCATCTTCCTCCATCTCGATTGGGATCAACATAGGTACTTTGGTACTACTCAATATTTTGCATTTATCTCACCCAAATTCCATTTTCGCTTTCCTTGAGACAGTTTCTGTTATTTGGATCAGGTGCCGTAGTTGGGAGGCAGTTGCTGAATATAGCTTTATGTCACCAATACACATAAGATGTGATATTTTATGGAGGTTCTTTTTGACTTTCTTCAGTGTATAGTAATGTTTTTTGGTATTCAGCATTCTCGATATTTCAGTAATTCAGTTCAAAACTGATCTATTGTGGACTAAGGGCATCTTCTTAGAATATACCTCGTCTAGTATCCATCTCACTGGAATTTATTTTGTTACAATGAGCCTTGAGATGCATTGTGGCCTTCCACAGCTTCTTGCTGTGATCTAAGAACTCCAGTATGGTTAGGTTTATTTCGTATATTTTTAAGCCCTCAGTTAGCCAGCAATGAGATACAGAACCAAAGACTTTCTTGTAGTCTGTATATGCACAATCAAGATTCCCTTTTTTGCTTTTTAGCTTGTTCAAGTATTACCAAATTTGTTATTAGCTGTTCTTTTCACTCTATTGTGTCTTTCTAGTGCCCTTTTTACTCTTCTGCGATTATGTTCTTTTTGAAGCTATGGTGTAAAAATGTTTCCGAAATACATCCTGTTAAAATTTTGTAAAGTGTATTAAGGTTCGTTATTGGTCTGCACTTTTTCTAGGTTTCTTTATCCTCTGCTAATTGTACCTTGCACTTCATTTTCTACTTTGCTGGGTATTTATTGAATATTATTACTTTTAATAGTTACCCGCTCAATGTATTCAATGAAAATGCTTATATGTGCATTCCGGCTTTATGAGTTAAACAATAGAAATGGCAGATATAGGACATATACCTACACATACTTTATCAATATATCGGATATATACAAAGATATCGGAATATTTCTAAAGCAGATAATATCTCAATTATCACATATTTTGAGACTTTTTCATGTATTAATGCAGCAGTTTGGTTATATGCAATGAAACGTGTTTTGGTATAAATATTATAGTGTCTTTGCACTTTTAAAGTAAAAAATTGGATTTATAGTTACTCAAAAATTCGATCACCCGAAATCGGATTCACTTCTTCCTCTTCCTTTCGGATACGTAAGTTCTACTTTAAATTATGTAGCACCTTCTATAGAAAAAATAGCCTTTTAAGTAACAATTCCCTGAACCGGTTCTTGACGACACCTCTTAATAGACGTACATAGTGTACAGAAATTAAATTTTATAACAATAAGTAAATTAAAAGACGCTTTATAATCTCCTGTCATCTGTCAGCATACAATTTTAAGAGACAATATGTACCAATGATTATTTCCTGCCATGTGATTAGCATTTAACCGACTTTTATATATAGGGTGACTTCACATTGAAAATGATTAGACAGTCACGTCGATGTTTTGAGATATTTGTTTGAAATAGGATCTTACACGCAACAGATTGCTTTCTACAGTCATTTTGCATGTGCTAGTACATAAAAAAATGTATCCTACCTTTGTTTAAAGACTTTTTACTTCAACAAACTTTACTTCACAAATCGATGAGGTTTCTCTTTGGTTTATGGGCATCATTCATCGAATACAAAAGAAAAATGGAAAGATTTCGAGTTCACTAGTCATTTTTTTTGGTCATCATGAGAACAGTATTTATCAAATGGGTCCAGAAGATTTTCGCGATGTCTAAAACATATCACATCGAATTCAACATCAAATCGTCTGTAAC
The DNA here is from genome assembly GCA_006491805.2 of Dysdera silvatica. NCBI lineage: Eukaryota > Metazoa > Arthropoda > Arachnida > Araneae > Dysderidae > Dysdera > Dysdera silvatica. The sequence continues at coordinate 140,207,584 of QLNU02015360.1, forward strand.
CTACTTTTGCAATAGAAAGAAAATTTTCCTTCGTATAATTATTTTTTGACATGGTCCTTCTTTAAAGAGGCAGTGTTTGATAAAAAGCATCGATCTTATTACTTGTGTCTAGGTAAATTTTGGGGTCACCTGAACATAACAAATATGGACACGGCAAGCAATGAACTATTGTATTTTTTTTTTTTTTTATGATTACCAACGCTTTTTCAAATAGGGTGTCTAGTTTAACAAAATGAGTAGATATTAGCTTATGCAACTATCAGCCTGATTATTTTTACATATATGTAGGTTAGAAGCAAAAATTAGCTTTACAAATTAAACGAAATAAAAATTCTTCGTGTGTCCGAAATTCATGAAAGGATGGTTAAAAAATAATGTAAACTTGAACAAAAATTGGAGATATTCCAAATAGACTAGACAATATGACTGAAACCTACTTGGGAAGACGTGACATCGAATTAAAAGACGAACAGTAATAACAATGAATAAATAATATTTAAACTCTTAGATTAAATGAGAAAATTTATATAGAGGAAAAAAAACTTTACAGATCGTGAATTAACGATAAAAATAATAAAAATCTTAAAATTTAAAGGATGACTACCTTTTGTAAAGAAACAAATCATATTTTATTGTGAAGAGGAATATGAAGATTACAGTTAACAAAATATCGTAAAGAGATTCTTAAGAATATAAAAGGTTTTTATAGAAAATCATATACACTGAGAAAAATTTAAATTGCAACTCATAGAACCGCTTGTTTAATTTGTCTGAAAATTTGCATAAAGGACGTCAAATTCATGTTAGGCAGTCCCACATACATGTACCTACACAGTATCGGATGTATCAATGGGCTAATTATGCTTAAGCATAAGGTGGTAAGTTTTCGGCGGCCTCAAAATTTGGACGGCGAAAAATTTACGAAGACGCAATGACGTGGCTAAAACTTTTGGTCGATTGAAATATTAATTTCTTAGAAATACTATTCACTAACCGAAATACGCCACTAAACGATTTCTCCGTTCACCCAACCATCTATTTGAATAAAAATTGCTCGCGAATGGGTTTGTATTTTCTTTTGCGAAAACATCGCGACGTCGTTTGTGCATCAATGGTATGACTTTTTTCTCCGAAATACATCCCGTTACAATTTTGGAAAAGGTGTTGTGGCATGTTATTAGCCTGTTTGCAGTGTTCCTTGTGTCTTGGTCTTTTGGCAACAGGTAGGCGATACCTTTGGGTAGAACGTCTGGCATCGTTCTTGGGTCTGTTGCCATGGCTGTCAATTCTACTGTCAGTGGCTTTTATGTACTAGCAAGGTTTTTGTACCAGTAGTTGTGGATTTTGTCGATATCTGGTGCTTTCTAGTTGTGAGTTTTTCTAAGTAGTAGTTGTAGTTTTTCTCAGTTGTAATTTAAGTTGTTCCTCAAGTGTAATCTATTCACACTTCATTTCTGTTAACTCTTTTAAAGTTTCTTTTTCTACCTGATTGGATCCATGCAGAACTATCATGTTTTATTTCGTTGGACTAAATTGTTTTCCAGACTGTTTCAATTTCTTCAGCAAACGGCGTTTCAATGTGTTGTTTTGCTTGATGATTCATCTGTGTCTTGTAGAAGGCTTTCTGGTTTATTGTGGAAAGTTTGTTCTGTGCTTTCCTGAAATCTTATATCGCAGAAGTCCTTTGCATATAGTGCTTAATTTCTTATTTAAAGTGTCCAGGTACTCACTGACTTATTTGTCGTGTTGCTCATGTTTTGTGTGTATTTTGTTCTTCTTGAAAACAGGTTTAATTTTCCAGTCGGGCTTCCTATACTAGGGCTTTGCTTGTAGCCATCTGTGGGCAATTTTTATTATTAATATTATTAGTATTATTATTTTATACGTGTTTCCGCTCTTTGTGGTATATACGAGACGGATAGTGCCAAGTATTTAAGACTTCCTTCTGTAGGTTATTCAGGTGTTGTGTCTAGGAATATCCTGACTGTTCGATACGTGTTTAAAATTGTGTGGTCTTTTGTAACTCAATGTAGGTTTTGGAGTCGATTTTTCCCAGGTGTCTGCGCAGTGTGGTTGGCATTAGACCTATGGCTGAAAAAATTACAGGTGCAATGTCAACTCTTTCCATATGCTACATATATCTTTGATATCTTATCTGGGGTCTTGGTGATTTTTCTTTTATATATAGTCTGCATATTGTTTGGGTTTGAAATTACTATATCTATAACTCGTGCTGTTCCGTTAGCTGTATTAATTACGGTTATGTCTTATCGGTTGTGTGGTGTTGCTTTATCAGTTATTACTGTCCTATGCAAGTACAACTTACATGTCTTGCTTTCTAGAATACTTTCTTATACATACTTGTTATAGGGTAGTTTAATTTTTATTGAACCAGTTCTGATGGCAAATTTTTAGTGTATTACTTTTGCTACCTGTTCTTGTCTATGCTTGTAGCCTATTTGTGTTAATAGTTTACAGCCTGATGTTATGTGTTGAATGGTTTCTATGGTAAATGGCATTGGCGGTATATATCGTTGTTGAAGTTTTTCTTTGGATATATTTTATGTAGGTCTTTGTATATAAAATTTTATCCTGTATGGCAGTTCTATCCCTTTCAGTCGCGGGTTGCAAAGTTCCATGTATCAACCATGCATTTGTGGCTTTCTTATCAATATGGATTTGTTACAAGTAGTTGTAGTGGCGGCCATCCAGTATTTTACCTGCCTATGTATGCAAATTATTTTTGCTGTGCCGGGCAAATAATTCATTATCTTGTGCTGAGTTTAAGCGTGATGTAAGAGGTATTATCAACTTGTGTTATGGTTGAATCAAAGTAGAATGTGAACTCATTATTATTATATGTTTCTATCGTAAGCTTCTACCCTCTATACTGTTCACCTTATTTTTTCTCATTTTTTTCTGCCATTTTATCCAGCACTCTTAGTGTGCCCAATCTATAAACCCGATGTTATATACTACATATCCGGATTCATATTTAATCAAGGATTTCTACTATTCAATTTTTAATTAACTGGTCTCGAGAAACAGAAAAAATCATCTCATTAACATTCATTACTTTTATTATTCCTACATGTTTATATGCTTGCAAACGCTTCATTTAGGAAGCAACGAATTTTAGATTATAAACACCAAAAAATTAAAACTTCTACCTCTAGAATAAACAGTATGTAAAATTCGATTCTAAATCACACAACATTTTATAGTTCAGTTTCTTATGAAAAATATCTTCACACAAAAATTAGATATAAATCTCATTATTTATAGATATTTAAAAAAATTACTAAATCGATATTTCGGAAGCTACCCTTTATTATTGACACCAAAAATTGCATTAATTTTTCAACCCTCCTCATCTAAAAGTCTCTTCCGATAATGATCAAAATTCGGCTGCAAATATTCTTCCGTCTATTTCCCAAATGAATTTAGAAAAATATTTGTCTCGTTGTTCATCTTCTTTGAAAAAAATATAATCTGCTTCATTTATTTCAGTTTATTTTGGAATAGTTTACCGAGTTTTAGAGAAAACCAAACGATGCTTATGCAATTCATTTCACCAAAAGTAGCATGGGAAGAGCGCACTGATAAATGGAAAAAGTTTTAAAATTGAATTTACATGTAGAGAAATTTGAATTTTAAAAGCTAAGCTTCCCGCTACGCTCCCTAAATAGGAAATATAATTTGAAGATAGGTAAAGTATACATATCAAAAACATTTTGTAGAAGTTTTAGCCGCTGTTTATTTTATACTCTGGCAAATTGAAAATTTCAAATACTATATTCAATAATCATTAAATAAATTTTTTAGATGTTTTTCAATCAGAATTTTAATTCTAGGTTGATACGCTGAAGTCAAATTTGTATATTCGACAATAGCCATATCAGTAGGTCCCAAATGAATAAGGCCTAACTTATTTATTAATATTGTGGAAGTTTTAAATGAACCAAATATAAAATTGATTGATTGTTTGGCTTTTTTATGGCGCAAGAGCATCTGGGCTATACTGCGCCAACCAAATATGAAAGGTAGAGTTTATAAAACTACACTGCACTCGATGAGCAAATTCAATATTCACATTGTGTTTACCCGATAGTTATATTTATTATTATATGTTTTTAAATAATATTCACATGTCGCATAGAATAAAATAAAAGTTAGGTATTATAAATTATGAAGAAAAATGCATTTTTCAAATTAACTATTTGATTTTTTGTTTTTTCTTGATAGAACATAACAGAACATATATATATACACACTACTTAATAATATTTTCTCCTTCATAGAAACTTAAATTTGTAGATGTATTATAGATTTGTACTCCAGTCTTGTTTCTATAAAAAACTAAAGTGAGAAAATTGTAAGAAAGTGCACGGAAAAGGATGATTTAATTCTTGAAATGAATTTTAAAATACCCTGTTATTATTTGCAGTTATTGAAATTCGTGGTGAAACTGTGTTTTGTTTTGCATGTTACCCTTTTATTATTTATGAAGGCCAAATCAATTTTCTCTTCCTTTTCTATCTCCATATAAATATTGTTGGTTCATTGCGGATTAAACAAATGTTCATAATTTTATTTTCGATAATAAATGTTCTGCTGATCGATTTCATTGAATAACTGCAACTCAATTACTGCATATAGTAAACATATACAGGGTGTCCCAACACCAGGGTTGCAAACATCGAGGAGGGATAGGGTACACCTAAACGAACAATATTTGTCATAGAACCTAGGGTCGCAAACCACTCACAGCGTTAGTTCTAAAACCGTCCAGCATTCACAAATAGTGACAACCAGTGCATGAGAAGCGCAAAATGCGATGTCCTAATCATCTATGCAATTGAGCAGCTGACCTGAGTTTTATCTGGCGCTTTTCACGCACTGGTTGTAAATATTTGTGCATGCTGGACGGTTTTAGAACTAGCGCTGTGAGTGGTTTGCGACCCTAGGTTCTATGACAAATATTGTTCGTCTAGGTGTACCCTACCCCTCCTAGATGTTTATAACCCTGGTGCTGAGACACCCTGTATATAAGTTGCGTACGAGGAAGATGATGTTGATAACTTACTGGTAAATTGGTTAGGCTAGAAATGGATGACTGATAGATTTTGAAATAATTTGACGACGACACTGCGCGCTATTAAATTAATTGAAAAGGACAACAAATTAACACAGTTTAATTAAGTTTAATCGTTTACAGACTGTTTCAATAGCCCTGGGCTATTTTCGTCAGAACGGTCAACGATATATACACAATATGTAATGACAATATAACGCGTATTCGTCATTACACGTTATGTATATATCTTCAACCGTTCTGACGAAAATAGTCCAGGGCTATTGAAACAGTCTCTAAACGATTTAACAATTAAACTGTGTTAATTTGTTGTCCTAAATTACTTTGACTGATAGATGTTTGCATGATTAGACGGATGTATGATAAAGTTAAGTATTGTACATCCGCGTTTAATCATTCATAACTTTGTTGTTTTTCGTCATATATTTTTGTATATTTTTAATAAGGTTTACATGTAGAATATCATTGTTACAGCAGTATTATATATTTATAACATATATATTTATAGAATATAATTTCTATTCACAAAACTTCATAAATACTTATTTTGCATAAACCTGGCCTGTATGGGTTCGAGAGAGAGAGACGAGATATTGATCTTTGGTAATTGGTTTTAAATAATCTAGGAAATTTTGAATGGGAAACTAAACCCTCTTACACAAAAAACAAATATAGCTATGACAACGTTATACGTCCCTTAGAAGTTGCGTTCTGCTTCATAGCACCAGGATATGAAGTTCGTCGAGGGAGCCGAACTCCTCTCTCTCTCTTAGAAAATCAAGCTCGGAATCCAATAGAAAAATGGCTAGATACCAGAGAGAGTGAAGTTTCATTTTTCCACACAGTAGACAATCTCGTTACCTTTACTGCATCGTACGGATGAAGATTTTATTATGGAAGCAGGAATATTTACGATTTGTTGTTCACGAATTTCATACCTGTTTTTCCTAAGATAGCGGTATCAATTAGTCAAAGCCACTCAGAGTTTTTTTGTTAACAATTCTATACGACATTAAATATACTTATTAATTAATTAATTAATATAAATTGCATTATATAAAAAACATTAAATATACGAATAACGACGTGCTCCTAAAAGTATATTCAAAATCCAGACCCTTATTGCAAATACTTTTCGACCAAATAATTAAAATATCATCGCCAACGAACGCATTCATCCCTTTTTATCAGTAGGGGTCAAATCTGAAATGTCGCTACAGTAAATAAACGCGTTATTATACAACCTTTGAAATGCAGTGTTATGGAAATCAAACCTATGTAATATGACATCATAGATAGAGTATATCTAGAGGACTTCCATTGCTAAGTTGAATAATTTTTTTGCGCTTCAGAATTTTAATTATTGTATAGAATGATTTTATATCATTTATTTTTTATTTCAAATTAGATTTGAATATAATATATAAAAATTGCGTCTTGACAAATCAATGCTATGCGAGGTAGCGTTATGCAGAGTCTGCGTGTATGCAGAAAATTTTGCAGAATTTGTGAAGATTTTCTCTTTATTCAAAACTTTTTTATTTTGGTCATCAATTTTCCAACAGTTATAGTTTTAAAAGCATAGCTTATGTCATATATAATCAAAGATAAGCCTTAAAAATTATAGCAACACACTTGAAAATTAACAATGTAAGTGAAATTAACTTTCAGTAATTAAATTTTGCGGCTCAACAGAGCTATTTGTCCCATATATGAAAAATTAGTATACCAGTTCCCTCCATTAATGGTAAAATTATGACGCATGGTTCACCACGGGGAACCTTAGTAGAGTTTTTCAGAGTAGTTTTTATTGTAGTTTTTTGTTTTCAGAGTAGTTTTTTGGTAGTTTTTAGTTCTCCGAGTAGTTTTTATGGTGAGGGTGGAAGAATACGTTTAAGAACTTGGCTCGAACTAGCTTCCTCTTCGTTAGAACCTAAACTCCCCGGCAACTGACCATTGAGACACAACGACGAGACTAAGAAATCCTAATTTAAAAATATTAATTATATTAACAATGTAGTTGCCGATCCTCCTTAGTCATCATAATGATACCATTGACTCGAACGAACCTTGATTTTTCTCAGCACTCGGGAGGGTAAACCTTCTAATTTGAGGATTCTGTTCTTGTAAAATGCACATTTTTATGCACATTTACACTAGGAGCATTTTAAGCTTATTTTAAAGAGAGTGTGATAGAAATGCTGCAAACTAGATTCGAATCAACAACTTTTAAATTTTTAATTCGAGCAATTTTCATCATAGCCAAATATGTGGCTGTATTATATGATGAAATATTCGCAAAGAAAGAATGATTTTTCTGCTCCTAATAAGAGCTGAATCCAAATCTTCTTGATTGCCTGTCAAGTACTCAACAAACGCAGAAAAATCATTATTTTCTTTGTGAGTATTTGATCATCTAACTTCTAGATCGTCTAATGTTTTGTATTTTGTGTCACCGATACGTATAATATCGTATCGTTTCCTTTCACAGATAATGATTGTTCCTCATCTTCTAATTATAAAAGAGTCTGGTGGTTTAAATCCACATCATATAAGGGATAATGAACATCATTATACTCTAATTCCAGCCTCCCCAAAAAATCTCTCTTTTATCATAGGAAAAAAAGGAAAAGTTTAGCTCACCAGGTTTCCTTAACGATTTAAAAGATAATCTAATATGTAGTATTAGAAATGTAGAAATGTAGTAGGAAATAGCATATGGAATAAATAATTATACAATTAAGAAAAAAACAAATATCCGCAGAAAGTTCCATAAGCATTTTGCACTAAAAACGAAAAATCCTGCTCCAATTTTCATTAATCGTTTGATACAATTAATCTTCATTCAAATATTTTTAAGTGATGGCCGCCCCGGTGGGCTTCTGGTTTAAGTGTTTTTGCTTGTTTATCTTTTGAATATTATGCATATTGCCGATTGAATCAATGTACGGACCATTTTAGGGCCACACCATAATCCTGATGTAAGATTATCTTCACTGTTCTTAAAATAAGATTGTTCCTTTCTACTGCAAAGAGAGCACGCGTTGTTTTATTTAAAGATAAAATCATTGAAATCGTCCAGTGATTCTTCAATACCTGAAAACAAAAGATACCACAAGTCCGCCATGCATAGTTCGAAAGTAACTGTATTCAATAGGGTAGAAAGTTTTCGTATGCTATCAGCGGCTATGCAACCGCATACCGTATTACAAATCAAGAATTGTATCTTTGTATCTTCCATACAGTAAACCTTTTTCTTTTCTTAGTTGCTCACGGGAAAATATTTTCAATCACCACGACAGATCCAAGAAATATCACTGACTGTGATATCAATAACACATTTCAACCGCTCAGTTCGAATATTAAAGAGGTTTTGTTCTATAACCAAGGTATTTTTTCTTGCACCTTTCAATAGTTTTTTTTTTGCAATTTGCAATTTGCAGAAATTAAATCCTTTAGCAATAAGCTCGTTTCGTACTGTGATTTTACTTGCATTATACTTTGATAATGTAGTATTGTGTTGCTTTGAATTTGAATGTTTTTTGCTTTTTGTTGTGGGTATTGCGTTTGTTTTTGTTTTGCAAGTGTTGCAATTTTCGCAAATTTTTCCATACTGGCTAATTGAAGAATCATATGGAAAATTAGTTTAGGATATATAAAATTTTCATAATAGCAGTTAAGCAATTAATAAAAAGCACATATAAGCTACTATTCTGAAAACAGCTAATCAATTTAGTGGCACCACAACTTTAAGCAGAAACGGATCCAAAGAGAGGATTTTGGTGGGAAATGTAAAATGCAGTAGGACCCCCTTATAACGAGCCAGAATTAGGCAAGTTTTCGGATATAGCGAGGACAATATGGATTTTGTTTTGTATAACGATTAAGCGCAATGCAATCTAACCATTTTTAGCGAAGAAGTCATTTTTGAACCCCAGATTTAACAAGCAATTTTAAAAAAATAAAGTACTTTTGTAAAAGTTCCGTCGAACTTTTTGTAAAAATTCTGTCCTTGCATAGTGTTAGTCGTTATAGTTGGCGCTTATTTTAACGGATTTCCACCGCATTTTTATGGATTTGGGAGAAGAAATTCCATTAATCCCCCTAGTGAATCCGCTACTGTTTTAAAGCATTACATCTTTTAGCGAAGGACCTGTTATGGCGCAGTAGTACCACGTTCACCTAACGTGCGGTTAATCTAGGTTCACCATACAATGGTGTAAAAAACGCGTACCTCTTAACTGCTCTCTGTAATCTAGGCAGTTTTAGTTCGAGATCCTAAACCTTAAGTGGTTTGAAGTCCTCGGGAAATGTAGACCCACTGCACTACCGAGTTAGTGATAACGCAGTCATCTGTCATGACTCTTCAATTTTGGACAAGATACGTCGATCACGTTTTCATCCTTCTGGACAGACCTGCCGAAAACACCAACCCATGCTTCCTTCAGCCAATTCTATTGATCTGCATGTGGAATTTACTATTAAAATCAAAAAGAATAATTCGATCACCATTCTTCACGTATCTGTCACTAAACCACGCAATCAATTCGTTACTACAGTGTTTCAGAAGCCGTCCTCGGTTTTCTTCCCTCCCAGTGCTAAATCTTGCCATCCTGTTATGCAGAAGATGGCGGCATTTTACACTATCGGTTTTCGAGTTGTACAACTGTGCAACTCCTGCATTACTGTCCCATGAAATAGAAGTTTTGAAACGCATCACTCTTAACAAGGATTTCAATCACAATATCATCGATCAAGTGCTGACAAAACTGAACAGACTCACGCCATCACAACTCTCTCAAACTACCCCATAGCTGAATTCTTCGGCTTCGTCACTCTTCTGTTTTTTCCAAAACTCAGTCTTGCGGTGACAAAAATGTAAAATAATATGAATTTTCACGTCATATTTCCGCGCGCAAAAAAATTTCTACCTCAAAAATCAAATATTGATTCCTCCTCACCCAACGTTGGGGAGTTTATCAAATATTTTGCCAGTGTGGCCCTTCATAAATCGGCCAGACTAAACGCCCCTTGAAACATAGGCTAAAAGGACAGCACAGCTACGTTGAAAAGGCCGAATTTCAAAGGTCTTCCATTGCTGTCCACTGTTAGGAAAACGAACACAAATTTATCTTTAACGAACATACTCGTACTTTACTAAGTCAGCCAAAGTCTCCACTCAAACTGTATTTTCTTCAAGTTTATCATATCAAAGTCAACTGTTCCACTATAGTAAACGATCATAAAAGCAGGCTAGTTTTCAGCCGCGCGTGGATCATTCTGCTACCTGAGACTGCACCAAGAACAGAGCCCCAGCACAGTGACCGCAGCAACTCGTAAAATACCAGTTCCGAAGAATGAAAACACGCCTTTTTTTACAATGTTATTTATCTCCTAATGAAGACCAGCGTCTAACTGGTTGGAATTCCGTTAAGTATTTTAAAAATTTTATACTCAGCAAATACATTGTGAACTGTACTTTTATTTGTAATTTCTATTTTGCACAGTAAGTCAACAGACATATTTTCATATGTCTGTTTATATGTCATATGACATTAATTGGGATTTGGCTTCCAAATATATCGTAGAACACTTGCCGTTTATTTTTACCCACTAAGGTTTTGTTCTTTTGGCAACAACAGAGGTTCAAATTCCTTGAAAACTGTAGGTTCCGGCTTAATATGTCCTTAATATGTCCCGGCTTAATATGCTTTTCTGTCCTTGCGTCGTAAAAATGCGAAAAAAATCATTCAGCTATCAAAAGCCCTTTCTTCCATTTTTTTTGGTTTCATTGCATAAAAACAATTAAGTTATGTTGCTCCAAAACCTATAACTCTCCGAGAAATCTAAATCATTTTCACCTAGGGAGACAAACCCCAAATTGTGAATAAATAGAAAATAAAACCGGAAGCTCTGGTGACTGACCGGAGTCAAACTTGGAGTTTCTGTATAGTTGGCAAACAAATTACGACTATACCATTCCAAGGCCCAATTAAACTTAGGTGAATACTTTTCAAAGACTCTTTTTTTTCTTTTACTACCTAGATGGATGTAGGGCTTTCATAAAAGATCTGCATTTTCCTTGGTGCTTTTAAAGTTTCTTAAATTCTCCATACATTTTCCTTTCCTTTTTGAGTTCTTTTCTTGAAGATTCCCTCTATGCATTTCGTGGGATACCCTTTCTTCTCTTTTCTCGTGCATACTTGCCTTGTACTTGTCTACCAAGATTTTTCAGTTTCTACTACAGTGCATACCCTGGCAAACTGTATTTCTTTCGCTTAATTGTTTCTGAATAGATGTTCTGCCATATTTTTTATGAGTTATCTTATTTGACGGACGTAGTTTCAGTATAATACCGAAGTAGTTATTTATAGGAACCTGCATTTAGTTTCTTTTATTGCTTCCGTTAATTTCCATGTTCGATATACATAAATCAATACTTATTTGACGTTAATTTATAAAATAGCTTGGTTTTTCTTCCTAATTGTTACGTATCCGAAAGATTTTCTAGTCATTCAATGGCGCCTTTGTCAGCTTTTCAGCGCAGTCACCTCGAATTTCACTTAGTTCCTCTTTTATCAGCCGCAACTCTACCAAAGGATTGAAATAAATTTCAACAGTACTGTTAATTTTATTAAACACTTAACCTCTGAAGCCCTATATATACGTTTTGCTACTGACTTTTTCCTGTTTTTGTATCTCACAAAGTAATATAGAGTTTCTATTCGTAAACGCCTTTCTTACTCAGTTTAAGGACAGTTAGAATACTTTTACGAATTTATTCGATAATATGACTTCGAAAGCAAACACGCATCCGTAAATATTTTTCTCAATCAGTCTAAACGTTGATTAGGTAATTTTTACTGATTTAAGCCTACTAATCAGAGGTGGCCTCAGTTTCTGCCATCTGGCAGTAATTTATGAAAAATGTGGATGTATAAAATAATTAGCAACATTGTATTGTTTTAATTTTTCATAGTATATACATAAAATTTTGCATAGAATTCAAAATGCTGATATATATAAAAATTATTAACGTATAAAGTGCCGATATGACGTTCTGTATAAGAAGTAATATCTTTGAACACGAAATATCTAAACGAACAAATCATAATATTCATTTGTTGAAAAGTTGAAAATACCATCTCTCGCGTTTCTCTTATATAATGTTTATTTGTAGTTTTCTTTGTTTTTTATGTTAATTTCTATACATAAATGAATAATATAAAAGCGTACACCATTTGCACCTCAAAGCCAGTTTTTCCTAGTGAGTTTGGCTTGTGCCCAAAGCAACCCAATTTTTTAAATCCCAAACAAACCCTCGAATTCCTGTCACGCATTAAATTATGGAATGAGGTTTATTCCATTGATATGTAAATGACAATTTCCAAGAAAATGTAGAAGGCGTCTCATTTTGTAAGATTTTAAGGAGAAATGGCTCGAGCATAAAGGATTAAATGGCTTTAACGATAATGTAGGCGTTCTTGTCAAATTAATTTTGATGTTAGGTAAAACTGTAAATATCTTAATAATAATGTTAATATCTTACTGCGACCTTCTTTTTTTTGTTTCTGTAAACTTTTGCATGAGTCGTTCATTTCATGTTGTGGAGTCCGGGCTATTATATATTTACTTTGATTTAGATAAAGTATATCGTTGTACAGCGCATTATATATTTGTTTATATTTTCTGCCATGTTTTGTGAATTATCGTGACTTTTGTCATTTACGTACGTCGTTGTGTTTTGTTTGTATTATCTTAAAGTTATTGAAAATCTTAAACGCACTGTTTAAAGGTTTATAATAAATTATAACGCATTCAAACGTAGCCTTTTTCAAATCTGTTATCATTATTGGTTTATTTTACATATAGCATAATAATTTAGTTACGTGTTAGATTTTAATGAGCACCTGCCATATACCATAAATACGAGCTTCTTCTGATATATTGGAACCAAGCTCCGCTGTTGAATATTTTTGCAATTTCCTTAGAGTGAAGCATTCTTCCGAATATGTAATAATGAACATTAAATATATATTTTATACCACATACTTTTCCATATTTTATAACATTACTGAAAAAGGTCATCAAAGGGAAGTTTCTTACATTAAAGATCGAAGACAGATGGGGGCAAGAGAGAGAGAGAGAGAGATTTAAGGAAATGTTTTATTATAAATCAAAAATGAGGGTTTTATACAAGTTTTTATCTCCCTTGCATTCTCCTTCTTTATTGAGAATACTCCGTCCAACGAGCAAAAGAACCAGATTAAAACTAAGCATTAATAGTCTTAAGAGCTCAGTGTTCAGAGCGTCGATGTGATAGGCTATCCCAAAGACCGCTGGTTAGAAAACAGACTGGAGCATTGTCGATTTCCTTTATAGATTTTCTGAGTTAGAAATGGCCTTTAGGAATCAACTCAGAAAGACTCCGTGAGATAAAAATCCATTTGAATTGTAAAACAGTTTTAGTTTCAGCACAGGGTTCTTTGATGTATGTTATTTTGGTTTAGTTTCTATTTGAAAGAGAAACGGTTTAATCTGTTAAGAATATTTTATATAAATGCAAATCATGTTTATTTTCCTTTTTTTTTTTTGCTATTTCAGCCATTTCACGGACTTTTCTCGAAGCGCTCGCCGAAAGTTCGGTTCAATTGCCGTGTGACCTATCGCTAAGGAAGCCTGGTGATTCCGTAGAATTTGTGTTTTGGTACAAAGATGATGAAGTAACACCAATATACACACTCGATTGTCGGCACACCATACCGCTTAATAGTGGACGCCATACCATCCATATCGATTCTTCAAAAGTAATGTTCAACTATAATGTGTCTCCATCATATCTTCAACTGTACGACCTCGTTGAGAGTGATGAAGGAACATATTATTGTAGGGTAGATTTCTTATGGTCGTCTACAAAAAATTATGCTATCAAGCTTTCTGTTATTGGTAAGTACATTTCTCATAATTTTTATTACCAATTTCTTATGCGCCGGATTTAGTATGCAGACACCGGCCAATGAATTAGAAACCTATATCCGAAATATGTAAATGTAATTCATGCCCTACAAATGAGCAAAATGGCCGATTCTGTCATATAGTCTATGTTAAAATTATTCCTTTTATGAAATATGCGAAAGATCAGTCATTCCTTAACAGTAGGATTTTCAAAAAATTCCCGACAAACGTAAATTATTATGTGTAATTTAAAAATACCAAGGAAAAGTTAAGAAGTCCTCACAAGGGAAGCCTCAGAAGGGCCCGTCGTACCTCAAATCGAGACTCACGTAGTATGGGAGATCCATATGAATAATGAACAAAACTGAATAAATTTTTCTGCAAAACTCGTTTTCTGATTTTTTATAAATTTTTAAAATTTTTATAATTGCACTAAAATGCAGCTTTGCGCTGAACTACAAAACCGTAAGGTGAATTCTTCAGTTAAGGGTAGTTTTACCTTAATTTGGATTGGTTGGCGAATTTAAGATTTTAGAGTTTTTAATTTGATTGAGGATTTTCTTCGTAGACTATTTTACTCTCCATGTGGTCAGCTATTTGCTTTGGTAGTTGAAATATTAAATCAAAATATAAATTCCCGTGATTTATTTTCTGCGATTCTAAAACAATTCAATTAATTATTTCTATTCTTTCTATTTAACTATTGGACAATATATAGTGCCATAATTTGTGAATTAGTAATACATTATATAAGTATTTAAATTTTATATAAATCGAACACTACGCAGATTAAATTAAACAACAATGTCAATCAATCAACGTTTATTGGCGTAGTGATACCAACGCCGATGGTATGGCGTGATTAGATGGTGAAACGTTCGAAAGAAAATAAATATTTCTGCCTTCGGTGGGACACACAGTGGAAGGTCGTGGGTTCAGCTCCCAATTGGAATTGAATTTGAATTGATTTTGAACAGATCATTTATTGAAGAGGAAATAACGTTAGGTTTTCAAAGTAGCGAAGTAAGAAACAATAGCAATTTAGATTGCAAATCTGATGCTTTGTGATAGCTTTGTAAACACTACATCTGATGATGAAAAATCCAATAAATATACCTCTAACAATGAAACTTGTAAAGAGACTTGTAATTTGCAAGAAATCAAAAATATTTTGAATTTTTACGATTCTTGTAAAAGTACTAAACTTCACCAAATTCGAAAAAGCTGTCGGAAAGAAATACACTATAAAACCATATACCGTTTTAAAAAACATATCGCCCAATTAGGTACCAAAAACGATAAACATAAATTAATTAAACGTTCATTGTTAGAAAAAATCCACTATGACAAAAGTAGCCATATAGCAGTTCATGACACAGACTTAAAAAGATGGGCTCATCAAAAAACGAAGGATTTTAACTTTATAAAATGTACAATTTCATAGATAAAATAAACAAATATAATGGTATTACCTCTCGCAAAGCTACAAAATGTACAACGGTAGCTAAATATGAAAATAAAAAAGTTTTTGAAGACAGCTCTATTGAATTAGTTTTAGCATCACGTGATGAATTTTCTCATTCCAGTGGCAGTCAAATATTTAATGCTGATCAAAGCGAATTCAAACACGTTTTACCAAATCAGAGAACATTATCTTGCAAAGGTGAAAAAGTACCGTAGCTTTAGTTCA
Organism: Dysdera silvatica; assembly: GCA_006491805.2. NCBI lineage: Eukaryota > Metazoa > Arthropoda > Arachnida > Araneae > Dysderidae > Dysdera > Dysdera silvatica. The sequence goes on from QLNU02015360.1 coordinate 140,223,324, forward strand.
GTCATCGTTTTCAGTGATACATTCCTATGCCTTCCTTGTGCCTTTATTACCAGTGGATGGGGAATTGAAAGGCAAATTGTTGATATGTTTGTGTGAACCTAAAGGAACTGTTGGGCCAAAAATAGGACTTGAAATGTTTCATACCACTCACGTTTACACAACATGCACAAGATATGGCAAAATGACTAAACTAATTATGAAAGATTAGCTTTAAAATTGCCTTATTCCCATTTCGAATCCTCCCCTCTTGCGTTATTTTAGATTCTTGGACCGGATCGACTGATCTGTCTACCTACAGTGGTCTACCAGATTTGACCCAACTTTATATTCCTCTAGTCGTAACAGCTCTCAGTCAACGTTTAAATGTTTATTTTTTCGTCAGTACAATTTTTTTTTTAAAAATTGCAAACTACGTCACGGTAAATGAAATTCTAATAAAATTAACTGATCGCAACGAAATAATAAAAATGCATTCATTAATTTATAATCAAATTCAGTCCAATAAATATAAGCCTACGTTGATGTACCCTTGCTTTGCTTGCAATTGCACTAATGTTCTTATCGAGTCATTTCATAAAATTTAATCTCTATCATTTTACGTCGACCACAAAGAATGTGGTTTTAATGAATGCAAAGAATTTCATTTTTTAAAATGCACATATTGCGATACAAATTTATGTTTTATGAATTTCTATATAAGTTATCATTTTCTTGAGCAGAAGATATATTATCTTAAATTTATGTAATGAATTTCTTTTACGTCACAATTCACCCAGGGTTAATATAAGGCATATGCAAATGTGCCACAGCATAGGGCGGAAAAATTCAAATTTTATTTTTTAACAGCAGAGAAGTGAAGTAAAAATATTCTTATGGATTATTTTCTGTGAGAAATAATAAGAACTGATTAAGAAGAATGTTAAATGGCAGGGATGAAAATGGGTATGAAAATACGCATAGGGAGATTCTTTAGCTAGAGCTTGCTCAGAAGGAAACATCGTTATTTTTCTCTAAATAATC
>QLNU02015360.1:140238207-140307027 GCA_006491805.2 Dysdera silvatica
CTCCATGAAACCATATTTATGAAAGATGGTGCGCCACCCCATATTGCTCGTCCTGTTCAAAGATTGCTGAGACATCACTTTACTAACGAATGAGTGATCAGCCGATGTTCTCAGACACCCTGGTCACCTCGATCTCCCGACCTCATCCCCTGTGACTTCTGCTTATGGGGTTATTTGAAAGAACGTGTAAATCGCGAACCCTGTCTAACTCTGACCAATCTAAAGGACAGCATTCGGCAACATGTGCTGGGCATTCCAGTTGAAATGTTATACTCGACTGTGGAAAACACTGTTCTTCGAATGGAAACTACCATTGGCCAGAATGGGGGACACATCGAACAGTTGTAGCGCTGTTGATTGAAAGACGTTTCCAGTTAACGGTTCTGTAGAACATATATTACCTTTTTTTGACATAACTTGTGAGCGCATATGGAAAAACATCAGTGTGAAAAATTTCATATAAATCTGTCCATTATTTCGTCCTGTACACCCCTCTAAAGGTGGGGAGTTTAATTTGAAAGACCCTGTACATAAATTCTTACGTCACTAGTTCCAGTTTCCTCAGAAAAAGTGTGCTGGGCTTGGAAAGGGGAATTTACTTTTATTTCCGATGGATTGTTGAGGTTAGAGATTTGTTTCGTAAGCGGTTCTCGTCAAGAAAATGGTGGTCAAATTTTACTCTGATTGGCTGAAATTAAAATCTTAATAGCTCCGAAAACATTGATTTCTCAGCATTTTCGAATTAGCATTTTTGCTTAGAATTTCGCAAGGATTCTCACAGCGTGGAGTTTGTGCCCCCTTAAGGGAACACCCTGTATATAAAATGTTTACAGATCAAAATTTTGTACATTTTCGCCGCATTCGAATGCCATTATAAAAGTTGAAGGCGAACAGACCCATAACTTGATGTTTGTTATAAAGGGGACTCAAAAACACTACACAGGGTTTAACATTCTTTAATATTTCGATGCGTTTTATTTATATATTTAATAATACTATATAAGTTGACTGATATATTTAACATTAATGAATAAACTTCTTGGCCTAAAGATTGCATTGAAAACTTATAGAGGTATACTAAAATTTATAATTTCCCTTATCCTTAGTATAGAAAAGACGAAGACGCGGGCCGCTATAGGAAACATGATATATACAAGAGCTACCATAAAAGTCATAAATTTAATATGTTTTTAACCTCAAAGAACAATTTCCATTGTCATGTACAATTTTATACAAAACAACAGATTTTAAATAATATTCTAAAATAATTTATTTTGTTTACAGCCAGTATCAAGGAGTCTGATGCCATAATTTCGGAAAAAAGAAAACTTTTTCCTTTTTCTTTTAAAAAACATTTTTGAACTCGACCTACAAACATTAAAGGGAAAATTTACTACAATATTGCACACTATAATAAGTTTACTCTTGCAAAAAAAGGTTTTGATCCTGTATATTTCGAATGGTAATCAAACAAATACTTTACTTCCTCTCATTATAACAAAGTTGTCTTTCTGACTGAATTCGCTATAAAAGGATTCTGCTGTATAAGCAATAACAATTGCGTCGCGTCTGTATTAATAATAACTTATTAATAACAGAGTTCAAGAAATGGTCACAAATGTGCTCCATCGGGAGTTAAAATATTCCATTTAATTTTATTTCATGTGAAATTTTAAGATCAAAAAGAAAAGGCCAAGCAGTCATGCAGCCTCCTAAGAAATGCAGTGTCGTGTTTTAATATAACACCGCATAAACGAATAATCCGCGTAAAACATTAACGGACAGAATTGTTTTACTATTTGTGTATTAAGAAATAATCTCATTAGGAACTGAAGTTTCGCATTTACGATAAACAAACTATTCCAAATAAACCGAGATGGTGAATAGGTGAAAAGGTGTTCCGAAAATAAGGAAGATAGTGGTCTTTCCACTTCATATCTAGAATTATCGGTTCTTGGCTAAGTAAGGAACTAGATACATAAATTTTCTGTCGGAGTAGCTACACTCACGTGAAAAATGAATCAAATGAGAAATTTTTTGGCAAATGGTTAGCGTTAAAGAATATTTGCGCAATTTGATTAACAACGCTAGCCAAAATTACAAATAATATAAATACTTTTACGTATATCATAATTATCTAAGTGTATTTCATTTTTGTGTAATTAATAAATAATTATATAATTATGTATATCCAATACATTATATGATTTTATCGACTATAATTGTATATGTGAACGAAGATTTGCTGACAGTATGGGGAAAAATTTTCTCTGAAGATGTATGGGGCTGTTCATGAAAACGACGAATGGAAAATTAGAAAAAACAATAAAATATACTATCTATATAAAGACTTCAAACTTATGATAGAAATGAAGAAAAGGAAACGGATGGCTCAGACATCTAGAAAGAATATAAGACATTAACATGGATGTCAAAGAAGACTATGGTTACCAATCCAGTAGAAAGAAGAAAAGCAGGGTTCCCTTGGAAAAGATTACTGGCTGGATTTGGGGACGACCTTAGAATAATGAAAGTAACAAAATGGTTAAAAAAAGATTTAGACAGCAGGAAGAGTGGACAGCAATTGTTAGGAAAACACAGAGACTTAAGGGATCGTACGCCAAAAACAGAAGATTATTGTGTAAATTTTATATATTGTAGAATAGTACTACACAATTCCTTTTACAAAATTCGTTTTTATCATAGATAAAAACAATACACTAGCAGGTGGTTGTTTACTATCGTGCAAATCTTCTTTGCTCCACTATCTCCAAGGCACTGGAAATATTTCCTTCATCGATATCCTTTGTAAAAGCATGTACGGGATTGGAATGAAATGCTACAATAAATTTTAAGAGAAATTTAAAATTTTCTTTGATTTTGAAACTACGAAACATATATTTGTCAAGATGCAATGTAGTTTTGCAATTAGAGAAAGTTAATGAACGTATGAATATACCAAAAACATAAAATTGCTTTCAATATCCATGTGCATTTGTAGATTTTTTTAAGAATCTTTTTTTTCAAATTTTCAACTGAAACAAAATGCAAATTATAATATTTTGTTAGCTGAAGTGTCATAATTTCTATATATATATATATATATATATATATAATCAATAAATTAACAGATGTTTTAAGGAGTTGGTGTTACGGCATTAAGTGAAAGACAGGAAGCTAAAGGAAATATGCTAAAGGTTTAGGAAATTTTCTTATCTTCCTAGAACAAAGTGTCGAAATCTGCATTTCCATGATAATATAGAAGCGCATTATATTCAAATAGCAAGCGTCATAAACATATCATCTTTCGCTCATCACACTGAGTAATCAATTTCGTCTCGAATCAATATCTGAGCAAGTTTAGGGTGTTAAACTTGAGAAGTAATCAGATTCTAAATTCATTATGGTAAAATGTCGATAGGTATGCCTTAGAAGCGGGACAGTCTGTGTTCAATATCGTATACAACTGCTGACTTCAGACGGTTTAATTATAACTGTCTGCTGTTACTGTGTGTAAATCAATTATCTAAGTTTAACGACTGCATACCACGTTGAGCAAACCCAATTCCCTCTCGTCTACATGTTTCGAGGATTACCCCCAATTAAATCAGTAAAGGCAGAATATACCCGAACACGATGTCTGCCGTTTGCCTAAACAAACTACATCAATAACCTGAAGTTTAAATTCACGATCTCACTCCCACAAAATCCTTATAAGTTGTGCACATTTGTAAATGTATCTCGCACCATTAACACTATTCTAAGCCGACGATCCTAGGTTTCTGTTATAGCTACACTTTTGCGCTTACTCTCGATACTTGTAGGTTGAAAATTCGCGTTTTGATATAATTTTTGAACATCTCTTAAGCCAAAGGTGCCGTTTTACGGAACGAGCCTGATTGTAAAATTTTTCGTGAAATAATGCATGTTGCACGGATCATTAAACTAGATTTTAAAGATTTACATCAAACTGACTTCGTTTAGAGTGTATCTACTAATACCTTTCGGTAAGGGAAGATAATCAAATGCCTACAGAATTTTGTAAAGAAGTTTTCGGAATGATTTAAAAGAAAGGAGCTCGCTCCATTATTTTTAAGCAAGCAAATAATCTCAAGTTTAGAAGCCAAGCATGATTATTTACGGCGAACGAGTAAAGTAAATATATCTTCTTTTATAAGCCATATTGCCCAAAATGAACAATGGTATAGAAACAAACTCAAATAAAATTGGTATCAATCAGGAGAAGCCGTCAAGGATTAAGCGTTTTCAAACCCCAAGGTTTTAGTATGTAGGGTAGAGCTCGACGGTAAGTGGTGAGGCAAATCTCGATAATTAATTTTATTTATTATTAATCTCGATAAATAATTAAATTAGTCGAATTAAAGATTTTGAGGATGTTAAATTAAACAAGAGTGTAGAAGATGTAGAAGTAATGGTTACCTTATGACTAAAGGCTTAAGCACGAGGGTTGGTTTAACAATGGAGAAAGCTGACACTTGATCGAAGACTGCGATATATTTGGAAAAAATTCCTCAAAAGTAAATAAAAAAGCACTATAAAAACAGAAAGTCAAGTTTAAAATACTAATAAACTGAGCATAGAAAGTTAATATTGATAAACAGAAATAACGGTGTCTGGAAATAGCAGTGAAAAATAAAGGAACAAGTTAAAAATCCAATAATATACGAGAAGAGTAGCCATGTAAGGAATCTGGATTATTACACGACGTTCAGTTTGGCATTGGTGAGTTTTGCAAAAATAAAAAAGTCAATCAATGCGGTTACATCATAAATCGGCAGAATATAGAGAACAGAAAACCATGGGATGAAAATTCTTTCCATAAAGGGTCTGAACAAGAGGTAAAGGAGTCAACAGACAGATAAAATACTCCTGAAATAATAATAAATTTCGTAAATTCAGAAATATTATGGAAAATGAATTAAACTAGACGGTGTGGCCAAAAGACTTGATTTCTAAGAGGTTCTAAAGAATGAGTAATAAAATTCAAAATTCGAAAAGGCCAAATGAGTGCAAAATAATAATTAATCTATGAGGAAAGGTCAGCAATTGGAATGCTGATTTTAGGGAACTGGTTCAATTATATGTGTTGTGACACCGTGCATTTGCAGGAAAGTAAATCAAGGAAGATACCATTGAAAAAACATTTAATAAGCTCAAAAAAGTCCCATAGAGTTATTTGCGGTTTAAGTATATTACATAAAGATCATTAGCAGGACAAGAACGTGTGAAAAATCACAAAATTGTAGATAACATAAAGGAATTCTTTAAAACCATCATATGGCCATTGAAGTCAACGCCTTTGATTGCATGGTAATCATTTCATTGATACACGAACCTCCTTTCACTTATCATTCGTTTTACTTCGCTATTTACAGTTTCGAAATGATCAAGTGTTTTCACTTTTTATAAAGTAAATGAAAATAAACAATTGGCATAAACCTAAAGGAATTTGTCTGAAAATTAATCACTCTACGGAATATCTGTGCCAGTTAAATTTGCTTCAACCAGTAAACTATATTTCATGACTAAATATTTCTAGCTCATGTTACAAAGATCAAGCTGCTTTGCTGTAATACACATTACTCATTTGTTCCATGAAAAGTTGTTGAATTGCATAGCAATAATCATGTTATAACAGATGAGTATATTTCAAATGGAGTATTTTACCTTACATAATACTATGTAAACATTGATTAGAAAAGGAAAAAAAAAAGATGTCAATTTTTGCTGATGCATGGTATGGAGTTATGCAACACGTGACAACTCGTGTAAATATTTTATTCTCTTTGAAGCAACTAAATCACAGCAATACTTAGGTTTATCCCTGCTCCAAGATATCACATCATTTCCAGTGATAGTTATCCACATTACAATTACTAAATATTTATTTACTGTTCATCCACGCCATACAACTCATACTGCTATGCAACCATTGTAATAATTACCGACAAAGTAATAACACTGACGAAACTTTTATTTTCCAGTTACAAATTACTGATTAGTGTTTCTGTTTCCTTTTTGTTTTTATGACTCTGAATGGGGATATGCAATAATAGGCGACAGTTTAATATTGAAAATGATATTACTAAGCCTTAGCCCATCAAATTCGCCACGGTTTTTCGTAGTATTTTTCCATCACGCAATATGTAAGGTTTTTTATGTAACCAAAAATTGTCAAAAACGTTTTTTACGATAATTTATTTTTAATATGATTGAATTATGTGATTTTGTTTACTGGCAACTGACACGCAAAATAACGAAAAGCAATAACCGTCAGTCTTTCAAAAACTATGTTCCTCAACGAAACTAAATTCCTTGTACCATCAGTGTGTACAACTAAAATTATAATAAGTATCAGACAACATATTCACGCAGTCAAATGGGGGAATAAGTTTTAGTTTAAGAGACAATTTGAAACAAGAAAAGACACATGGAATTATTAAAACAAGTTTTTAATGATTACAATTCACCTTTGCAGGAAACAATTCTTCTAGGTATTGAAAATAATTTAATATATAGAAATATCTAAAAGTTTTGTATTGAACAGAATCAGTGTGTGTGTGTGTGTGTGTGTGTGTGTGTGTCCAAAACTACTTCAATAAATCAACAAAAAAAGGGCAGCTCACTTGGTAATACATATTGATTACTAAATTTAGCTTAGTAACCTTTAATTTGGCCGCAAAACATAATCACTTCCTTAATCTTTCACTTTTGAAAATGCAAAATCTGTTTTTAGTAACTTCGCAAACTAAAAACTTGACGTGCTTTAATTCAACCAGAAAAACGTTCATTTATTGTCCTCCTTTGCGAGTATTCCTTTTTATAGTCCAATGTTATAAGCGAAGTTGTATTCTGGAGGTAAACGTTTGAAAAATTTCAATAATGAGCATTTTCTCTTTTGAAAAATACGGAGTTTATTATTTTTTTTCCTTTTCGGTGTACGTGAGGGGTTTCGCTTCGTTATGTTACTTCCTAACTGGGACTTTTTGTAGCGATTTTAGTTTCTTTGCCAATAAATGTATCCTTATTTAGAATTGTTTTTCAAAATTTTGAGACTACACATTTTTTACTGGATACACATACAATCAGAATAATTTTTAGTACATGCTCAATTTAATTAAAACCAAAATCGTCGTGTTTGATTCAAAAATGAATAAAAAAATTTTAATTATACTCAGGTTGAATTTATTTGATCATCCTTCGAGTTTCTGAAAAGGTGCTGCAGCTATTCTATTAGACTTCTTCAGTTCGAGATGCATATTTTATATTTAGAGGGCCATGTTGCCAAAGGTTTCTTCTTTACTTGATAAATCTTCATAGGGTCCAATTGGAAAAATGCTTTTTACTATACACACACGGTGTAATGCAAACTAAATTCTTTTTATCTCAAAACAATCAGAAAATGTTTGTCCTTCAACAAAGAGCATAAAGGAAAATACAACGCGCGCACAAACAAGCAAGCAAATCCTGACACGGTACATAGTCATCGACGACCGTTTCTAAGCCAGGAAAAAATAAAACCTCCCTTGCCAGTAAAATAAAATATGTCCTATGATCTGAGATAAAGGTTTCTGCTTTACCATTTATTTACCACTATTTAACATGACATTCTTAACGAAGACCACCAGACGTGTTAGAGCTGTGGTTTATTATTTACTCTGTTATCTTCGTGAACTGCATGTTGCTAGCTACTAAGATCCCGTTGGGCCTGTAACACGACATGAAGCTAGAAAAGCAGACACGTTAAGAACCGCGTTTATTTATTTATTACTTCTGCATATACTGTTGCACTCTGAGTTATCTCTCACGGAGGTCCCGTGAGCCCTGTAAAAAATGTTTTCGCCTATTACTAAACATTAGAAGTATTCAGATATTCCATTCAATGTTACTGCATGCCAAGCGGAAGCAGAAGTCCCGTTGGACTTTGCATAACACTTCGAACGCCTATTTGCTATATTGCCTATATTTCTGTCTTTCTCTAGTATGTATAAAACTGTTGAATGTGCAAGTAAAGAGATTTGTATTTCTTTACATCAAATGCTGTCCATAGCAACGAATTTACTACGAAATACAAAGAGGAATATTGCAGTGCTCCAGATTACCTAACTGACTTTTCATACTTACACTACTATAGTCCGTTCGAGGAAAATTGGCCAGTGGTACCGTTAGAATTCAAAGAAGCTTACGTCACAACCGAGTTGGTTCATTGCAGTAGAGGGAAGGGCGTCATTTCATAACTGGTTTTTCGCGCACGTTTGTCTGCGCGAAAAACCAGTTATGAAAGACGCCTTTGCCTCTACTGCAATGAACCAACCTTTTTGTGGCGTCAGCTCCCGCGAATTCTTACCGTACACCACTGGTCAATTTTCCACAAACGGACTGTACAACTTGTCATTCGCAGTATACTTTCATGTCCATAAAATGAAGCCAGACTGAATAGCGGATTCTAATAGCTTCAACGTGAAAAGACGGTCGGGTAATCTGTGGGATTTGTTTGTGTTTGTTTGTGTGTGGGGGTGTCGTAGCCTTTTCCAAGCTAGTTGTTATATCGTGATTTGAAATACACTATTTTAAATTTTTTTAAATATTTTGCACATAAATTAATGGTACGCATTACTTAGTGTATTCACAAAACGAAAATTACAGTTTCAACGCTTATTCAGTGACATTATGTATATGTATACTCCACAGTAAATGCGTTGACTATTTTTGTGAACTCCGCCTGATAGTCGTTGTGTTACATTGGCAGCCATGAAGCCTTCTCTACATGGGAAAGAGTGATTTCCTTATCAGCCTAATTGTTTGTGACAAAATCTTCAGCCCTACTCTATCATTGTCTGTGTTTCTTCAAAAGAAGTCTCTTGATTTGGTATCAGCCCTGAATTATGCTAAAGAGATTTTATTCACTCTTAAAAAACAACGAAAGCATGCAAAAAAGATTTTTCAAGAAATATTTAATTCTGCTTCACAGCTTGCAGAGGTAGTGTTCCAAACTGAATTGAAGATTCCAAGACTCACAAAAAAGCTAACAAAAACGTGCAAATCCTCCAAGTACTGCTGTTGAGGAATACTACAGGGTGACTAGCTTTATCCTTTGTGTTTATAGTCTGATTCAAAATTTACATGATAGATTCGTTTCAATTGAGGATATTCTACCAAGTTTCCAGATAGTTCTTCCTGGTTTTACTTCCGTTGACGGCACAAACAAGTTGGAAAGTCTATCTCCATATTTCGACGATAAGATGTCACTTTCAAAACTGAAGCTGAATATGAACTGTGTTCTGAAAGAGTTTTAACTATTGACACTAACATTGCGGTCCTGAAAGTGTTAGAACATTTTAATGGTACCTATTATCGTACAATCAGGTACCTCCTTACTGTCTTGGCTACATTGCCAGTAACAACTGCTAGTGTGCAAAGATCCATTTCGACACTGAAAAGAGTGAAAACTTCACCCCGTAGTATAATGAGTGATGACAGACTGAATACACTTGCCATGATTTCAATTCGCTTCAACATTACTGTGAAACCGGATAAGGTCATAAATATGATGACAGGGAAAAAGTCAAGGAGATTGCTCTGTAGCAAATAAAAAATATCGATCTGCGATATGCAGTTAATTCGCTGTTGGAATTTGAATAAGTAAAATATAACTAAAATAAGTAAATTATAACTTTCCACCTTCATAGTTTTATAATTATAGATATCTGTGGTAATAAATTTTTAATTTAAAAATGTAGTAATAAATTTTTAATTTTAAAAATAGAGTAGTAATAAATTTTTAATTTAAAAAATACAGTATTAATTAATTTTACTTCCCTAGATTAAATATTGAGGTATAACAAGTTCAAGTTGTAATATATAAAAATCGAAAGGAAGAATGAAATCGAAAAAAAAAAACACAACGGTAAGTAGGAGCGTAGTCGGAGTGGAGGGTGAGGTGTATCACAGCTCGGTACTAATTGGAAAAGTTAACGCTAGAAAGGTAAAGGTCCATTACGGTTTCAAGCATAATGTTCAGCCCCCCACAAATGAAATGCTGGCTACGTGCCTGTACAGGGTGTACCTGAACTAATGGCAGAACTTTAAAGGGTGATAGTACCCATCAAAATGAACAATATTTGTCATAGGACCTAGGGTCCCAAACCATTTACAGCGTCAATTCAAAAACCGTTCAGCACGCACAAGTATTTGCGACCATGTCGCGTCAATTCATAATACACAATTCCTCGCAACGATATTTCTCTTATATACTTATTTTGTTACAATTTGCAGTATATTTATTGGGCATTTCTTTGCTTGCAGTTGAACCTCGGTCATCCGAACTTTGCTTAACCGAAATGACCTTCTATACTATTTTTTTTTATTTTTTAAGTAAACGCTCTTTTCATTTTTGAGCTATTTCGGTTAAAAGAAATTCGGATAATCGGGGTTATACTGCATTTACAAGCAACGAAACCCCCAATAAATATATTGTAAATTATAACAAAATAAGTATGATGCGACGAATAGTTCCCCGATGAATTGTCCCTCAAAGAATTGACGCAGATCCGTTCGCAACTAGAGCGTGAAAGGAGCAAAATGCGATGCCACAATCGTCTATGCACTAGATCAGCCGCCCTGAATTATATTTTGTGCCTCTCATGCACCGATTATAAATACTTATGCATGTTGTGCGGTTTCCGAATAGGCGCCGCGAATGGTTTTTGACCATAGATTCTATGGCAAATATTGCTTTTGTTGATGGGTACTGTCACACCTTAAAGTTGGAACTATTATTTCAGGTACACCCTGTATAGACCCTAACTACAATGCGGAACATCATAACAATGGCCAGGTTATTTCAGAACATGCGAAATTCTGTAGGCTGTCCAAAACTGAAAAATTTTACAACAGATCGCATTCCTGCAATCTGTTTAAGCTTCCCGGTATTACTTGTCATTTTCCTGAACTGTATAAAGTATAGGAAAGGGAGTCTATTTACCTTTTCCGCGGCACTTGAAAATATCAATTTTAGGGTTGAAATTAGATTATTCTACCATGGCAAATATTTGTAAATCATGAATTCTAAGTGTAATCAATTCTACAGAGAATTCTTTCAATTAATTAACGGAATCTACGCATCGGCGCCGACGGCATGAAAATATTGGGGGTGTCAATATACCTTTAAAAGGCATTTTGTTTGAAATTGAAGGGGGATATGGAACCCTAACACCAATATTGGTGGACGGGTCCCCCTGCCCCCCCCGATAACGGTGCTGAATTTACGTCACACAAATTAATATAGGCATATATGAAAGCAATTTATGATCCCAATTTTCTGTAATGGCATCATCTAAATGTACTTTGCTTTCAGCAGATCTGTTAAAATTTTCAAAATCTCGCTTTTGTCTTTCGTGTCGTTATCTTGGGGTTTGTTTCCGAAGGTACCGTATATACACTTTAGCGCCCAAAAAACACCCCTAAAAAATTATCCGATCATCTCAAAATTTCGCATGCAAATTCCTTTACACCAAGTATGCAAATAGCGCGCATTTCTACTGCGCAACTGGCATCGTATAAAAGTGGTAAAAATTGCGAACGGTTTATTTTTTCTCGTTTTCGGCGTTGCAGTTCCCTGGAGACGCAACCAGTAATGACGTTGGGACGTTGTCGAAGACCTTATAGCCAATTGGACGATTTCGAACGTGGTCGCATAGTCGGGATATGTAAAGTTGACTGATCCCACCGAGTAATAGGCTGCCACCTGCACCGTACGGACACTGCTGTTCAAGGGTGTTGGCAGTGTAACGTCGTAGACTTCTCCTTTTGGCGGACTTTGGGTAGCGTGGGTATCAAGGCACCGAAACGATGTCACAGCTTACAAATTCAAACAAAGCTTATTTACAAAATTATTACTGGGTTACACATTACACGTTCTCGCTCAATATTTGGGAGTACAACAATGCCTGAGCCATCAAGGGGTTAGCTGCAACTTCCAAAATTGTCAAAAACTTCCAAAATTGTCAAAAACTTCCAAAATCCACCTTACCGATTGTCGAGCGACTTGTTGCTCAGAAAAAAACGCAACTAACAACTCCAGATGAACTAAATTAACTATTTTATAGTTTTCCATTCACGTTCAACTTTTTGAAGCACGAGTCTGGAAATATCAATTGTCGTTACATAATAAAAAATAAGTTATAAAGATTGAATTTATCACGTATTTTGGAGTTTATAATAGCAATGTACTAGATGGCAACTTCAGTTCCATGCACCGATATCGGTGACGTCACAGCTCCTCCTTTCATCCAGTGAACTTTCCTTAGCGAAACATGAGAAAAGTCCTGATCTTCATGGTTTCAGACTTGAGTATACATTATACAATATTTTATCGAGAGATACCAAGATATTACACCGAGGCCAGTGATTAAAATTTTAAAATATCTAACTAGTCTAGTCACGCACAAAAATAATTAACAAGCGTATATATCACAAAAAGCAAATACCAGAACCCGCAATATACATATTCAAAATTAGTTTCAATTGGATCATCCTACAATAAAACACAATATTACTACAATTTTTTTTATGTACCGCAACACAATTTAATTCCTTACAACCAGTAACTTCTGCCATGATCACTAATCTCTAAATACGCAAACTGAATTCCCTAGTATTATCAAATTCAAAATTTTTAAACTACTTAGCAAACTACAACACAGCGTAACCTTCAAAACTAAAGAAATCTAATTACATCTCTCTTTTCATAGTTGCACCAACATGATTTACTGCCTTTAACTATTAATACTCTTTGTAAACCTATTACTTCAAATTAATCGGTGAGACGTGCATTTCAAGGTAGTCGACAAATATGCATTCAACATTGATAACATCAAAATAGGAAAACAAATTTTGAAATTTTTCAAACATTTATAATCAATACTTCGAAAATAAAACCTTTTAGAACATTAACCTTCAATGATATTAACAAAATTCAGCTTTAATTAACACACTTCGTTTAACTAATTATCAGATCATATCATCCTGTAAGCCCAAATTCAGATCTCAGCTTCCAAACCCTTCTTTGCTTTCGCTTCTTTCTCACCTTCCAATTGAGTGCTTCCTCGCATATCACCAATCTCAACGCCTAACTCGTCTTTGCCATTTTATGAGCCTCTTTGTAAATGAGAACCTTCAGTGTACAAAGAACGCTCACTCAGAGATCTCATAAAGAGATCGCACTGCTCACTGTAGTCCGGGGTTTGGTTCCCTAGGCCATAAGAGGTTCGGATTCCTCGGAAAACAGTAGGTCCCGGCGCAGCATGACCATTGTAGTCTTTGAGCCGTAAAACAAATAAATGAGAGCCTTCACACATTTCACCAATTCACCACACAATTCACCAGAATATGAGAATAATTTATAGTACATAAATCGAATTATTTACATAAATGACCAGATAATAACACTATGTAACCGGACACACACACAATGCTCTTGGTTCTATTTCAGTCGAGTATATATTTTGTGTAAAATCGTAGAATAATTTGTGGAAAGCCCCTTATCATCCAGCTACTTTCAGAAGTACACAGAAATGCAGCCTACTATATCGCCAATACCTTTTGGAATTTTCATCATATTCAACTGAGATTTTTATGCAAGTTACCCTATACAGTTTGCTACCGCCTTCTGAGAGGAAAATAATACTATCTTTTGCACTTGCACAGTTAAAATAGTTTAAATAGTTTAAATTAATTTTCTATACATACTCATATCTCATCTGTTAATTTCAAATTTCAGTACAATGACTTTCTTGTAAGTTTTCAAGTTTTTTGTATGTTTCGTGAAATTTGGTTGAAAACTCGGTATGTTGTAAGCAAAAAACATGCAAAAAGAGATGGAACGTTTCAATGAAACGGTCTTATCTTCGTAAATACACTTCCTATTCCTACAAAAATACATACAGACGTTGAAAATTGCAACTAAAATAATTTTTTTTATAGTTAGTTGATAATTTCCATGTTTTTATGATACATAGTGATGATATATTTTTTTCTTCTTCAATTTGTTGACGATCCCCTAAATGCACTCGTCAGTGAATCTTCACTGAAAAGTTTGAGTTCAAGTATGTTCTTTATATCACCGAAGTTGAAGAACAATTCGTCTAGTATTTCTTCAGAAATTTGCAAAAATACCTAAAATTAAAAGTGACCGATGACTTTGGGCTATATGTTGTATATAACCTCGTCTAAGTTCATTTTAAAAGTTATTTGGCAAAATTCTATCAGTATATCTTTTTTATTTGTTAAATATATATTTCCTATGTATTAGATAATAAATAATATAGTAACACAAATTATCGCAGTAAAATTTTAATACTATGGACAGCAGTTTCAATAGTACGTGGCTGTTTTCATTAGAGTGGTAACAACTCAGTTACCATCATTCAGTAAGTTGTTACCATTCTTATAAAAACAGCTACATGCTAGTGAAACAGCTGTCAATGTATTAAAATTTAACTGCGATAATTTGTATTATTATTTTATTTATTAGTTTCGCAGTGTATCACCATTTAAGTTATACCAGATAATATTCATTAATACATTTTTCCATATAACTAATAATTATTGCAAAGATTTGAGTTTCCAAATATATAAGAAAATCAATTTATTCAACCTATATGCAGTTATTGTTTTATATATATATATATATATATATATGTTTCGATATTATTTTTATGTCAGCAACTGAGATATTGCAAAGGATAAGAATGTATTTTATAGTTCCCTGAATTAAAGATATGCTATTTTGTTGCCATACTATCTAATACGTCCATAACAAATTCTTAAATTAAATAAATTTAACAAAAGGATTTCTCTCGAAAGCATTTTTAGTTCTTGCGACAAAAAATTTGAATAATCTTTTTGAAGTATTGGAGAAGGGAGAAAAGTCAAACTTCGTTTAAAATTTTTCGCATAAATTTTCTTCCTTGAAAGATAATCCGGATGTCGTTTTTATATATATCTTTATAGTTCATAATAACCTAAATTACTTTTTCTCCTATAAATTGTTTCGTGTTTAGCCTTAAAATAATTACGGGATAAAATACCGGATAAAATTTACCGGATTAAAATAATTACAGGTATAGCATTCGGAGTTGCCAATCTGGGAGAGATCGTTAAATTTCCTGATGTCCTAAAATTGCGATTCCGGATTTCTGAAATCATAAAAGTGTCCAATTTTTTTCTTTAATAAAAATAATTGGAATTAATTCTACTTGAGACCTAACAATCCTTTTGCGAGAGTAGCTTTTTCTTTACATGGTTTATACGCCGAAGTATATTTATACGTTTTTTACGTATTTCAACCTTCTGTTTCGGAGAACTGGAGCAAAAGTACACTGTTGTCCAAAATTAAATTAAGCACAGAATCAGGTATTTCTCAAAAGTATGCTCCACATTTCAATGAAATTCGGTATGAAAAAATATTGCTATTCCTTCATAGTATTATCCACGTTCAGGGAAATCCTAAAGTGATGTAACAAGCGACACAGTTCTGCAGCGACTACAGTGGAGTGCGAAAATCGTCAAGAAATGCACAGGTGTCAGAAAAAAATCCCCATATTCTTTACAAATGTGATAATTAGATTTTGGGAAATAACCCCCCTCATCCGTAAAGGCGTTTCTTAGTCATAGGAGGGTTCTGGGAAGGAAATGCCTGTCTGTAATTAATCATTATATGACAACCTAGATACCCTCAATAGGGTTCAAATCTGTAAAACCGGCTAGACACTCCATCTTTCGAATGTTCTTACTTCCAAGGAATTCTGGCGCAGTATAGCCCAGATGCTCTTGCGCCATAAAAAAGCCAAACAATCAATCAATCAATCCAAGGAATTCTTCGACAAGAGCAGCGTTGTATGGACGAAAATGATCGTCTATGAAAATAAACTTGAAGCTAAAAGCTCATCTAAGAACTCCTATACGGAGCTTTAAAATTTTATCTCTGTAATGTTGAACTGTCTATGTGCCCCAGCACAAACCTTGTACAAACATAAAAAAACCACCCAGTACACACGTATGGAGCTGCTTCCATCCATCCAACATTATGTCAGTTCACACCATAGGTCCAATCCAATTGGGGTGATCAATTCCACGAATGTTGAAGGGAAGGTTTCTACTCTCGCTGCCTCCCCTCAAATTTCAACACGCCGAAAATTTGTGATTAAGCTGAATCTCGACATGCCATTGAAGATTTCACCACTGATCTTGGGTCCAGAGATCGGTGTTGTACCCCCATTAATTCAGACAACCACTTTTACATAAACAGGCTGGTAAAGAAGGGGGATGCATACCGCAGGCTTTCTTACATAAAGATCTCTTTCTTTAAATCTTTTGCAAACTATTTGTCTCGATACTGATGTGCAAGTAAGAGAAAAGAACTCCACAGATAGTTTCACAGAAGTCGACTTTCTAGGACAGTGGCCGGTTAGAGAAAAATACTGCTATTCTTAACTTGTGCCTCATGAGCGTCTGTTTCCCTGCTTTCTGGTTTGTTGTTTCAGTTTCTGAAAACTATTGCCAGAGCAATATTTTAATTTCTGGAAACTATTGCCAGAGCTTCAAGATTACTCGCCTCGAAACAGTTAACCAGTTTGCTGTCTCATCATGGTAAATCCCTTCCAATCTACCAATTACACTCCACCTTATGTTTTCGAAGTGATGGCGCTGATTTATTTTTCCACTATCAATGGGCAGCATGCATCAAATACCGAATCTTGATAAGAGCAACCTTTATGAAGATCGCTTGCGGGAAGGATAGATGATGAAACGTTTTATTTGCATGTTTTGGATAAGAAATGGAAATTTTTGTTAGATAATTCAAATTAGCCATACTAACTTCACATTTCCCTAAGAATATTTAGACTCGTTTGTTCTTTAAAAAATCTTTTTCTCTGCATTTTCGTTATTTAAATTTTGAGCACCAGCATAACAAAAATAAACGTGGCAGGAAGATTACATTAATCTGCACTTTTTCACGTTTTCCTGTTGTTTTGAAATAAAGAGTTATATCGGAACATATTTTCTCTGCAGATTACGAAAATGTCCGTGAAAAATATCCGTAACACGTCAGGTTTTTTCACAAATCACGAAAATGTGAAAATGTAAAAAAGGGTAATTTTTTAATGACATCGATACATCATAGCGTATGTAACGAACGTATGCAAATATTCTCGGGTGGCACGGACTGCATGTGTAACGAATAGATGCACACAAATACATCGCAGATTAACGGAAATGAGTCATACCTAGGCATGAGAGCGATTCAAAAAAAAAAAATGCTGGAAATTTTTTCAACTTCACACTCCAAATTTGAAGAGAAAAAACGGGGAATTCTACTAGCGATATTTTCTGGATTAGCGCTCAGTTTTAAATAATACATAATGTTCTAGATTTTTTGAAAAATCGGGTCAACCCGAATCCAACCCGCAAGAGTCAAATCTGAACCCGAAACGATTAGTCATCTCAAAAAACCCGACCACAACGGAAAAAATAAGTGACCCAATGCAAGATGCAGTGCCATGATAACGAAATCTAACAAATAAAATCAGTTTTATTTCTATACATAATATAATTATTGCTCAAATACGTCTCAACTCGTTTTGCTATATTTTCAAACAATTTTTCTCTTTAAACTTGTTTTGAATTCATTTATCGGAGGGGAAAATAACAATTATTATGCTCGCTTAAACGGCCAGAAAAGCCTACGTGATTTATTTTAAATGTATTAGTAAAAAATATTATAACATGCTTTATAACTATTTTAAACTTTTAAATTCATTTCTTATTTACAGGCAGCAAAACTGCTCTGTACGTTAATACATATCTAGCAAGCGAACCTATCTGGATTTCGAACTAACTGCGTTGAAGCTTATATTTTTAATACGAACTTTTGCTGAAAAACCACCAAACAGGGGTTGATTATTTTTCCGTTTTGTCGAAAGATTTGAAGGTTAATATTTCAAAATTTTGAGTTTTACTGGAAAATTGCTGAAACACGTATCAAGTAATTTTCGATAACCTGTTTTAAAATCCGCAGATCATTAAAATCCATCCACGGAATCATGAGATTCCAAGGTCTATAATATGTCTGCTTTTGGACTTTAGTGGGCAATATCTCCGAAATATAGGGCCAGTCCGGAAAAAGCTTGGACATGGGTCTAATACCTTTTAGAGACCTTTTGAACGCGCCTACTTTGGTTCCAATCCCCGTCGGGCACGTTAGAAGTTCCCTCGTTAATATTTTCATAATATTTAGAATTTAAAAAAAAAATTAACAGTTTTGAAACCAAAAGGGAGGTTGATGAGTGAAGAAGCAGAAAAAGCAGAGTTACTGAGATATATATATGCTGTATACATTATATATTGCATATCATGACATCCTGAATACAGTTAACATATGCTTTAGGAAATCAACCGTCCCGTTTTCGTCTGATGAAATTATGGTTAGCTTAATTACTTACCATTAATTACAGCCAATTAGCTACGCGCAATTAACGCAAACTTATCTGACATCATGCCATTTGTGCAGAAGCAAAGGTTTTACGTCAATTAGCGTAGGAATAGTTATAATCACAATTCTTCTTTCTCCTCCTTAGTATTTTGTGGTTAGCATGTAATAGTTAATTTTTTTCTCTATTTTGGGATAAGTTAGCTATTTTCAAAACCTAGATATATCAAATGTTAAATTAAGAACTGCCTAAAATGGCCCACGTTCCTTTTTAAAGCGGGTTATTCCACATGATTACTTAATCTGTATACGCAACTGTACAAGAAATCCATAACTCACGAATGAAAAGCCAAATGTAGCGCCAACCTTTATTCTTGTGTATTCCGGAAGATCTGATTTACAAAAAAAAACCGTTTGCATTTACTTTCTAAAAATGGGATAGCGAAAAAAAAATCTAGGTTTCGAACACTCTTTTCGAATTTCAAAATTAAAAACAGGCTTGGTGTTTTTTTTTCCGAGTTATTGATTATTCGGAAATGCAAATCTAAATGTATTTATGACTGGGCTACAAAAAAGAACGTATAAAAACACCAGAAAAACTGCAACGACTGTTAAAAATGAAACAAGTTCTTTTCTAGTAAAATAAACTTACCGTACCCCTACAAGGAGAGCAGACCGCGTTTAAATCTCTCCTATTTTTCAATGTCTTTGCTCTCTTCAGTCCGCACCTCCTTTTTAAACAGACACACCAGAAGAAGGAGGGGGTAGTCATCTTTTTAGCGAGCTCATTATGTCACCGACAACCTCATTAGCTTTTGTTTTCACCTAATGAGGACAAGAATATCGAAAAATGTTTCAGTTTTTTCTGCCATTTTTAGAAAGGTGTACCGATGCATTTATTAATGATTGCATTTTATCGGCGCCAGTTTGTTAACGGACGGTACAACACGAAAACAAAAACATGAAAAATACTCTGGACAATTTACCATTTAAGCTTGTTGTAAGGAAATATGTTCAAAGTGGGCTTTCAGTTTTTTGCTTTCTTGGTATTTTTTATTGGCGGTACAAAAAGGGATATTTATATAATGGGACTGAAAATTAAACCAAAACCAAGCATTTTTTGTACGTTGACAATAGGCATAAAAAACAAGATGCGAATTTTGAAGTGAGTTCCTATGGTAAAATACGAAATTTAAAATTAAGATCGAATTTTAAAATTAAGAGTAATTTATTTCTACCAGTCAACAATAAAAATTGCATTAAACGGAATGGATACACTAAAAAAAATAGGCCTTTCTTCTTTATACTGAATAACGTATTATTAGATATATTCCTATTTCTTTGTATGAAGTTATGCAATCATCCGCATACATAATAATAATAATACATACATACACAAAGGGTAAACCCTTAGAAATAAAGAAGGATGTGGATTGCTCATTCGATACGATTAAATTTAGACACTCCATTTTTACGTGGTTCCTCTCGGAACCTGTATTTTTAAGCTGAGAAAGAAAGACATGCCTCCCACCCCACGTACCCAGAATGCAATCGAACCATCTTTGGATTACATATTTAATCTTAAAATCGCGTTTCTAGCTAATCCGGTTTTATCGCTTTTCGTCTTTTTACAGCTGCTTTGTTTTCTTGTACCATTTACTATGAGATATTAGATGGTGGTAGCAGAAACTTTCCTTGAAATTTCACTAATCATGTTATAATCTTTTATTATATTCTGTGTGAGATATCAACTTCGTCTGTATGAACTGCAAGAACAGAATAATGATTTTTTAATGAAAGATGATTTTTTTAGTTCATTTAAACGAAGCTGCATTTCTGTTCGTCAATGAATTTCTGAAATTTAAAAATAATATGGAGTTGCATTTCTTTATCTCACCATTGAATAATTTCTGCCTATTTTAAATATATTCACCACATTGCATATTGAGTACATGGTCAAGAAAACCATGCATTCATCAAGATATTTAGACGCATAGTTCAACTGTTAATTTTTAACCTTCCTTCAGTCTTTTAGTAATGACAAATATATTCATATCAACTCACAGATACGTCTGTATATCGTAGTGGATATATTCATGATAAGGCTTGGTGAAGCGTTGAATCATCAACGCTTGTTCTGTGATTGTAAATAATTGCGATGAGATGCGTTATAAGCGAAATTGAAATACATTATACGAAAATGTTATTTTCAATTCCAGGTCATCCTCCGCCCACGGTAATCTGGTGGAAAGATGAAAAACTTTTGGATGACACTTATGAGCAAACCTTTTCAAGAGTTAGTAACACGCTGGTCATTCGAAACCTGAAGAGAAGCGATTTTTTTGCGATATACCGATGCGAAGCTAACAACACTCACCTCACTTCACCTACCTTCCGGACTGTAGCTATTGATCTTTATTGTAAGCATATCTATTTTTAAATCTAATTATACGGACGTGTTTTAATTTATATACACTTATACCACGTAGATTCACTCATTGTTTAAGATATGTAGGCATTTAACGTGTTAAAAGGTCATCTTCCTTCACAGTTTTATGTTGAATGATTTGAGTATATGCTGTATCTGATTGAAGTTGAAAAAAATTTAGTTTTAGGAATTTTTAAGGAAAAAGTGCGGTCAAATCCGGAAAGTCAGCTGTAAATTCGGGATTTTGCATATGTAGATATTATATATGCCACCTGTACCAAATTTGGAAGAAGTCTCTAGATACATTTCAAGCTGTCTACATTATTAATCACTAACGCATAGCAAAGATGTTGGATGTTTCATTAACATCAATTGTTAACCCATTACACGTAGGTGCTGTAAAGAAACAATATATCAAAAGGCAGTCTAGATGTCTCGACTGAATTCTTTTCCCTTTCAAAATTAAAGCAAATTGGCGAGAAACATAACCATACATTAACGAAAATTTAATTTTTAAAATACTTGATGTAACTAGCTTAAAAGAACATTTTGTTCGCTATAAATTAGTCACTGATATCTAATTCCATCCATTGTTCTCCTCTTTCAATTTCTACTTGGCAGAAAAACGACGACAGCGTTTTGATAAAATTATAGTGGTGATTACTTTTAAATCCATTTCTACATCACTGAAAAACGAACACAAACTATTGAAGCAACATTTGATATATCGCTAAATTTACAAAGCTCATTAATGAGGGATTTCGGGCTACGCAGATTTAAAAATGGCAGAAAATTTTATCTTTGTTCTAATTAAAACCTGTGTCGTCATACACAAGTTTTAATGATTCTACTCCAAATACTTTCAAGCCATTAGTTTATTAAACCTCTGGCTGCAATTAAAATTCATTCATAACAGTATTTGCTTACCAACAGCAACATGACAACAGTAGTAATCAAAAATTAGCGGTACCTAAAAAACGACATTTCATTAGGGAATTTTCAATACTCATGCTAAGAACCGTAAAGCTTTTCTACTAATTATTCCTTTAAAAATGAAAGTAATTCTTTGATTGCTGCTATCATCGTTCCAATTTTTTCATTCAAAGATTGCGTGGGCAGAGAAAAAATTGATTAAAGAAATTAAAAAAGAAAGAGCATGTATTGTAGATATGTTCGTACAAGAAAAATAATTCACATGAGTAGATATAGAGAAATGAGAAACAAAATAGACAGATTAGTTTTTAAAAAAACAGGATTATTATAATTATTGTTTTGAAGATAAAAACGCTAAAAATAAATGGAGGTGGTGAATAAAATTATTATTATTATTATTATTATTATTATTATTATTATTATTCATCTTTATTCATATCAATGTACAACATATTACAATACGTGATTCATGAAACTTTGAATTTGATTAACGTATTACATTTAACTTAATACAAAATTATCTAAAAATAAAAATTAGGAAGCAATTGTACAAAGATATTGGAGACACCGGAAAAAGACCAGTTTAACTGATCTGACTAGTCCAGTGCCCCCCCATAAACATAAAATACCTGTTAACATCCGCACCATGCTATTTATTAATTAAGTAAATGTGTAATTACAATAAAAAGAACAGCAAAAAGAGAAAAGGCTGAACCTTAATAAGGAGAAGAAAAACTCGAGGAAAAAATAATTTCTCGAACCATGCGCTTAAATTCTGAAAGGGAATGAATGTAAGGGAGGTTATGACCGATATAATTCCAAATTTTTGGACCAATATAGTTCAAAGAGGTTCCACCAATATTGGTACGAGTGTGTGGTATTCTAAACATAGGTATTGATCCAAGATCATATTGTGGAGTAAATGGAACCAAAGGTATTAAGTCTCCAAGATAATTGAAATTAATTCATTTAAACATTAGAATGGACATTAAATAGCAATATAGTGAAGTTACTGGAATGATATTAAAAGATGAGTAAAATGTCAAAGGATCAGATCGATTAAATCGATTTGGAAAGAAAATTGTAAAAAATCTATTTTGAAGTCGTGATAATCTAACTGTGTTTGTACTCGTAGAAAGACCAAAGATCAAAACCCAAAATTGAATAATGAGGCCACTAACGAATGATAGAGCGTCAGAACAATCCTATTTGGTAAATCTAAAACAAAGAATAAAAATCTAGAGAGATTACGTGAAAATGATGAAACAATAATTGAAGAATAACAAATGGCTAACAAATTAAACGAGTATAGTAGATACTGAATTAAATCGAAACGAATATAACGAAGTGGACTATAATTTGTACTTAAAAAATGATTATGATAACACAATGTTTGTTAAAGACATACATGAATTCGAACTATTAAAAATCATGCAAACATAAAATGTTAAAAAGGGAACGGGTATAGATGAAATAAGACCAAAATTGGTAAAGGAAAATGCTGAGATTTTTCTCGAGCCATTGTTCATAATTTATGAAATCATTGAGTTGGAAATGATTCCGGAAGAGTTAAAAATAGCAAAGATAATCCCAATATTTAAAAAAGGTAAAAAGGATTTAAAATCAAATTATCGACTAATTTCAATCTTGTCAGTATTTGCCAAAATCTTCGAACGACTAATATATAACAGACTAGCCGAATTTATCAAAAGATTTAATATTTTGGATAATTGTCAACATGGTTTCATGAAAGGCAAATCAACAGAAATCGCATTGTTAAATGTGGCAACGGAAATACAAAGATCTTTAGACACCAGTTATATAGGCATGGAAATATTTTTCGACTTAAGTAAAGCGTTTGACATAATTAACAGAAAACTGCTGCTAAAAAAATTAAATCAGTACGGTTTTAAAGAAAAGATAAATAATATATTAAAAAACTACCTTCAGGGAAGACAACAATTTGTCCTTGTAAATAACATAAAATCTGATTCATTGGAAAGCAAACATGGAGTTCCCCAGCAATCAATCCTTGCTCCCCTATTGTTTTTACTGTATGTAAATGATATTATGCATGTATCAGACAAAGGTACATTAACATTATGTGCAGACAACACTAGTGTATTTGTAAGAGGAAGTAACATTGAAGAATTGATAAAAACTGGACAGGAAGAAATTGGAAAATATGAACTTTGGTTTAGAAGTAATCACATGAAAATAAATGACACTAAAATAAAAATATTAATTTTTAAAACGAGGAACAAAAAAATTGGTAAATTGAGGGATTTAGATAGAATTTATATTAATGGAAAAGAAGTTGAAATTGTCAAAGAAATTGATTCCTTAGGAGTAACATTAACGAACGATTTAAACTGCAATAAACAAATTGAAAAAAAAAAAAAAAATCAGTTCGGGAACAAGAATTATAAAGAAATTGTCACGTGCAGTTCTTAAGAACGTGTTACTGTGTCCATATTATGCTTTTCTATATAGTCACCTGATTTATTGCAATTGTATATAGGAAAATTTGAATAAGAACAACATGAAGGTAATTAAATCCGTACAGAATAAATTTTTAAAAACCATCGAACGAAACACCAGCTTAAGTTACATTACATTATTTGTAAAATATGGTATATTACCAATTGATAAAATCAATGAATATTGTACGCTAGAACTAATGTAGGAAAGGATAATAGAAGGAAAACATTTTGGATAATATTGATATCCAATATCACGAAAACAACAGAAATTTAAGAAGAAGCAACCAAATTAAGCTACGAGAGATTAGAACGGAAATGTACAGAAAGGAATTGAATATATGGGAATAAAGCTTTGGAATGAATTACCAAATAATCTTAACAATATAAAATTGTTTAAAAAGAAATTAATTGTATACTTATTAAACGGAGTTTGTGCGCCAGCGGATTAATAGGGTCCTCAACCGGTTAAATTTTATAATTTAAACTGGGGACCCATCACGGGGAAATGCAAATTGTATTGTCTGTTCTAAACTGTGTGAAATTTATTATACTTAAATTGAAATTCAAGACTGTATGCAATATGTAACCCTTGTGACAAATAAACATTATTATTATTATTATTACTATTTTCAGAATAATTTCATTTAATTATACGCACGTTTGATTAAAC
The DNA here is from genome assembly GCA_006491805.2 of Dysdera silvatica. Lineage (NCBI taxonomy): Eukaryota > Metazoa > Arthropoda > Arachnida > Araneae > Dysderidae > Dysdera > Dysdera silvatica. The sequence goes on from QLNU02015360.1 coordinate 140,263,233, forward strand.
GGATAATTAATACTTATTAATTAATATGAAAAAAATGCTATTAATAATTTACAAATTAAACAAAATGCATGAAAGATTTTCAGCACACTATCTTGAACCGTTTATAAAATTATAAAACGTTCCCACAATGAATATTATATTTATATATTTCTTCTTTTCAAAATATCTAAATTGATAACTAGATAATTAATAATTAATTCAGTTCTTTTAGGCGATGCATTTTGCGCTTAAGTAATTTATACAAAGAAACAAATAAGCTATTCCCTACTGAGAACGATAGGTACGATAGAGAATTATGGTGTATATTATTACAACTAATTTTTAATTTTGCCCAATAATATGACGAGTCCTTGCTGTATGTCACATCGGAGATTTATATAATTATCAGGCACAAATTTTGAAATTCGCGTAAACGTCATTTTTCCATTCTCTTTTATTCTATCATAAAATATTTAGTATTTTACAAATAAATTCAAATTTCTTCATAGAGAGTATCTCTTTAGAATAATCAGGACCTTCGTCTTTTTTCCTGTTTATGAGTTATCTAATTCAGATTTTACATTTTTGGCGACACATGTTTGTTCGCTTTTTCGTACATCCAATTTTTCCGAATGAGAGGTGAACTTTCATCAAAACAAAAGCATGATAAAATAAATCATAAAAATAATAAGTTAAACCGACTCAGAAAATTTGATCATAATTAAACTAGCCGAAACCTAAGTAATACAGAAAATCGTCTGTCTCTGGCATGATTATCTGGAACTATAAATTTGGCAGAGAAAATCCATGTAGAAACGACGATTTCTAAGAGGGCATTTAAGGAAGACGGACAGTGGAGGTGAAACATAATACAACCCCTGGCAAAATGTATCCGATCACTGCATGAAACAGCGCAACAGCTGAAATGCAATAGAAATTCTTGTGCGTGAATAATCAAATGTAATATTTTTATATGTCATCAAAATGTGTAATGGAAGTTGAATATCGTAAATGGTAAATTATTTTTTTTATTTAAGTACGGCAATGCCAAATAGGAAAACAACGGCAATGTTGACTGGGGAAAAGTATCCCAATCACAGAGTAAGTTGGAAAAAGTTGTACGATCGCAGAGATTCAAACACGTAAAAATGATGTTTATGCAAATTTAGAACTACGTGCACACGCAGATAATATAAGAAAGCAGGTAAAGCAAGCATTAAACTTTACATCGGTTTCGACGCTTGTTCATGTAGTGTAAAAATGGCTTCCAAGAAAGAGCTCTCGACAGATTTAAAAGCAAGAATTTTTTACCTGCTGGTGGACGGATTTTCCCAAAGACAGGTAGCAAAATAGTCTAATTGTGCTCAAAGTACTGCATGTGTTCTGTGGAAAAAGTATTGCATGACTCATAGCATGAGAAACTTGCATCGTAGAGGTCGCCCGCCATCTATCTACCGTGCGTTCGCGCTCAGTTGTCGTGCGATACCGTTAGCAGACGAGTTAGTCCATCGTAGTTTAGGGAAGGCCGTCTTGGAGGAACTGGTTTTTCCCGCGCGAAAAACCTGTTTCGGCAAGATGCCCTTTCCTAAACTGCAATGGACTAACCCGTCTGCTAACGGCATCACATGCCAACTGAGCGCGAATGCACCAAAACTAAGAGAGGGTTTCATGAAAACTTTATGATCATGCTAAAAAGAAACGTTGCTCCACTTCCAAACAGCTGAATTCCGAATGATCTAAATACTGCATAAAATTAAGTAACCGCATGGTGAGAAACCGACTGAGTTCGAAAGAGTTCCACTTTCGTAAAACAGAAACAAAGCCCTATGTAACAGTTAAGCACAAAGAGTTTCGTTCGAAGCGTTTCAAAGAACATGTAAAATGAGGAATTAGTGAATGGGCAAACGTTTTATTTACTGGCGAATCATGTATTTGTTTAGAGACTGGTAATAGAAACGGCGCATCTATCTATATAAGAGCGAATAAAAAATGCAACGAAGATGTGTAAACACTAAAGCAAAGTTTCCTGTATCATTTACTGTATGGGGTTGCATGATGATCTATGGAGTTGGAAAACTATACGTGTAATCCTCACACCTGTAAATTTCGAAACTTATGTTGCCATTTTGGAACAGCTTTTGCTTCCTGACATAGAAGAATGGTTTTGATTTCATTTTCCAAGATGATAATGCATCGTGCCACTGTAGCAGACGAGTGGAAACCTGTCTTCAAAACAATGAAAAAAATTCAATTAATGCTCTGACGTCGCTTGCAAACATCCCGGTCATCAATCCCATTGAAAATGTGCGGAATATTTTGAAGAAAGTAAATTCTAGAAGGCCCAAAAATTCAATTGCATTTCGCCAAGAAGTAAGAGAAAGTTGAGATGAAATTGCTCCAGAATATTGTAGAGGTCTCACTAAGTCTATACCGAATAGAATGAAAGCCATCATTCGTACCAGGGGAAAATTCACGAAATATTAAATTTAGTGATTGGGTACTTTTTTCCTGATCAGATAGTTTTTTCCTTCGAAATAATATTGTTTTCATTAAGTTTTCACCATCAAAACTGTAATATATAATTCAGTTTATATATATTTCTATTCTTTGATATGTGTTTCTGTTCATTCTATATCTACATTTCTTAAAAAGCAAATGTATAAGAAATAGAAAAAAATTATATGCGTGTGGTGCCATTGCGAAACAGATGATCGGATACTTTTGGCCAGGGATTATAGATATGACTTTTCAAATAATATACAGGGTTCCTAGGAAAGACCGGATGCGGCCAATAACTTTTGAACCAAGACAGATATTGCAAAGAAAGTTAGATATTAGTTAATAAAATGACTATGTACTATCAGACGAGATGAACAGCAGCGCTCCTGGTGGCGAATTGAGGAAGTTAAAAATTTTATTTGGAAAAATAATAAAGATAGCGAAATATTTTCAGTTAGAAAGTTGTAGAGCATCCTCCAGTTAGTAGGAAAAGATATACAGCTGATATGCCGTACATACACGTATTGTCACAAACTGAGGCATTTCATATGTTTCAGTGCATATCTTTCAGCTAATGCTCTCTAGCGCTTTAGAGGTTGAGTTGAAGTTCTTAAAGGAAAGAAACCATAATCTCTCGCCTGTAAGAACTTCTGCTCAACTTTTAAAACGTCAGAAAGCAATAACTGAAAGCGATGCATTGAAACTTCCTAAACACCTCATTTTGTGGCAGTACGTGTACATAGTGCATGTAAGCCGTATGTTTTTTATTACTAATTAAAGGATGTTCTATAACAGTGTTTCTCAAACTGTGGTACGCGGCGGCTTACCAAGTGGTCCGCAGGATTATCAGCAAAAAAAAAACGAACTAGAAATTGCCTAAATTAAAACTTGGATGTCTCGATTTAGGCTCACCGAGGTTAACAGAAAGTAGAAAAAAAAGCAAGGGCTGTTGTTATAAAAAATCCCGAATTGTATCTCAAAGGGTGGCCATTTAAATTGATCACACAGCAAAGGGAAGAAATGACAAATTTATGACAGCGAGTACATTTGGAAAAGATGATGGTGTGACAACTGAATCTAGAAGCAGGAAAAAGGTCCTAAACCACCCTTACTACAAAAAGTTTGAGGTGTTTTGTGCTATAACCGCAAGATCAGGAGTTGTTTTAGGTAGATTTGACAACTAATATATTTTAAGAACACGATGGAAGATTTTAGCGGTGTTCTGCCAAAAGATATTGTTTTAAAAAACAATATGTTTTGGGAGAACACCGCTAAAATCTTCCATCGTGTTCTTAAAATATATTAGTTGAAAGTTAGTTAGTTATATTAGTAGTAAAAAAAATTAAATTTACCACAAAAGGAGTAAGATTAACTAAAAATTGTATATCAATTGATGAATAAATATCTCCTGCCGGATCTCTTACATACGTATATAAGCATGCCAATAAATCACATAAATCGAGGGTTACTTTTATTACGCCTTTCCTTGGGAGAGGGGGGTCGGCATGTTGGTGGCTAAGTAGGGCTTAATATTATTAACCATAGTTGGAAACCTTAATTTCAAGTAATATATTTTTAAGTGGGGGGCAGAAATCCCCCCGGCGGTGGTCCGCGATAAATAAAGGAATGCTTAAAGTGGTCCGTGGTAGACCAAAGTTTGAAAAACACTTCTCTATAACTTTGTAATGGAAAATATTTCGCCATCTTTATTATTTTTCGAAATAAAATTTTTAACCTTCTCAATTCGCCACTAGGGGCGCTGCTTTTCATCTCGTATAAGAGTGCATGGTCATTTTACTTCCCAATACCTAACTTTGGTTGCAATATCTGTCTTGGTTCAAAAGTTATTGGCCTCATTCGGACCTTCCTAGGAACCCTGTATATTATCGAAAATAGCGTGGTTCAGTTTATTTCTTGGACAAAGATCCCTTTAAAGTGGGATGAGTCACAGGGATTCATAAGACAGGTTATTTTATCCATTTGTATAACCAACCATTAAGTTCTTGCACCTAGGCCTTGAAACGACGAATCCATTTTACCTGGCAGTATCTGACTGTCTAAAGTCTTGGTACTCTGCACTAGAACCTGCCACTATGCACATTTTCTAGAATCTTACGAGGCTTGTCAGTTGTGATATTTCTGTTCATCAAATTATATATTTGAAGTTTTAGACACATAGTTTGTGTTAATTAGGATTAGTGAATATATTCAACACATTGAATTAGTGAACCTCATCATCTGATGCCTTCCAATCCCAGAATAAAGTATCGGAATAAAACATGACATCATAAAAACCACCTTTACTTTTCGAAGCTAAATGATTTAATATTGAGAACGCCTTTTTGCAAAATTCTGCTAATTCTAGAAAAGGTTTTAAAACCTACTAATAATTAAATAATCAATTATAAGGTTAAAATATATATGCATAAATTACCGCCTTTTTAATTGTTTGTCATCAACCTAAGCCCATTTTTAAGAGATTTTTTTTTAAATTTCCCTTAAGAAAATTGTTACGAGTTTTTGCACTAATCGCATTTAATTGCTGAAAAAAATGGATTAGAGTGGATGAATTAATAAAGATGTTAATTAGATCAAAATAAAATCTAGCTTGTGCTTTTGCTGTCGCCATTCTTAATTAGGCTGATTAAAATGTTATTGACCTGCTGGTCCAAAGAAAAAAGTGCTATTTTCTAAAATTAATCCACTCACAAAGATCTCTGAATCCAAATTAATTTGCTTTTAACCGAAACTCAAAATATTACTGCTTCTCTAATTGCGACGGTATTGCAAATCCGCTTATTAATTGTTTATTATAATTTTACTAAAACGGGTTTTGGCATGTTACTGCTAGATATATTTGGCAGGTCATATTTGTAGAAAATTTTTTTTTTATAGAATGCAATGCATCTATATAGAGATTTATAATAAGTTACAATGTTAAATGCGTAGATAAGACAGAAAAGCTGAATTTGACGTAAGTTTCAGGCGGTCTTGGTCACTTTTCATCAGGAATATAATAAAAGGACATACAATAGAATTTACACAATGCAAATGACATACAATAGAATATATACAACGCAAATGACATACAATAGAATATATACAACGCAAATGACATACAATAGAATATATACAACACAAATGACATACAATAGAATTTACACAATGCAAATGACATACAATAGAATGTATATAATATAAATGACATACAATAGAATGTATACAATACAAATTACATGAAATAGAATGTATACAACACAAAGGATACAATAGAATGTTTCCTTCAATCTAAATGCGTTGAAAAAACAAAGTTCCACAAATCCGCTATCGTTGTTCATTGCTGGTTATTTAAACACAAATTCAATTACATCCAACCTACAATTATCTGCCAGCCAAAATCAATTTGCGAATTAGATTTTTTGGATGCGTTCTATATTATTAAAATTCATCTACATAGTCAAGGAACGAAAATCTATCCCCTGTTTCAGCCAAGCGTGGAAATGCTTAGCAAAATTTCCACATTAATTATTTTTCAACAACCAGCAACACGATAGTCACGTAATAACGTCGTCTTTCTATACATTCACGAAGACTTTCACGGCGTCTATTAATATACATTATAGAGCTTTGCGGGATATTCCGCCGCGTCTGTTTATTAAAAACACTTAACGTTTCACTCTGTGCTCACTTTAACTTGATTGCTTGGCAGAAAATGCATTTTCTGCCGAGCAACCAAGCGAAAGTCTTGCATTTTGCAGAGGGAAACTTGGTCGGTATTACTTCTGAGGATATGCATGTTCTGAGGAATGTAAACAAGCGAATAAATTTATTCACTACTTTAGCATAAATAATGTAAAAAAGAGTCACAGATTCGTATATAATAATGGAAATGTCTATTTTTGCCTTTTATTTGGAAACAAATATATGATACTTCATCACAGGATGAGAATATGTAGTCACGTTGTATACTGAAGAAAGTGGAGAACGCGATTTTCCCTATTCATTAGATTAACATGATGCCAGCAGTATTCATAAACTATGAAACCATGTTTAAGTGGTTTCAGTCCAACGTGTGAGCATACTAGCCGTTAACAAGAGGAGCAAAGAAATAAAATAAAAAAGATAATTATTAAACAATATTTCTTCTAAGCCCAGTGTAAATTAAATAAATCTTAACGAAACAATACAGAGTTTCACCAGGAGATTCCATAACAAACAGTTATTTCGACACTGGCGTAAGGTTTAAAAACACGACGTTTCGGGAGCCAACTGCTCCCTTTGTCAAGTGAAGGCAGAATGAAGAGTTCGTGAAAGTCCTAAGCTTATATACCCGCATGTTTTCCCGGCGAGGGTTTCCCCAATTGGGGTTTCCCCAGCTGGAACTGCTCCGCACCAGATGACGTCAGATGGGGATTCCCAACATGCGGGTATATAAGCTTAGGACTTTCACGAACTCTTCATTCTGCCTTCACTTGACAAAGGGAGCAGTTGGCTCTCGAAACATCGTATTTTTAAACCTTACGCCAGTGTCGAAATAACTGTTTGTTATAAATAAATCTTACAGATTTTTCTCCTTAAGGAAATATCAATTTCTCTTTGAGGCTTGAAATATATTCCTCTTTCTTTTAATTAAAAATATATATCTCTTAACAGACGATGTGAAGAACTAGATCAATAAGAAGTCACTTTTGCGGAAGCACTGAAATCTTTTACCATTTAACATTTCATGCATGCGTCGAAAGTAAGTTTTGCTTAGTTTGTAGCCAATTACGATTCCCTTTCTTCACAAACTGATTATTTGTAATGTCTATACTGAGAAAGAGAAATTTCATTCCAAACTACTGACACTAAAATGACGTCTTCCTAAATCCCTCTCTCTATTCACTTGTAGAACATTTAAAGCTGAACAAAGAATTAGCTAACTAGAATCCCACGGTTTGTAGCAAGAAGGACTAATGAGAAAAATGGTAAAATGACGGTTTTCTGGCCGAGAATAGCAACAAACAAGAAACGTTTAGTTAAATTTAGCGTATAAGCCCTTCGACAGCTAGTGAAACACAAAACCAACTTACTGACTAACATGAAGAGTTAAAAATTAAAACAAATGATTTGGGAGGATTTGAACAAAGGATCTTTGAGTAATCCTGACTAATTCAAGAATAGAAAAAGGGTCCGTACTTTTTATTCGCCTAACTCAGAAGTCCCTGGTGACTCATTAGTGAGTGACTTTCATCTCTGTTTGAGATGGAGCTGTTTCTGAAGACCATTGAAGAAGAAAACCCATAAAAGGATGTTCCTTCCTTTAACAGCAGAAAGGCTAGTTCTTCGGAAAATTTGGACTTTTTGTTGCTCCGTTCGCAATGATCTCCAATATCTCTAACTATACAAAGAAATATGCAGTTGCATTATTCGTAAATTGAGGTTACCTACCTTTTCCTGGCTTTGCAATCTATGAAGATGTAAAAGATAGTATTGTTTACTGTTGTGTTATATTCGCCATCTTTGTAACCATAGCACAAATAGTGTGAGAAAGAGGACACGCGCCCATTTAACAAACAATGAACGTTAATATTTGGTTATTTTAATTATTTTAACATCGTAGTTATGCCAATGGAAACCCATATTTTCCTCTTGGGTTTTGCCTTATAACGGTAGCATAGCCACGTGTCGGCTACCTAGACAAAAATATTTAGACATTTAGGTAGAAAGGAAACAATGATATTTACTAGACAATGAATAAATCACCAATTCACCTTTAACAACATATTTAGACATTTAGGTAGAAAGGAAACAATGATATTTACTAGACAATGAATAAATCACCAATTCACCTTTAACAACAGCGAATGCAGAAAACACTTTTGAGCATACTTTGCATTCTCCAGTACTTATACAAAGCTTTTGCAAAGCTGCCATAGAGGAAGATCTTGCTACTTGGTATAGGATGTGACGTTCCAGTTCGTTCATCAGATGCTATATTAAATGGAATGGACCTGAAAAATGATAAATCTGTGGGAAAAGTGAAGTGGTCGTATCCGATCTCGGTCGGTAAGATCTTACTGTATGTACCCCAGCCCTTACAGAATATTTATATAAAGAATATAATTGTGTAAAACAACCGCAGAAGGTCTTAAAAGGCATATTTATATACATTTCTGCGGTTATTAAAGCTAAAGATGAGCAGACAATCAATTGAAATCTCTTTTTTTTTTGTAAATATCATTTACTTCTCTTTGAGATAGGTGTCTGAATATATTTACTTACTACATCTATGTAAACTCCACTGTTAGTACTAAAGCTACCAGAAATATAAAACTTTTAAACACTTGCCCTTGAACTGCAATGATTATATATTATAATTGCAACTTATGACGGGGAATAATGTTTACTTTAAAAATACATATTTTAAGTTATAACCCCCTTGTCATATATTCAATCGATTTCTGTTAGCTACGCGTCAAATATATGCATATGCTCGCTCATGCGTTGAATTTTTCCTGATATAGTATTTTCCTAAGAGATCCGCAACTCCTTGTGCATGTGCATCTTTAAGAACATTCTGGAACTGTGTTTTTATGACTTTTATTAATGATCTGTGGTGACCACAGCAAATCTCAGTTAAACTTTATCCCAAATCCATAGCGTAATTGACACCTTGCTATGACTGGGGTATAAGGAGTCACATGCCTGTTCTCTTTCATCTCCAACTGAACAGAGAAATGGACGTTTCTTCTCTTTGTATTTTTTATGTCACTTTCAGTAATCTGTACCGCCCAAATTCAATCAGCTTGATTATAATTAAATAACTAGAACCATAAATCTTTTTAATGACTGTAGTGATTATACCCAGCTCCGAACAAATTTTTAAATCTAGGCCGTTTAATTCACAAAACGAAGTTGGCAAAAAATATCCACTGAACGCGGAAATAGCGAAATGCGATTTTTTTAATGGGCGCAAACTAAAAAAGTGAATAAATTATTTTCGCTTCAAAGTTAACAGCTTTGGGATATTTATATAAAGCGCAATTTTTGGCCGTACTTTAAAGCGAATTTAATTTTAGGATAATATTGGTGGAATACTTATTTGACTAGTGAATTATATTTTGAAAAGAACATAATGAGGGGTAAAATTAACTATTGATTTAATTTATTATTCGGAGTATTTCGAAAAAATAAATAAATAAAAGAAATTCGCATCGCGCGAGAAAGCGTAACAAAGAATGTTGCACCATCAGTTTATTTACTGCATGAATTTTGTTAGAGCTTACATAGTAATATTATTTAAAATTATTTAATTAAAAACTAATTTTGGTGATATTGTGACAGTTAAGGCGCTGCACTTAAATTATACGTACATAAAGGCACACACTAACACATATATATCATATATCATCATTTTCAACCATTACCTACTCAATTGTGGATGAAAGTATTTTTAAGTGCTTTTCACACAAGATAAAGAGAAATTCGCTTCCATATCACCCCAACATGTTTTCTTATTTCATCTATCCTTAAGATCGTTTCCTAGTTCTTTTAAAGTACTTCGGAATCCAGTTGAAATTTTCATTTGACTGTCGTTTAAAATTTCTTCTTGCACTATGTCCAGCTCGTTGCAATTTGAGCTGTTTTGCTTTAATAATGTTGTTCTCTGGAAATAGTATATAAAGTACTAAGGAAAAAATTTACATGCAAAATGTTAAACACTGGTAAAATAACAATGAAAAAGATCACCCAAGCTTTCGGATGCGTCAGCAATAGTTCTTCATCAGGAGTAATTTAAGTAAATTATTACTCCTGATAAAGAATGGCTGCTGACGCATCCAAAAGCTTGGGTGATCCGTTTCATTTGCTATTTTACCAGTGTTTGACTATTTATAGGCAAATGATATTACCTATTTTGTTTACTCATTCATCCAAGTTTTTCCTTTTTGATCCCTAGTTTTTATTGCAAGCATGCACCTCTAAATACTTCTTTTTTAGATTGCTTACAATTCCGGAATATTGCTGTTTTCATTAGACTATGTATCTCTGATCCATAAGGAAGGACTGATGTTACACATTGGTTGAATTTTTTCTTTTTAACCAAAAAGATAATTTCCCTTCCAGAAAGAACTGGTTCTTCCGAATTTACTTCAGTTAAGTTCAATACATATGTCGCATTCCTTCATAATGATGCTTTTCATTGATATCAGTTGAAATTCAGCATTTTTTTTTGCTTAATGCCATCAACTCGATTTTTGCTTTTCTCCAAAAATAGTGAACCTGATTTCATTCCTCTGTTGGGTCCTTTTCAGACTGAATTTTCTATTCCTAATTAAAAGCTTCCATATCATTTCTTGGAGTTCTGAAGGATCTATTGTCGTAAGCGAAACGTAAATAATTTAAATATTTTCCATTTATCTTTATTCCTTTGTTGTTCCAGTTTATCAGATGAAAGGTCTCCTGAAGGGTTCATGTGAAAGGATTTTGAAAATATGATATCTCTTGGCCTCACTGTTTTACAAATTTTGATACTTTCGGTATCTTTATGCAACCGAAATTTAGTACTTGCGTTTTTATACTCAAGTCTAGGCATATCAATACACACATCCTCGATGTCTGTTGATTTCAAAGAATCAACTGATGTTTAGATGAAATGGAAAGCCTTTTCGTATTCAATAAATGCTACACATAATGGAAGTTCTTATTTATTTATTTTTCCAATCAGTTTTCTTAATACTTAGAGATGGTCTATTGTATTATATTTACTCCGAGATTCAGTTTATTCTCTTAGTTAAGATGTATCTAATTGTTTTTGCCGGTGATGTGGAGCATTTCAGATAATGGGAAAGCAATTTCATTAATACAAAAAAGTAGTTAGAAAATTTACCAGTAATGGGAAGAGTTTACGTACTAATTATCTACTACTAATTTACTAATAGTTATCAGTCTAAAACAAGACTTCGATTTATACGATTAACGACTGCATCATCTTTCATCAGCGATCGAAAAGCCGCAAAGTCATTACTCACTCAACGTCAGACGATGATTCGATATTTCTGGGAGATGATGTGTCTGATGGTATGATACAATATTTCGCAATATGCTTCAATCTGGAAATTGAAATACGTCGTTACTAAATAGTTACATTTGTACTCAATGCAACTAAGTTGTTTATATATACATGACCATCTATACTTCTTCTAAACAAAATCCAATCAACAAATTTCCTTACCATTTTCATGTTCAACCATAGGCGTAGAGTTATATGGGCTCATAAGAGCCCGCCCCCCTCTTCATAATTCACAATAACTTGTAATTTTACTTATATTATAATGTATAAATATGCTGTTTAAAAAACTTATAGCATTTATAAACAAAAATAAAGTACTGGGGGCAAACCAATTTGGGTTCAGAAAATCTACTGAAATAGCACTTATGAGATCTGTAGGAACTCTGCAAAAAACCTTGAGAAGAGTGACCATGGAATCGGAATATTCTTTGACTTGAGTAAGCCATTCGATGTCATTAAGCGCGAAATACTATTGGAAAAATTAAAAATATATAAGGGGCAAAATAAGTAACATCATAAGAAATTATCTGACAGGAAACAACTAGTGTTTAATTAGAGTGATGATTCTGATATACGCTTGAACATTTATGGAGTTCCCCAAGTGTAAAATATTGGCCCCGTGTTATTTTTACTGCTGTATATGAATGATATGTTTAATATATTAAATAAGGTAAAATTACTCTATATGCTGATGACACTAGTATGATTATAGAGGAAAAAATGTCGTATTCGCTTGCGAGAAAGCTATAAATGAAGTAAGGAAATACGAAAACTGGTTCGTTGGAAACCAACTGATTGTAAATACAAACAAAACTAAAACCTAATACTCAGCAACAAAAACAAAAATATTGAACAACTGAATGGAACTAGGAATAATTTCATAAATGTATGTACAAGTTGAAACAGTTTATAAAATAGACTTCTTGGACGTATCACGAAAAATGGAACGAACACATCAACAAAATATGCAAAATGAGTAGTAAAGGAATCGTAATGATAAAGCGAATTTCATACTCCATGCCAAAAAATAACTTATTCGAATTTACTTTTATCTTGTGTCATATAGTTTATTATAACCATATTTGGGGAAATTTGGGTAAAAACAACTTAAATATGCTACAATTCTTATAGAAAATATATCTAAGATTACTGAATAAGAACAAAAAAAAATGGATAAGGAAAAAATGTGCACCAATTTTAATATATTACCAGTAGAAATAATACATGAGTGGAAATAATACTTTAAGCAGAACGTATGAGCTAATAATGGAAAACAAACATGCCGACATAATGGCGTTGCATATAAAACATGGTGTAAATAAATTAAGAAAAGATAATAAATTTACTATGAATAAGGACAGAAAAAAGTCGAGATCAGATTAATTATAAAGTACCAAAATACTGGAATAATTTGCCTGACGAAATAAAAAGAATAAACAATATGAAGTTATTTAAGAGGAGGATGAGTGGTGTACTCATAAATAGAGTCTTGTAAAACTAGGCACAGACAGTTGGTTACAAAACAAGGTCTGGAGCAGGTTATACATACAGGTATTTACACTGAAGCCTCTACATTGTATACACCAGTACAACTCCATGAATCTATAATATTGATTTGACAATGTGACATATGCAATGTATTATTAAACATGCTGTACTAACGTCCAAATTGTAACGGAGTGTATACTCTAGTAGAAAATAAAAAAAGATTATTATTATGTCCGTTATACATTGTTGTATTGAACAACTTCAAGGAGATAATCACTATCCTTTTGATCTGGACTTCTTGGTTTAGTTCAAGTCTCACCCAGAAACCTGAGAGCTGTCCATGTACCTTCTTAAATATAGGCGGTGCCCAGTAAGGCGGTTTTTTGTAGGTCTGTTGTCGTTATGTCAGTAATGTCCAGTTTTTCTTGGAAGTTCTTTAAATTAGGTGTGATGGGCCCCCAGTGCACCTATCACAATCGAGATGACTGTTACTTGTTTTTTCCAGAGTCTATTAATTTCTATTGCAAGGTCACGATATTTGGAGATTTTTTCGAATTCCTTCTCTTTAATTCTGCTGTCATCTGGTATTGCAATGTCGATGATAAATACCTGTTTTTCCTTCACTAATGTTATGTCTGGTATATTGTGTTTTAAATGTCTGTCTGTTTGAAATTAAATATCCCACAGGATTTTTATTTAGTCGTTTTCTGTCACTTTTTTGCTTCATGTTCCCAGTAGTTCTTGGTTACTAGGATCCAATAATTTCTGTAGATATTTCAGTGAATTAGGGAGACCACTCTGTCATATTTTTTTTTCTTTTAGTCTGATTGTGCTATTTTACTACAACCACTTATTAGGTGACCGACTGTTTTATATTTTATTTTGCACAGTTTGCATTTACTGTTCTTGTTTTGCTTTTGGAATTTCGATATCATCACTTTCGCTTTCAGTGCTTTTTCTTGTGCAGCAAGATGAAAAGATCAGGCTTTCAGTTCCTTTTTTAAAGTCCCCAGTTGAAGCCATCTCCAGTTAAACTAGCTATCGGCTATTTCCTCAATTTGTTTCAAATATCCACAAAGGGGGGTTTCTGTTATTATTATTATATAATTCGTGTTTTTTCGCCCCCTAATAATTTTGAAAACTCTAAGTTTCTGTGTTCAGCATCCCGAAAATAGTTTGTCTATTTTTCATTTCGAAGGCGTTTTGTGTCTTGTCCATTGTTATTGAACCAAGCTTGATACATGCCCTACTTGTAACAGTTGTGTGACTTATAATATAATCTTTATTTATAATTCGAATAATAAACAAAGATTTATAAAATAACATGTTGCTCATCATTTTCTAACGCTCGATAAATGTTAATAATATCAAATATTATTCTATAAAATTCATGTGTAGAAAATTGAAATCTATATGGTAAAATATTCCGAACTGTGGTGTTATCGGGTTAAACATAAAAAATAAAAGTATAATTTTTTACATATCTTTAACTATAGAAATATATATTCACACACACACACACAAACACACACACACACAAACACACACATACACACACACACACATACAAAGCGTATTTTAGCCTCGGAAAATTTACCGTTTCCTAAAATTTCACTAAACTATATATATTAAGCTATTTATAAATCAATACATAACACAAAAGAATTGCTTAATTTTTAATTTCTGTATTGCTTTATGACCCCAATTCATATTAAAATCGAAGACATATAACTGGAAAGCTAAGAAAATACTTCGTTTGTATCTACAAGCGTTTACGCTTACGAGACACGATTTTCAATATGGTTCATATGGATTCAAGCAAGGCAATATAAGAAAAATTAAGCTTGACCTAGCGTCATACTGTGGCAAAAAATCCCGGCCTGTTCTACGAGGACTCGAACTTAAAACCACGGAACTAATATATTTTAGCAAAGAATTTATCTTCCATATTTGTATCCTATAATCCTGATTATCTATTCTATAAAGAGCATATAAAACTAATCAAATCTAATACTCTTCTCGAAAATGTAGCCTTTTATTCAATTACGAATATATTTGTAGAACATGTCATTGCATTTCCAAAAGTAGTATAGTCTCTCTCCAGTTTCTACTTATTCTTAAGAAATTTTCAGCATCTTCTGCAGAGAAAATTAAGAAAAATAATTTTTTTTATTCCTAGGAAGAGATTTTCCTCCAGAAAAAACCATAAGCTGAAAGAGTATTATTCCTTTCAATTCATTCAAAATTTCTTTGGTTTTCGCTTCAAGAATACGAATGTTTCGTAAATGAAATTGAACGGATTTTCTGAACTGCAATATATTTTTTCCGGAGAAAGTGAATACAAATGTACATTGACACTACAGTGGGTCGCTCAAAAGTTGAACAGATTTTATTTTAAAATGTATTTCTAAATTCGGAACGGGAACAGTGTTCCATACCTCATTTTTCTGTTGACCCTAATTTAAAAATAAAGCCGCACTGCAAGATTTATAAATATACAGATAGTCAAGGACTATATTATTCTTAACCTTCAAAACTTCACTGTATGTTTTGATTTGGTTGTCAGTGGCCTACTAAAGCCATATTCAAACAAATATTGTATGACATCTAAATATTATACGACAACCGAATGTTATACTACAACTATATACACTCTATAACAAAAAAATCGACGCACCAAGAAGGAGTTGTCCGATTGTAATGAAATTTCGTATGCAAAGACATTTTGACCGAACATGCAAATGATTAAAATTTGGTGTCCAATGAATGAATAGCGGGAACTCCAGCGCATCGGAACTGCGCATTCAGCAGGTGTATATAAGGAGCGATTCTCAATATGTGGTCAAAATTTCTGTTGCATTTTGACTGCGGATATCTTACGTCGACTGTAACAATGCCTCGCCGAAAGATTCGTGCTCATTACGAGCATATGTCAGAGTTTGAAAGAGGTCGTGCTATCGGATTGAAAGAGGCTGGTTGGACGAATCGAAGAATCGCTGGACATGTGGGTCGAAGCGATGCGGCGATTGGACGGTGCTGGCAAGAGTGGGTCAACAACGGCAGATGTCAGCGTCGGGACGGCAGCGGTCGACCTAGGGCCACAACAGAACGGGAAGACAGAGCGATTGTCAGAGCAGCTGTCACAGCACCGGATTCGTCGTTATCAACTATCCAACGTGTGGCCCGCACACATGTGTCCAACATGACCCTCTGCAGACGACTGAGAGAGCGGAATTTACGCTCGCGCCGACCGTTACGCCGCTTACCTCTCACGCCTTTACACCGTCAAGTCCGATTACAGTGGTGCCGGGCTCGATCAACTTGGAACTGCGCTGACTGGGGACGTATAGTCTTTAGTGACGAGTCCCGTTTCCAACTGTGTCCTGACGACAACCGCAGACGTGTCTGGAGACGTCCAGGGCAGCGTGGGGATCCTGCCCTTACTATCGCACGCCACACATGCCCACAACAGGGCGTTATGGTCTGGGGTGCCATCTCCTTTGATAGCCGGACCCCTTTGGTGGTCATTTCTGGCACACTTACAGCACAGCGGTACGTAGACGACATTCTACGACCGGTTGTGTTACCGTTCCTTTTGCGACACCCTGGACTTACGTTTCAACAAGACAATGCCCGGCCGCACACGGCACGTGTTGCTATGAATTGTCTTCAAGCTTGCCCAACACTTCCTTGGCAAGCTAGGTCTCCTGATCTCTCTCCCATAGAGCACATTTGGGACGCTATGGGAAGGCGATTGCAACCATCCAGGAATGTTGACGATTTAGCCCGACAGTTGGAGACAATTTGGCAAGAAATTCCGCAGGACACCATCCGGGATCTTTATCAGTCTATGCCACGCCGGGTGACAGCTTGCATCCAGGCCAGAGGTGGACCAACGCCTTATTGACTTCCTCCCTTTGTAACGGTCAAACTCTGCAATAAATCATTCAATTGTTCTGAAATTTTAATCGTTTCTTTTTCTATGTATGTTCTTCACATCCACCAATTTTTATCGCAATCGGACAACTCCTTCTTGGTGCGTCGATTTTTTTTTGTTATAGAGTGTATTATACGACAATTAAACATTATACGGCGACTAATATTATTTTAAAATCTGGGAAATATTTCGTTTTATTTTACTGATATACAAATACAAAAACCAAGAAACTACAAACCTTGGATTCATTTTAAGGAACTTTCCCATACTTTCTCTACATAAAAATTCGTTATTTAAGAAATGAAATCTACTTTTAGAATAATTCTGCTAAAAGAAACAGTTGTCAGTATGATTTTTGAAGTCTAACAATTATCATCAAGTCAAATACCTGGAAGTCAGTTCATTAAGTGAAAGATTATTCCAATTCACAAAACCACTCTTTATAGAAAAAATATTTAATATGCAATTTGCGTGTGGTCCACTCAACTTTCCATTAATTGTCTTGTTCCTGAATCATTACAAAAATAGAGAAAAATTCACTAACCAACTTCTTTCTCATTATGTCCCTTTTGGTAGCGACCATGGTTTTTAAGTTAGTTGGCCTGAATTCGATACTTTTAGTAAATTTAGTTGTAGGTAAACATATGCCAGTTCAGATAAGGTATATCTGTTAGTCCCAGCCTGCATATCACATCCTTTGGATGTTAAAAGAATAAACTCTACCCATTATTATATTAAATATTTAAAATAAACCTTTCCCTACATGTGCTGACATTTGAATAGCACAAATTGATCTCTCTCATTCTTCCTCCACACGCACACACGTTAAAGATGTTCAAACCTCTTTATCAATGTAGTAAGTCTGCGCCGAACTCTTAGCATTTCTATTTAAAAATGAATTTATAAAATCGAATTGTATAAATATCCTGAGTTCAGTCTAAGTAATATCTCGCAAATCAAAATAAACCTATCCCAGCCCTATAGTAGATTGTCCCTGCCTTTCTTACGATCTTTTCACGCTATTTGGAAACAAAATTCAAATAAATAAGATTTCTACGCGGTAATTGAAACTCTATTTGATGAAGCTATATGTTTCTAATTTTCTTGTGTTACAATGCAATAGGCATAATTACTTTTGAATTCAAAACGCGTCACTTTGCATTTATGTCTACAAAACTTTTTAAACTTACCAGTCCAGAAAAATTCTTTATATATATTCCCATGTTTTCCTGAAACTTCCTTATATCTTCGCCGCAATTACTGTATTGTACCTTAATCTTATATAAATGCACTGTATCCATGTGCATATATATATATATCAATTAGAAGTGAAGAAGTTGGACTCAAGATGAACCTACAAAAAACTAAGATCATGTTCAATAATTTTGTAGAGGAAACAAAAATACAAGTTGACAACACTGAGCTAGAAATTGCTGATTCATATATTTACCTTGGCCAGCTGATTTCAATGGATGGCAACATTATGAAAGAACTCAACAGACGTATTAAACTTGGCTGGAGTGCATTTGGAAGAAACAGTTTTATCCTGAAGGGGAAATTGCCTTTGTGTCTAAAAAGAAAAGTCTTCAACCAGTGTGTATTGCCAGTCCTCTCTTATGGATCAGAGACATGGAGTCTAACAGTTGGAGCAATACGAAAGTTACAGACAACGCAAAGGAGCATGGAGAGGTGCATGCTTGGAATAACTAGGAGAGATCGAAAAAGAAACACTTGGGTGAGAGAGCAAACTAGAGTAGAGGACATCATTGTTAAAGTAAAAGGGCTGAAATGGCGATGGGCTGGGCATATTGCAAGAAGAACTGATCAACGATGGACAACAGAAATTCTGAACTGGATTCCAAGAGACCACCGAAGACCTAGAAAACGTCCTCAAACTAGATGGGTGGATGAAATAAGAAAACAGGTTGGGGTGACGTGGAAGCGAATTGCTCAGGATAGACTTGTGTGGAAAGCATTTGGAGAGACCTTCATCCAGCAGTGGATAGATAATGGTTGAATATGATGATGATGATATATATATATACACTGAAGAGCAATTGAATTAGAGATACCTGTCTAGTATCGTGTCGTACCATCTGATTTCCTGATGACGGCGGCGATTTGTCTCGGCACAAACTCGGCAAAACATTGGAAGCGTTGGGAAACCATACGGACGCATAACCTCTAAAGAATTTCCCATAATTCACGAAGATTTAATAGAGGGGAGTCAGAGGTTCGAACATATCTCTCGATGGTATCCCAGATGTGTTCGATGGGATTGAAGTCAGATGATTGTGCTGACCAGGGAAGCAAATTTAGCTCTGTGGAGTGTTCATATAACTATTCGCATACAATTTGGTAATGATGGCGCGGTGCATTGCTTCGCTGGGGGAAATTATCGACAGTGAGATGTTGAAGGCGAAGAAATGGGAGCACGTTGGCCGTCAGGATATGCCGGTAATATTGACCTGTGAATGATGATGTCACACGGAGCAGGGGTATCATTTCAATCCACATGAACAGTCCCCAATTGAGAATGCTACCTCCACCAGCTTGAAGAGTACCCTGTTGGCAAGAAGAATCCATCGCTTCATTTGGTTTACGACGAACTCGTGTACAAACATGAATCTTTGCACGTTCATCAAGGCAACGTCTTCTCACATTGCTAGGATTCATTGGCAATGTTCACGTGCCCATTCTAATATTTGCGCCCAGTGATATTCAGTCAACAGTAGTACCCTCGTGGAACAATGGCCTCTGTACACCTTGGCGAGGAGATGGTTCTCGATAGTGTGACTGCTTACACATTGTTGTGTATCAGCATTGAATTGCCAATGATATGTAGCGCTGTGGCTGACTTATCCACTGTTACAATGTGAGTCAGCCGACAACGACGTCCCCGCTCATCGACATGTCGTTGGCCCTGACAAGGATGCTGTTACTGGACTCGACATACTCAAGGCACATCCTTAACGCAGTGGTTCGTGAAAATCCCAGTGCCTGCACACGACTTCCGAGATGGAGTGACCCATTCGTCGGGACCCGAAAATTTGCCAACGATCAAATGCATTTATATCGTTCATCTTACCTCTAGTGCTTTCGACTATCACTGATACCTTGAGATTCAGTCCTTACATTTCCGGATCGTTGCTTACGCCATTTCCTTTCCGTTAATCGACCCAGCCACAGCATCAAATTTGCATAACGCCAAATGCCTCTAATTCAAATACTTTTCACTGTATATATATTGTGCGTTGCTATGTTATTATCTCTTTTATATTCTCTTATATTTGTGACTTCTGAATTGTGAATTTTAGCACTGTTACGTACGTTGCAATATTCAATATACTCGTTAACTTCGTGTTTTATCATTTTTACAGTGCCACCTCTGAGTGTGCAAATCGTAACTAGAGAAAGGGCTTTGTCAGCTGGACAATGGGTGGATCTCACTTGCGAAACAAAGGGATCAAGACCTGCAGCAAAAATCACGTGGTGGCTGAATTATACTACAACGCTGTCCGACGCAGTTCAAACAGTTACTGAAAATTTCACTACATCCGTCCTTCGACTCCTGCCTACTCCAGCTCACAATCGTGCTATGCTCGGATGTCGCTCGGACAACGTCAAGTTGCTGCCCTTTGATAGCCTGGATGCCACCCGAATGCTGAACGTCACCTGTAAGTACACATCGAAAAAGTTTTGTTATCCCTTGAATTATTGTAATTGTCACAGTTTATTTTCGCAAGGTGGTAGATTTTGATTAATAAACAAAATGCGCATTGTTCATTAAACCCCTCTTCAAAATTCGGCACAAAATATATGCATTAATAGTAAATTTTATTAAAGCTTATCTAATAATAATTCATTAACATTTCAGAAACGATTAGATTCACTCTTAATTACATTAGCTCTTAAAGCAATTCTTCGTCATTAAATAGAAAAATTTTAAATCAGCAAACTAACAATGTACTTTAAATATAAGTGAAATTTTAAAGTCTAAAAGCCTTTAATTAATTTAAAAGATAGTTTAAGCATGCTTTCAAACAGAAAGCACTGAAAAGCTGTACTTTTAATAATGTAAAAAGTTACGTTTTTTCGTTTCATAATTAACTCATTGTTGTTATGTATTTAATTTCGTTGACGTGTCTTAATATATTACGATAGGTACGAAAATGAATATCAAATTTTAGTGCCGTAGGCTTATTTGACGTTAAATACAAATTGGCGCCGATATTATTTGGCGCCTTGTCAAACGAAAACAATTATGGATCCAGCAGAACTCCATAAAACCTAGAGAATCATTAAAATCTCAAGTTTAAAGCTAAAAAATTCTTGTTTTCTATGTATCACATATTGTGAACAACGAATTTCTCGCGTTCTGTTGTATTATTCCAAAATAAAATGCGAACGTGTAAATTAAAAGAGCAAAAGTTTCGTCAAAGTTAAAAAAATGTTTTTCGTTTGAACTGTTTTTACGTAAAAAATTGAAACTATGTATTTAGGGCGGTAGAAACTCTCAAATATTATTTTGAAAATTGCGATGTTCAATCGGAATGAATTAATTAATGAAATGGTTGACTTACTGAAATGTTGAAATCTAACAGGTTTGTCCCTTTTTATAAAAAGCAATTATATTATAAGATGCATTCTGTAATTGCTGTAAGTTTAGAACATCCGCTACAGTATTATAGCTTACAAAAATTGTATTTCTCTGTATAACGAATTTTTTGCTTATGCGTTAAAGCAACTCATATATCCATTGAATTTTTAAGAATTAGCATTTCAAAAGATTTTGAACGAGGACCAAGATTTATATTTTTACATTGAGGTTAGCACTTAAATTAATATTGCATATCAAACGTTCATTGTAAGGTACGGATGGGCAAACCCACATTGCAAGACTTCAGTCGAAGTATACATGTTGAGTTGGTTTTATGCTGTATGAGGATTAACTGATTATGGATTAGCGATTCCAGAATCATATAGTGATTATCCTAGATATCTTTAACAGCATTGTCTTTTCGTTAATTTTTCAATTTTTCAAATTTAAGCGATTCAAAATTTGAAAACAAATTCGTGCTTTTACTATTATACAATAAAATCTCGACAAACAACTTGAAAAATGTGGTTATGTAAAAGCAGCCAAATATGTACATAAGGGCTTTTATCATAAGGGCGACGATAGTGCTCACAAAAGGTTTTCAATTGAAAAATACTCGGTGACGCAAAAACTTTGAGAACCGCTGCTTTAGATATAAGTTTATAAGATAAATATTTTTAATGTGGCCGCACGCGCACAAAACTTCAATTTTAAATTGCTCGAAGGCGTTTTAAAAGTTCCTAATATTTTGCAGGTACATTTGGCCAATTCCAAACATATTAAGAAACGAAATAAAATGATTTAAATTTTTTTTTCTTATATATTATGCATTCTACTTAAATATAACGAAAGGAAGCTTATATCGCTAAATTTGGACCAAAATATCTGGCATATCTGATTTCTGCCACATGGATTTAAGTGAGGGTTACGGAAAAATCAGTGCGGCTATTAAACTTTAGACTACTCATACATCTCTTCGTTTCGCTTACGTGAAAGTTAAATGACGCAAAATATTACCAAAGTGATATTTATATCGGATATTGGACTATCCTTAAGCGAATCGATAAACTGCTGCTAGAAGTCTTTACAGTAATGCATGAAATTTGGAAAGCATATTAAAATTTGTGTCGAGTGGTGCTGCCTAATGATATGCAAACATTTTTATTTTAGTTTGTAGTTATTTCATCAAAGCCATACATCGAAACTAGTTTTACTGAAACTAGACGACGAAGTTTCTATAAAACGAAGCTTTACTGAAACTAGACAGCTGGGTTTAATAGTTGAAAGTTAACTTCTCTCAATGTCAAATTTTTAACCTCACCTTTTAATTACGATTTATTTACTTAATTTTTTAATGCGTAACCCTGATTCCATAATCTATGTAAAAATTGTATGCTTTTAAGATTTTTAGTAAAATAGTCTATGCTCCTGCAAACTATAGCATGAAATACTTGGAAACTACATTATATGCAGGAATAAATTAATAAATAATAATTATATTTATCAAATGAAGTATAAATACTATGCTTAATAAATGAAGTATAAAATAATTATATTTAATAAATGAAGATGTAAGTATATTATTACCTCCCACAGGGATAACACAATTGCCAAATAATGGTCAACACACAAAGCCATCGGGGCGAGATTTTTGTGAGTTTTTCATAGGGGACTTTTTTTATTATGAATAAATTTGACACCCACGTATTAGTAGCTCAAACTAGAGCTATTTTTGTTTATGAGAAAAAGAGACGCCGTCCTCATCCTGAAAATTTATTAGTAATTAATAAATGAAGTATAAAATAATTATATTTAATAATTTAATTAAAATTAAATATAATGGGAAATAGTTATATTTAATTTTAATTACATTTATTCGCATGGATAATTTTCTCCAGGAATATTTTCTACATTTGTCCTAAAATATCTATTATACTTTTGCTATTTTTCAAACACAGAAAATTAACCTTTTGAATGAGATAATCTGTTTGAATGTTTTGCCTTTTAGTTAACCATTTGATTATCTTTGATTTCTTCAATGTCCTTGTTTTCAAATTCTTTGACATTTTAAGTTACTTTTTGGAAAAGCATGATTGAATAAATTCACATTTGTCATTACTAGTTAAGAGCGTTAAGTGCATTTATTGTGCACTTGTATGGTTTTTAAGCTTATAAAAGCAAGAAATGCACTTGATATTTCGTAGTTATTTGCCTTTCCATTATGTGAAGAAATGTTTGAAACTTTTCGAAATAATTTATGTTTCCACAGCGTTATCAATTATTAACGGCTTTCATTTTGGAAGGTAACTTTTTATCCTAAGGCAGGTGTCTAAATTTTCTATGAGCAGAAAAAATAAGAAATGCTGCTTAAACTATAGTTTGTTTATTCTTTGTGATTTTACAATGCAAGGTGAGTAAAGGTTATGTGCATCGGTACTCACAGTCTTTCGAGGAATCTGAACCTCTCCTGTCAGGAGAAACAAACTGTGAGATGCCATTGGAAAGAAGAACAGTACATTTTTATTGGCAGTTGAGCCCGGGTTAATGACACGACGCACGAATGCGTTACTACTATGCCACACGTCAGATAGTGGGCCTACATTTTTCCGAGGAAACTATAAAACGATATGCACACACACATATACATATATGCACACACACATATACATATATGCACACACACATATACATATATGCACACATACATATTATGTGAACTTGATTAATAAACTCGATAAGTAATAAAACATTATTTAGATGAACTATGCTCTCTGTTAATATATGGATTATAAATTCACAATTAATTTGGTTTATAAATTCCGTTAATAAGCATTCGGAATTCAAATATTTTATGTTATGAAATTAATTAATTTAATAAGACAAATTAGATCAAGTACATGCAGTAGTCAACAAAAAATAATTTTTTGCGAACTAAGACGATGAACTTAATTTTTATGAATTAGTGCAATGAATTCAGTTTTTACGAATTACTGCAATGAATTTAATTTTTACGAATTAATATATTTAACATACATAAATAACACATAATTATACATTTATAATTAAAACATATTATTAATTATATAACATTAATTTATAATTAATATATTTAACATACATATGCAGACTTTTTATGAATTACTTCAGATTCAATATATCTAAAGAGTTGATATGCTTAATTCAAGGAATGGAATAGATTGAATTCAACTTATTAGTTTCACTTACGCAGAGAGTTACCATCTCCTGTCTACCTTATTTCATGTTTCACCAGCACGGTGGCATATAGCTAACGCCTTCCTCTACCTAGAAAGAAAAGCTTGGTTTGATACTCTAGGTAGTTGGCGATTAAAATCCCTCAGAAAGCAGTAAGTCATAGCAAAAGAAGACCATGACTGTCCTTGCACTATAAATAACATACTCAAACACGTATAGCCCATTCCTCTAAAATACTCCAAGTTGTCGTTTTCGTCTAATTAACGAAACTTTAAGCGGCTAACTCTCCATTTTACGAAATCGTACAGACCCAAAAAAAACTTCATTCGTCAATGGAAATTAATCTTATTTTCTCTATAGAATACTTTTTTCGGGCCAGATCAATAGATCGTAAATTGGACGTTCGTAAAACGAGCGTTCGCAGAATTTACATGCATAAGAGTAGCCAGGGGGTGGTTTTGGGGGTTGTAACCCCCCATTGCAATGAAATTTTGTATATTTAACATAGGAATATATGAGTTGTAGCTCTGTAACCCCCCATTGAGCCTATAACCCCCCTTATGAACTTTCTGCCTACGCCTATGTTTACATGTGATTTATTTCTCCAATTACAATCACATTGCTACTCATTTTTATCTGTCTTACAAACGTAAGACATAAGATCCATTTCTGCTATTTCACCACGCGAAAAGAAATACGTAGAAATATTTCTATTTCATAGATGACTATGATGAAATTACGGACACCAATATAAGCGTTTAAATATCCTTTGTAGGTCAAACTCTGTGACCGAAAAAGGAAATTGTTATAGCCGTGTATTCATTGAAAGAAATGTATCCTATAAAATAGTTTAACTTTATCTAAAGCGTAACCATTAAATTGCGAGCAGAACTGTAACTACGAATCAACCAAAACAAATAGTGATGGCAAAAAATCTACTCATAGCCTAAACGTATTCTTATCTTGTAAGCCAGAAGATTTTAAACGTTTTTTATGCACCATAGCGAAACTTTATGTCCGTTTTATTCCGCCGTCATGGAACTGAGCAAAACTTTCATGGAATGCATAGCATCGAGCAGCGGAGCTTCTATAAAAATTTCATTTTTATATACCCATGTTAGTCTACCTGGCCTATAACTCGATAAGAAGCCTTAGTTTTCTGCGCACCTAAAATTGGAAATTCGTAAAATTCGAGGCCATAAAAGAGTTACTGAAACTATACGAATTAACAGTCTTCAGAATTTTTTATAAACTCATAAACTAGTAGCAATTAACAATGCCGCTAACCTGTGATGGTGTTGATTTCAATAAAATTATACATTTTGTTCCTGAATACTAACCTCCATATGCATAATAATAGACTAGTTCCAGTGGAAAGGATCTTTTATTATTGGTTTTGTTCTTAGCTAGAGTAACATCTGCTAAAACATTCTTAGATCACACTTGCATTTTGATCATTTTCTTAATTGTAATTTACATTCGTTTCATAATGAGATGGTCACTGTACTTTTTAGCAATAAAACAATTAACAATGAGAAATGCTATACAAATATATATTTTATTGAAAATATGATGTGTTTTCTAAAGGCTTACAAATAAAAAAAATCAACTAGTAATTGAACAAATTTCAAGAAATAATTTTAAAAAAATCAAATTTTTACCGTTTCACAAAGATATAACCACTTGCATCTAATATCCTGTATAGTCATCTAAGTTCTTAATGACGTCGAAAACACGATCAAACATGGGATATACGAGCTCTAGGAGGGTGGTAATGTCTAATTTGTCCCATTCTTGAACAATGCTGGCTCTCAAATCAGAAAGAGGAGGCTGCTGCTGCTCCCTATTTTTATAAACACCTCGTACTAGTAGACTTCAGACATTCTCCATTGGATTTAAGTCTGGAGAAACTGCTCACCAGTTCGTTACATACATATTATTGTCCAAGAAACGCTTCCAAGTGCTGTTAATAACATATATGGGAGCATTGTCTTATTGAGAAATAAAAGGATGTCCTCCAATATCCTCTGAAAACACCAATAAATGTTCTTTCAACAAACATTGGATGGTTCAAAACATTCATACGACCAAATGGGAAAGCTGTCGTTATTTTCTCATTGTTGCCAAATCCTGCCCATACCCTAAATGAGACCCCACCACCTTGTCTTTTGGAGAACATTTCTTCTTCTTTTCTCAAAATATGCCAGTAGAAACTACAGCCATCTGTACCATCTGAATTAACATTTTTTCGTCTGAAAATATTACTCTTATAATATAAAATAAAACACATTAACACAGTTTTAAATACAATGGTTTATAGCTATTTCGGAAGCGCGTTTAGGCTTCCTTCTTCAGAACTCTAGTTACACTAATGTGGCACACGTGCTAGAAAGACTGTCGATGCCAAATTGCTAGTCATAAATTAGTTCGGGTAAACCAGTTGTGGGTCCGTAGCCGCGTCTTTTGCTATGGGACGAATGAAGTTTCTCCAAATAGAGGACATGGAATTGAACGGAAGCTGATCGTTAACAGTAGAAGAGGAATGCGAAAGAATATGGAAGGCTTCGAAGAAATTGAGGTCGGCTGGTGAAGAAACTTTCTCTATTAGATGGGCCTTGTCGAAAGAAAATTTGTGGCCAGCTTCCCAGGCGTGTTTGGCTAAAGCAGATTTTTCCAGTTGTTGTTTACGCACGTAGGCTTCATGCTCTTTAAGACGAAATCGAAGGGCCCGACGTGTTTGACCAATATAAACACGATTACACTGGCATGGGATGGAGTAAATTCCAAAATAGTTGCAATCAGGAATAATATCCTTGAGTTTGGAATAACCGAGTTTATTGATTGGAGTAAAAGTGACCTTGAAATTAAATTTACGGAGGATGGAAGCAATTTTTGAAGAAATTCGTGGAACGAAAGGAATGCTGATAAAATTACAAGGAGAGGAATCAATCAAGAGTGTACTGCACAGCTTAGGTCTAGTGAGTTTCTTCAAAGCGTCGTCAATAATGGTAGGATTGTAACCACGATCTCGAGCGATGTCACGAATATTTTTAAGTTCGATCTTGAGTAATTCTTCCGATGATTAAAACTTTGGAGCACGTTAAACCAACCAGTAGAACGTGCTTATCTTCTGGCTTTGTGGATGGGCGGAAGCAGCATGCGGCGGGAGGCTAACAGCAAAATGTTTCCGATATACGCTGGTTTGGAACCCGGACGGCGATCTATGTACCAAAACGTCCAGGAAAGGCAATGAACCGTTGTTTTCTTCTTCCAAAGTGAATTGTATGTGAGGGTTGACGGAATTTAAGGTGGCAAGGATTACAAATATCCTCTTCTACGTGGAAGAGGATATTCTGATTTGACTGTGAAGTGGTGTTGAGAGCAAGGAATACATAGGGGAACGTATTTATGGCGGAAAGGCCCTACATGACCCAGACAAACCATCAGGGGATAAAAACGTATTATCATGCGCCAGGAACGAATAACTGCAACAGCATCTTTATCTGCAATCCAGAAACATGTTGAAACTTCGTAAAAGGATGCTGGTCAACACTTATAGTGTTACTAGGCAATTAGTGAAAGTAGATTTGCAGTCACGGCGTTTTCACGATTTCCGACACTAATTCCTCAAAATATTTGGCTTTGTTTGCATTGGTATTGTAACGGAGAAGCATGGACTGGAATGAACAAGCAGAGTATTGTTTTTAGCGATAAATCCCGTTTCTGCTTGTAAACGGATACCCACCGTGGTACAGTATGGAGGGCAACTGTTGAAAGCTCCAAGCCCACCTTCACTGTTGAGTGACACGTTGCCCCCACTGCTGGTGTGATGATCTAGTTAGTCATCTCGTATGATAGACAGAATTGTGGGTCGAATTTTCAAAAATTGCTCGAATCGAAACGTAATAATGCGGAAACGTTGCTATTTGTTGAGAGAAACTCAGTAATAAATTAAACTCAGTAAAAATTAATAATTCTGCACCCACTAGCGCAGGAGGTGTTAATGTGGGTTGTAATTGCAATTCCGGTTGAATTGTATATTTATATATGATTATGTGAATTTGTAGTTCTATAACTCTCCATTGAGCTTATAATGCCCCCCTTAGACTTTATGCCTACTTCATTTGTCTGCGCCTATACCCCTGCTACTTCGCATTTAGCATTAGAGGTTTTACGAAAAAAAAAAAGAAATTCAGATTCATTTGAGCCCAGTGGCGTAGCTAGATATTTTGCCACCCGGGGTGAGTGACTGCCATTGTTTTTTAAGGCTAATTGCCGCCCTCTGAATTGTGATGCCCTGGCCGACCCCCCTTGCCCCTCCCTATTTACGCTACTGTTTGAGCGAACTATGTGCCCGACTTCTCATTTTATTTGAACGGAACATTATGATTCCAGCGTTGTCGCAAATCCACGTGTTTCCGACGTATGACTGAAAAGCCATGTCATTATATCCAATACGAATTTCGCTACTTAGGATCAACTTAGGCTAAAAAATCGCCCCCCCAACCCCACCTCAACAACAGACTTTATCCATCATTTAACAACTCGTCGACAACTTTTTTGAAAAATTACTCTTTTAGGATCGGGGGGGGGCATACACTTTGGAAAACGCTGAAAATAATAAAATTTAAAGATTTATATAAATTGGTTACTGTTCTAATTTTCTATGAAGGCTCAATAATAAGTTATTGCACATGAACTTAAAATTAAGTAATAGCGGATTTTCGCCAAATCTGTTGACCTCAAACCAGTTTAGCGAAAAACACCTTTGTAATGGAGTCCTTTGTAAAGAAATTGTCTTCAGCCCTCATGTTGTTAAATCAATTCTATCGCAAAAAGGTGAAAGCGCAGTCTGCCATTCATAAAAATAAAGGGCAGTAGACGAAAGGGGGTAGGAAATTTTTGGGTCAGTCCATTTGGAAACTGGGCCGTTTGTCGACAGAGAGAGCATCGCATTTTACCCTGCCTGAGGCTTAAAGGGTTAAATTGGTCGGATTATCATGAAACTTCAGTTGTGGCAGTAATTTGAAATTAGTTAACAGGAAATAATACTTTTATGGACGAAAATATCCCCAAATGGAGGGGGATGGGGTCGCTTAAAGACGAAAATTGGCCAAAATTGTGGGAAAAAATACAAGAAATCCCAATTATGAGGAGGTTTCGGTAAACGGTTTACTATAGACAGGTTTGCTGATCTTCCGTCAATCGTAGTGTAATGTTTTGCCTTTCAAAGCAATAGACGGTGCTTCTCCTTTTCCTACACATGTTCTACGGAATAAAATAGAGAGTCAAACATCTGTCGAATGTACTGACCCTAGCTGGTATGACCTCCCTCCACGGTAATTTTGAAGAAGTGAGAATTAGTCTGATAAAAAGGACTTGCTAGAACAGTTTAAAAAGTTCACAGTCTTTATAAATCCAGTCTCTTGAGTGATGTTGGAATGATAACCGATGCAAACACTGAAATATTTATTTATAAAAGTAAATTGAGAAGGAAGAAAAAAATTCCATATTGAATTACAAGAACAACGAGTCCAAAACACAACTAGTCCTAGGGCTTTATATTTTGATGGAAGGACTGATGACACATTAGTCTTGAAGGAAGTAGGAAATAAACGTTACAAAAATATGCAAAAGGGAGAATACATTTCGGTCATTGAAGAACCTGGTTCTGTTTACCTTAGTTATTGTATACCACAATCTAAAACAGGAAAGGCTATTTCAAATATTATTGTATCTAATCTGCATGGAAAGGACAGCGAGCTATCGAATGTAATAGTCATTGGATGCAATGGAACAAACATAAAAACTAGGTGGAAAAATGGAGCCATTAGGTTTATAGAATTTTCCGCCAAGAGACCTTTACAGTGGTCCATCTGTATGCTCCACTTCAATGAGTTGCCATTGAGGCACTTTATTGAAAAGTTAGATGGCAAAACAAATGCCCCGTAGTCGTACTCTGAACCTATCGAAAAGCACCTTCAAAGATGCGAAAAATTACCAATGGCAAAATTTCTGGAAATTCATTGCATAGTTCCAAAGGTGAACAAGGATATCCTAAGCAAAGATCAAAAATATTTACTTGAAATTTCACTGGCCATCCACTCAGGTGTTTGTCCTCCAAATCTTGGCATCCGTAACCCTGAACTGCTCAACCATTCTAGGTTGTTGACAACGACTAATAGAGTCCTTAGACTATACGTTGCTTCCTCAGACCCATCTTCAAACCTTCTTCATATCACAACGTTCATCCTGAAAGTATACTCACCTCTATGGTTCACAATCAAAACCCAACCAGCAATACTTCAAAGCCCAAAACATGTTTTTCAGTGTATTCAGGCTTCCCGATATTTACCAGATCATCTCAAAACAATCATTGATCCAATAATCCAAAACAATGCTTTCATTGCCCATCCAGAGAATTTTTTCTGGCTATTGTGAAAGACGAAAGACGGCATGTCAGAGAGTTTGCTTTAAGGTGCATTTTAAAAGCCAAGGAACGACCAGAGAAATGCAGATCCGTATGTACGTTCATCACTCCTGATTTAAATTTTAATGCAAAAGACTACACGGGGTTGATAACTTGGTCATCAACGAAAATTACCTGTCCTCCACTTCTAGCATCTGCAACATCCGAGGAAATCTTAAACCTCATTTATTCCAAGCAGATATCAACTTTCGAATTAGACGAATTTCCATGTCACACTCGGGCGGTTGAACGTACTTTGAACGTACTCTATTCACAGAAGCAGTGAGCAAAGTATGTGGCGGTGAAGGCAGATATGGTCTAATTAGAGCAAGTTTACTTTCTCGCTGCCAAATGCCATTATTGGAAAACAAAGTCCAGTTCATGGGGAACCAAACCAAATAATAAAGGGAATTAATTTTCCACGTCCAGCTATAGTTGGTTGGTTGGGAAGGGTGTGGGTGGAACTCGAAGTGCGGCCACCTCTTCTGGTGAGTTCGAGGTCGTTTTCCTTTACACTGAATGTGGAATGCAAACAGGCGAAGAGCTGCACAGCAATAGATAATCACAAAGTCTGCGTAACCTGTTTTTCTGAAGTCATGAACGCATCTACGATGTTTCATTTTTTTTCCACAATTTTGGCAGATTTTCTTCCTAAAGCGACTCCCTCTCCCCTCCCTTTAGGGGTATTTTCGTCCATCAAAGTATTATCTTCCGTCAGCTAATTTCAAATTACTGCAATTAAAGTTTCGTGATAATCCGGCCAATTTAAGGCACTATTCAAAAGTTTCTAAAAAAGGTCAATTTATGGCTAATTTCACAAATTTTGAGGGTCATGTGTGACCTGAAGATATTATCCGATTCCAAAACTTATTTTTTCACTGTGTTTATCTCGAGAAAAAGCAACTTTTCCGCACTATTACGTTTCGATTCGAGCAACTTTTGAAAATTCGACCCACCCTAATGGACAGCCACTACTATTCGTTACATTTAACAACACAACGGTGAGTTCAGGGGATCCTACATACTCATATGTCGCTTTTCATGGCAGGCTTAAAAATTGTCATTTTTCTACAAAATAATGCCCACCTGCACACGTCTGCGGTTCCCTGGAAAGTCCCTATTATGCCACCAAACTATCTTGACATTCCTGGTCTCCAGATTTATCACCTATTGCGTATTTGTGATACCATATAGGACGACAGCTTCGACCCTTTACGAATGCGCAAGATCTGGAATATCAGTTGCAGTATCACTGGACAAATCCGTCGCAGGATAGCATACGGCATCTGTATTACTCTATACTCTACCGTGTTTCCGTATATATTCAAGCAATAGGAAACGCTACAAGGTATTAAAGAAAACTTTAAATTGCACCGTTGTTCCACAGCAACTGCTCTGTTTATTGCGAAATTGTAATCATTTATTACAGTCGTTATTACCATAACACGGTAAAGAGCTTCATTCAATTCCTACGCCTTATAGGTGCGCTTTTTTTTTTTTGACACAGCGCTTATAAAAACGAAAAAAAAATGAAATTTAATATGTAAAACTTTCCACTTTCAAGGACCCTGCTCCCCGTTAAAAAATGCAAGGAACTTCGTTGTTTACAATCAGAAAAATGACTTCAATACCCAAGATTCTGTTAAGAATGTAAATACATATATTATGTTTTCCTTTCTCCTGTCCTCATTGAATTTTATACCTTCGATCCATAAAAAATTACTGATAACTCACATTGAAAACCTTTCGCTTTAAACTGAATTAAATCCCTTATACGATAGCCTTTCTTTCAAATACACTCCAATTAAATTTAATGCGTCTGTAACATCAATTCATAGCGTTACGTTTCTTTGACACCATTTAATAAAAAAAAGCTCTAATCTTCAGTAACTCGATATTCTAAATATTTAACTTCGCTTTCCAAGCATATGCGAATATTCAACTTCTTATTGGCACCTGATTATTGTCATATGAAAAATATAATATTTGAATAAGAACTTCGAGCATTTCCTAGCGTATTTGTCTTCATTACCAAATTCCACGTTTCCTAAAAATATTGTGCATTTATTTTCGTAACTTTAATATCAGTATGTTGATTCCGATAAAAATTTAAGTGCTTCAGCAGGCTCTATTCTTGAAAACTAATTCGCCATTTAAAACACAATTTATAATTTTACATCACATAATGTATGGTAATAGAAATAAACCCAAAGTGGCATATTGATTGATTAGGTTATCTGATATTAGTTTACAACTAACGTTGTTATTAAGCTTCAAAAATATGAATAATTCTGTACACTATACCATACTAGACACTCACTGCATGTACTAGGGATCGCAAATTTGTATAACTCAATAAATAATTAAAACAGGATTTAAATTTCACCTGAGAGAAATCAAAATTCTCGAGAAGGTTAACTTTTCAATATCTATTAACACACCTAGGTTAATAATACCTTGAAGTCAAAGTCAAATTTTATCTAATTAATTAAAGCATAGACATTACATTTTAGCTATTGAACACGTTGCATGTAAAAAGAATTTGAAGTCGAAATTTAAATTATATACTTTTTATTTAATATTCCATCTATTGCTTTCATAAATACGAATAAAATATTCATTAGAGCATATCATGAAATAGCTTAATTCTTTTTCGTTAATATTTTTTATTCTCCAACAGATTAAAAATCACTTAGAACTATTCGTTGAAAAAAACATACAAGACTACGTAGATTTATATCAATTTCGTTATATTTGCATTTCATTAACTTCTCAAAATTATTGTGCTTTGAGCTAAATGTGGTTCAAAGACGTACTACAATACTTTCTGAGATAGAATTTTTTTTCTCTTTCAAAAATTTTAAACATCTTCTTAGCACACTGTATATCACAAGAATAAATCTATTCATTCTTTTTTCAATTTTTTAATTGATAAGCCCTTTGCTGTCAATGACAATAGGTTAAGGGTTTCGTTTATTTGTTTTGCACGAACCATCGCAAAAAACAGCTTAACTTTCTACTGAAAAAATTCCAACTTTGCTACACGTGTTATACTTCTACAACAGATACAAAAATAAGAAAATCAGGTCTTTGTGAGGTAATTTTTAATTGAACCATTTTATTCAAAAAATCTTTATCTTTTTGGACAGTATATTACTACAAAATTTAAACATTTTTTACCATCTTTTCCAAATTTGCTTAATTTTCAAAAAAAAAAAGAAAATACGTCACATAAGTGTGCATATTTCAGCCTCGAGTCGCTTTCAAAACTGTCCAGAATATTAAATATATTTGCGCAGTATCATTTCTTATCCTCTTTATATTATCTATCATTTTGGGATAGACTATATTTTATAGTGAAATTTTCGAACACTTTATATACTAATGAAATATAAATCCAACCTGCTAAAAAGCAAAAAAGAGAGTAACAATATAGAAAGAGTATAGCGGAAGATAAAATAGGTCCGATTACGGTGTGAATTAAAATTATTTTTCTTTTTGAAGGATTTATATACTGGTGTCAAAAATTATAGCTACGCTCAATGTTATTTACATGGGAGAGAGACGTTTTACTCTGTAACGTTTGATGTGCTTCATTTATAAAAATCACTTTATAGAATATTAAAGAGCTGTAAACACTTAAGATAATTATAGAAAAATCAAAACTTTTTAGGTATCTTATGAAGGAAAATCCACGATCAAAAATGGTACAAAAATTGTAGGTAGAAAACAAAAATTCGTAAAAAACAGATTTAGGAAAACAAATTTGTTTACATAAGCAACAACAATCATTTTCTAAAATTTTGAATGTTTATGTGTAAACAATTGTTATTGTAAATCAGTTTTCTGCGAATTTTTCTTCTCAACTTTTGTTGTTTGCATCCAATTCAATCGTAGATTCTCTTTCATAGGGTGCCTAGAAAATTTTGATTTATTTTATAATTATGTTAAGTGTTTATAGCTCTTTAATTTTCTGTAAAATGATTTTTTATAAACAAAACACATCGAACATTACACAGCAAAATATGTACCCCATTGCAATAACATTTAGTGTAACCTCAGTTTTGGACATCAGTTTATAACTTCATTTTTTCAGGATTAAAATTCCAAGTTTTAATACATAAAAACGAAATTTTGTAAATTTTCTAATTTGTCCATACAACAAATCAAAACTGTATATAATTTGCACATTGGGGTAGCAGTGTGGTAAAGCGTTTTCTATCATTCTAAAAATCTAGGTTTGATTTCCAATGGACACATTGGACCGTTTTCTTTTCTCTATCATTCCTCATTTCAGGATTTAATTTTTTGGTGACAAGCGTCCAAGCTCTTCAGGAAATTGTAGGCCTTGGCGCAGCACAGTCATAGCTATCCTTGTGTGATATATAGCGAAGCCAAATCTTAGATAGATTCAAATGACAAAGACATTAGTTTTCACACACATATATTGTTTTCAATGATTAACTAAGCAAGTCCGTAATTTGCATCTCTGTAATTTGCATTTGAATGACGTCCGTAATTTGCATTTGAAAATCAGGGACGTCTAAAATGTTCTTTAGAATACTGTGCTTATTTTTATTAGTCTACTTAGAATTTATTATGAACTATGTACAAAAGTTTCACCCATTTCTCATAGCCCTAAATACCTCTTACGACAATTCAAGCCTTCTGAAATGAAAACTCAAGCCTTCTGAAATGAAAACTCACAAATTTCGCTGCGAAGTAATGTTTCATATATTTTTTGTTATGTTGATAAAATATTCTGGAAATTATGTGTTTGTTTAGGATAAAAATCGTAAATTCTGTGCACGCGAAACGAAAGAAATCTTCATTTGTTTTGAAGATCTTCCTTCGTTGCTCAAATTCAAGGAAATTGTTTTTGTTGAAAGAAACCAAACGAGTTTTCTGTCCGTTTGATCTAAATATTGATTTCGTATTTGGAAAAGAATATATTTTTCAGAAGAGAGTAAAATTATTTCATTTTCAAATTTTACCGCCATGGTTTATAAATTGCTTTAATAAGTAATTACGATAGTTTCTACTCTCGCTGGCGGCCAGCCACACATCGACGATGTGAAATAAAACGTCTCGATGCAGTTAAAATGTGACACACAGTAAACTAAAACCAAAATACTATATACTAGAGAAATAGCAAAATCCAGCACTAAGTGAATGACCGCATTACTGGATGCGTCTGTATATCATTCATTAATGGGAACAATTGCTCAGTCAACGGTTTCACCCATATCTAGTAGTATGTACGGAATTTCTTCACTTCATAGTCTCCACTAAAATATGCGGTAGTTGCATTTAACCTTCGTGGTGGTTATTTATAAGCTGCGGTATTATTTGTTCTAGTGATCCAGCTACCCAGGAGTTTTCACGGCTGCATCTTTCAAATATTGTCCAGTTTTATTTAAAAGTACAATTCAATCCGGGAAAGGTATCATCATCATCATTGAATTATCGGCTATCAAGCACTCAACTTTATTTCAGACGTATACAACCGGTGAAACAAAAATCTGAACACCTGTGTTGCCATTCGCGCAATAATTGTACTACAGAAAATTCAAAGGTGCCAATCGATAGGGGACAATGAAATCTACCCGTCTGTGTGCTTAAAATTTGAAAAAGAACCGTCTTTATAGTAAAACTTGCAGAAACTTTGAAAATTCTAAGGCAACAACTGGTTTTTACTAAATATTTCGAATTTGCAACCAAGAAAAAACCAACCCTAATACTAAATTTCAATTCATTTGGTTCAAGGGTTTATGAGTTTTGAATATTAGAAATATTGAGCTCATAATGTTAAAATATTCCATGGTATTTTTGCGAATATCTCCCGAAATATTCATCATATCTCTTCACCATTTTATCGAGTTAAAGTTTAACAGCCCAAACAAAATTTATGATATTTTTCAATTTTAAAACAATGTCTAATATGAGATGTAAATTATGAAAATCATAGTCGATAAAGTTATGAATAGAAACATAATAATTTGCTGACATAAATTAAAACCTTACTGTATTTTACCTACTATGAGAAATTTCAAAGTAATCGGATCAGTAATTTTTTATGCTTAATATTAATTAAAGCGACGGTTTAGGAGGGCATAGCATAGTTACAAAAAGTTAAAAAAATGAAAAAAGAAATAAAATAAAAATTAATTTATGCTTTAAAACTGTTGTCGATTGACATTTCTTGATGACCATTAGGCAGGCATATTGGTAAATTTATTTTTAAGGAAAATCAACGGTTATTATAACCTTTCGATTTCAACAGATCTGATCAGAAAATAGAATTTCCGACCTGCAAGTTTGTTTTTTTATTATGGTGATGGGACGATCCGTCACTTGGTTAGGCTAATAGGCTGAACAGTTGAAACGTTAATGATTGCAGCATGTACAATTCTTATCTGTTTAAATCTCAGCAGTTGCACTGCAGGTGGCCCATCACAGTGCACTAAGCCCATGTAGACATTTTATGGAATATCTCGAGTTTTAATAGTCAGAATGACATCGAAATTTTAAATTAGCATAATTATATAGTCTAAAATCTGATTATGATATCAAATTTAGATATTGTCATTGGAATTTTCAAAGTTTCTGCAAGTTTAAATATGGAGACGGTCCCTTATGCAAATTTTGTGCACATGAATTGGTAGATTTCATTGTTCACTAACTATTGGAACCTTTGAATTTTCTTTAACATAATCACTGCATAAATGGCAAACTGGTGTTCGGATCTTTGTTTCACCGGTTGTACATTTTAGATATACATTTTTTTATCAAACTTTTTTATACAGAGGAACCCTTTCATTATCACATGTCCAGTCACGGAACCCTCCTATAAATAAAATTCAAATAAAACCTAAAGGGTTATTATTTATCACTAATTTGATATAAACATAAAAATAATCAATAAATTAGCGTAAAAAGGTAGATACTGTTTTCTATTGGTTACAGAATATTGGTTGCGGTTAGATGATTTATCTAAGCGGCTGTCATGGGAAAATTGAAGAATTTGCAGATTTTCTTGAAATTTTCGGCCGTATGTTGCAAATTACTTACAGAACCTCGGAGTTCCGCGGCACGCATTTTAAGAAACACTGCAGTAGAGGAAGGGGCTTTTTAAATAAAAAAAGACTTGTTAGAAATTTCAACTGAAAAAATAAAAATTTATTTTTAGTTTTGAATATTTCAAAGCAATACACACTTCTTACTACGTTTTTTTTTTAAGTTGAAATACGTTTATGAGAGCTTTTTCTTGCTGTCCTTTAAGTATTTTTTATTGGAAGTAGGGTTTTTCATTATTATTCAGTAAATCTCCATGTGCTGAAGATATTTAAATCCAGTTGAAGTTCTAGGACCCTAGGAGGAGTGACTTAGATATTTTGTCAAATTTTAAGCGCATATCGAAAACCGTTTTCTCGATTTAATCGGAAAATTTAAATGTGC
The DNA here is from genome assembly GCA_006491805.2 of Dysdera silvatica. Classification (NCBI taxonomy): domain Eukaryota; kingdom Metazoa; phylum Arthropoda; class Arachnida; order Araneae; family Dysderidae; genus Dysdera; species Dysdera silvatica. The sequence goes on from QLNU02015360.1 coordinate 140,301,928, forward strand.
ATAAAATCAATAACGTTGACAAGATCGGTATTTGTCATTTTAATTTTATTAATGTCACCAGTGAAGTACCCGATGAAAATGCATTACTACACAATTTCTTTCTTTCTTTCTTTTTGGTTTTACGGCTCAAAGACTACAGTGGTCATGCTGCGCCGGGACCTACTGTTTTCCGAGGAATCCGAACCTCTTAAGGCCTAGGGAACCAAACCCCGGACTACAGTGAGCAGTGCGATCTTTATGAGATCTCTGAGTAAGCGTTCTTTTTGCACTGCTGGGAGTCGAACCCGGATTAGCCGCGCAATAGGAGAACGCGTTACCACACTGCGCCACCGCAGGGCACTACACAATTTAAAATGATATAATTGTGTCATACTAAAATTAAAAGCGAGTGTTTGGATCGTGAATTAGTCTAAAAATATGATTATCATGAATTATCATGATACCCTATAGAACTGTTATGTCTTTGTTGAGATTTTGTCTTAATGCATATAACAGAGTAATTCTTAAAACCATAGTAAAATTCTGTATAAGCATTTTCACGTCGGAATTGCTATTATGGTAATCATAAATCCTGTTCAGATTTCTTCACGTTTACATATTGTTATATACATACGTTGGTTAAATTTGTAATAATTAATAAAACTCAGAATAGTTTTTGTGTGATAAACATTACCAGTGGTAAGATTATGATTGTTGTAAACCCATGCTATTCTTTTACTTTCCTACAAGGCATACTGTTAACCCACCAACTCTTAGATTTTTAAGCGGTTTTCTCTACACCTCTCCACACATGGCTTAGTACATATTGCTGTGACACTTTACTTCCTGTCGCTGTTGTAATCTAACATATTGATTCATAAAGGGCAAAAGACATTGAATCACTATCATCAGCACCAACAACCATCATCAACATAAACGTAGAGTTAATTAAAAATTGCCCCTATCCAATAATTAACCAATGTTTAAAATAAATTGCAGTTGTTCATACATTGTTATATATGCATATAATATGTTCTTGCCGTCCCAACGCCCTAGAATCTTGAAAATTCTACATTTATGATCATCAATTCACCGCAGGGCGAAAGCCCCTCTATCGTCTCCTATACCTTTAGGCTTTCTTTGAGCATAGTTGACCATCTAAACCCATTAACATGACTAGGTGGGTTGCAGAGTAAGTCGACAGTTTTGTGAGGAACTCCTATTATCTAGGAATCTAACCCTGCACCCAAATGGTCAGAAAAGATGCGAAGCATCCAGTGTCATCGAGATTCTAATCCCGGTTTTCCTCATGGTAGACCCTCGCGTTTTACCTCCACCGACCTCATCCTATATACACGAAACGTACATATCATACCACACGTAATGTACAGCGGAATTATCAATAGTGAACTGCGCTCAACAAATCGTAACGAACCGTATTCATTAGACCAAAACTGTAATCGCTCGTTCCAAAACGGAAACCTAAGAACCTAGTAGAAAAAGATTTTCTACGCGTCAACTGCGAAAATCTAATCGCCAATTGCGACTGGATTTTGTAGGCCCTATAACGATGAGTGTGTATTAACAGCAGAGCGAAACAACTAACAGCTGTAATTCAAATAACAAAACCACTTGAAATAACTCTTAAAAACGTAAAATCCTCAAAAATCAGGTCTTGTCGAAAATCCATACTCCAAGCACAATTGCGACAGTACTAAAAAACATACTGACTCTTTTCCATATCCATAAGCAAAACCATACATCTATTGAATGGAAGAACGCTCATAGATTTAACGCATCTAATACGATTAACAGAAATTAAAGGGCAAGTTAAATAACGTATTTAACGTGCTTGTAGCTTCTACGAAGATAGAAAATAAATCTCTGCTCACTGCCACCGTGTTCAATTTAAATTCCAAGAGGAATAAGATATTCCACGGCCTTTTCATTCGCCACTTGCAATTAAAGAGTTGGGAATTTTAATCTGAGCGTTTAAATTTGCGCCTACTTTATGTCATGGGAGCCAGAATGAGAGCTTTACATGTTCGTGTTCATGCAGAATCATTGTCCGATTCAATCAACATATATTTCCTACCTTTCGCATACAAACTAGTTAACTTCGAACTGTTTGATTCTCGTAGTTTAATATTTAAACCGATACGAATGTTATTAGAATGGAGTGTTTATTAAACCAGTTTAATCTAACGATATTTTCGGTTTGAAACAGAGGCATGCAATCACGTATATTATGCGAGCGAGATAAGCACAACCAGCACTTCTTACGGCTCATAACATTTATAACATATATAATATTATATTTAGTTTAGATATAACGAAGAGCTGTCCTTTGTCAGAGCATGAATTCTCAGATGAATATTAAAATTGGATTTCTCTTCCCAAACGCATAAATTAAGCTTGATATTCCTATTTCGAACTGTCTACACTAGATAATAGAATATTATAAATATTCAGATCTATTTACTTCGTTTAAATATGCATATTAGTCTAGATGGCAAAATGAAAATGGGTATGCGTAATTTGGACTTAATATTTCTTGTATTCACTTCCAATATGAAAAAGGTAGTGTTGAAGTACTTAACCCACATTGGCAAAATTATCTTATTTGCCGTAATATACACTCAGTGGCCAAAAAATATAAGGGACACCCCTCATTGAAACTTCGACGAGTCCGTTAATGATATACGGTGACGTAATAACGATGAGTTGCATATAAAAAGCACGCTCGGCAACACGAGAACTAGTTACCATTGCAGTTAGCCTCAACATAGAAAAGACGATTTAAGCGACTTTGAACGCGGCATGATCGTGGGAACAAAAATGAGCGTTTCAAGTATTTCTGAAACTATACAAGAACAAATCACACAATTTTTTTGTGCAATTAATTTATAAAACGCTAAAATAATTTTTAAAAAAACAACGTAGCTATTAGCTCTTTCCATAGCGCAACAGCTATCCTCGTCAGGGCATGGCCGCTTCTGTTTATCTCCTTGTTAGTCGGTGTTGTCATTACATTGGTTAGAAAGTTGATTGGATGGAGAAGTTAAGTGTATTGGTGGTGTCTTCTCTAGCCGTGAGACACAAAAGATTTTTCCAAGTGGGTGAGATAGAGTTACTAAGGAGTTCATCATTAACTGAAACGTTGATGTTTGCTAGAATGTGAAATGCCTCAAAGAAACTGAGATCAAGTGTTGAGTTGACTTTTTTAATAATATGTGCCTTTGAGAATAAGAACTGGTATCCGAATTCCCATCAGTATTTTGCCGGAGCTGATTTATGAAATCCTTGCTTTCTAATATAAGATTCACCTTCTTTAATCTGAGACGCAGTGTATTAGTGTTTGGACAATAAATATTTGGCCACATTGGCACGGAATGGAATATATGTCCCAGCTGTCGGAATCCGAGATCGTATTTTTAAAAAGAGAAACCCTATTTTGTTGATTGGAGTAAGACGAAAGTTGAATTTATGCAGAACCGCAGCAATTTTAATAAAAAATTTCAGAACATAAGAAATGTAAAGTCTTTAGGTGCTGAAGGATCACTGGAAAGGGAAGCAGGTTCAGGTTTAGCGAGTTTCATAAAGATATTATCAATGACTGTTGGATTGTAGTCGCGGATGTGGCAATTTTTCGAATATAGCGAAGTTCATTAGTTAACGCATCACTTATGGATGAAAATTTGACGCCACGAGACACCAACCAATAAAACGAGCTCATTTTCTGGCTTTGTGGATGAGCCGATAGAGCGTGAGGAAGAAGACTAACTGAATTGGGTTTTCGGTAGACACTGGTTTGGACGCTAGTAGGTGTTCTATGAACTAAAACGTCGAGGAAAGGTTGTAAACAGTCTTTTTTTTCCTTCGAAAGTAAATTGGATGTTAAGATCAATGGTGTTTAGGAGGTTGATGATCTGTGAAGCATCCGTATGGTTTATTATTATTATAACGTTTTATAAATTAACTGCATCAAAAAAAATGTGTGATTTTGGCTTCTATTGATTTGTGCAGTGTGTCGCCACTAAACCGATTTCTGACACTTTTAATATTCTCTGCTTTTCTCGTGTAAATAGTATGTAATAGGAAAATGTTTTTAAACGGAAGAGGTAGCAGGCGACTGACGGGGATCATGAACCGTAACAGAAGGGCAACAGCACGACAAATTTCAGCTTAGTAGAATGCACGCGAATCACAAAAGCATATCCGAACGCACAAAACAACGGACCTTGGTACGGATCGGTTTTCATGGCAGAAGACCTTCAATGGTATCTTTACTATCATTGAAAAATTGGAAAACGCGCCTGCTATGAGCCCAAGAGCATCAGAATTGAGCATCTGACGAGTGAAAAAAGGTCGCTTGGTCTGAGGAGTCTCGATTCTTTCTCCCTCCCTCCATACTGATAAGAGGTCAAAATAATATGGTGCAAGCAGCACAAATCTATGAAACTATTCTGCTTATCGACAGCCCTTCAATTGGGTAGTGATGGTGGAAATACAGTCTAGGAGATGTTTTCCTGAGATACATTTAGTCTATTAATTCCATTGAAAACGCATTTAGAAACATCAGCGCTTATTTTAATATTGACGCCGTTCAAGTGCTCCTGATTACGGCTACAGTATCTCTTGATGCAAATAGTCATTTTCAAAAGAGCAGTGCACTCTGTAACTCTGCTCTACTGGTCTCAGATTTGTTTGAGTAACACGATTGTGAGTTTCAATTGCTTCAATGGCAAGCGCAGTCGCCTGATCCTAACTTCGAATAACATTTGTGAGATGGAGTGGAAAGACCTAGTCTAAGCTTAGAAACGCCACTACGCAATTTGCATGAACTAAGAGTTGCCATTATGTCGCCATGAGCTAATAATTTTCCCCAACAATGTCAACAAATTGTTGAGTTCATGCCCAGAAGCTTATCAGAAATAAGGTTCAAGCGACTGTATAGAAAATAGATCCACAAAAGTTCATATTATGAACATTTAATCCGCATTCTAAAAACCCTGTGGAGGTGCAATGGAAGCGCGTTCATCTAGCTTGTCATTAAACTTTGTTCGACTGCTAACGATGCCGAAAGAAAAGAACATTTATATCGAATAGCTGCTCGCTATA
>QLNU02015360.1:140307127-140320317 GCA_006491805.2 Dysdera silvatica
ATTCTAATGATTAATGCTATAAAAAACTTTGATAGCAAATAAATCAGAGTGATACACTGCATGAAACTAAAACAATTATCAACTTAAAACGACTGTAGTTCAAATTTATTGCTGTTGTTTACTATACTACATGGTTGGTTCTGTAAGCTTAACGACGGAAAGAATTGGTTTAATCTCGCAAATTAAAAGTACATTTCAAGAAGGGCTAGTGAGTAAAACACACCAAACGGTCATTGATATTTTTTTTCCAAGGCAAATAAATGTTAATACTATTTGACGCTTTGTTGTGAAATTACTTCTTGTTAAGTCTCTTAAAAAAGGGAGCTGGCGCATCAACCATTTAGATGCCATCGTATCATGTGATCTCATTCACTGCTGTATTAAAGTTGAGTGATTTACAAGTGCGTTATTTTTAATAAAATAGGGTGAAATGGGTGGGTGTGCCGCTGTGAAATGTTCAAGTCACTGGAGGAATGAAATAGAATACTTAGGTTTGTAACAGATCCTGTAAGAAGAAAATTATCTACTAATTTTCCAATGGTAAACGTTGTGGTATGAAATTGGAAGTGTACAACAAAATGGCTGCCGATGAGTTGGCCTATGGTTTTAGGGGCTTTGCTTGTTATAGTCGACAATTGCTTACGTTCTTGTATCTTAAACTTGTCTTATGTGCTCAATAATATATAAGTTTCGAAATGAAGTATTTAAATGAGTGAAATATAATAATTCAGCTACTTCAAAATGACCCACGTTTTTACGGCCGCCCTTCTTTTACGGACAAATTTTATGTCCGGCGAGTGTCTGCTAATGAAGGGTTTCACTGTATATGAATTTGAGGGAATATAGTGTGAGAACCTGAAAGATTTTTTAGAAGGTTTGGAATCACTACATTAACATATTTGATTAAGATATACATATAAACAGGCAAAAAGAGCAAGTCTTAAAAACCGACCAGGTCGATGTTTAAAGTTAGCGGATTTTTTTTTTTTTTTACTTTTGATTTCATTCAAAGTTTTTTTTATTTAATACAATAAAATTAAAAAAGAGCATTAGCAACGAGAAAACACTTACAAAATTCCTTTAACGTCCTTACAATAATTCAGCTATAATGAATTACGTTCTACTTTTATTTAAAGACTAATTATTACGTCTGCAGATTATTCCAATGCCGTCATTACTAATTAACCAATCACCACTTTAACTATTTACGAATCACTAATACCTAATTAACAAACACCAGATTAATCAGTCATTAACTAACCATTACCTAAGCACTAATCAACTAATCACCACAACATTAGCTATGTTTGCCATATTATAGAAACCCTTTATCTTACCCTTTTCACTCCAGACATACAGACAAAATTAAATAATAATATTAATCGAAACCCCCTAATAACGCCATAAATGCATTTTAATAACCTCAACAGAGATTATTATGTCGACTGTTTTCTAAAATATACCCACACTGTTTGAGATAAATATACAGGTTGTCAAAAAAACCCTGACCGCCCCTCTATTTCCTTAAATATTGATTCTTTACATATGTATTAAATTAAAAAGTCGCATAAAAGAAGGTGCAGAATTTTATGAAATTGATTAAAATTGCAGAGGATTATTTTTCGAAGAAATACAAAATTTAAATTTTTATACAGTCCCTGTACACAAAAATGTCCATTTAGTAAAATGTTCCCCACACTATTGAAAGTATCAATAATATTAATAATAATGGTAATAAGAAATAATGAAAAAAAGTATATCTATATAGTAATAAGTTTTTTTTTTATGCTTAAATTTATTTTAAACTGTGTGTTTTGTGATTAATGTAAGTACAACAAATATTAGTGTACATGTTCTGAATTCGATTACGAGTAGCGAAATATTTAATTTTCTCTAAGAGGACAGTTATATCCAAGGATGTAGCCCTAAATGAAAAATTTTCCTTGATCCCAGTGTTATGGGGATTTTTCAAAATCCTGGGGATAAAAGTAAAACAATATTAAGGGGGCAGGTAAGGCGCCCTTTCCGGATAGCAAGCCCCCCCCCCATGAAAAATCCTTGTCGTGCCTCTGGTTATATCCATAAGTTTTGGAAGCATTAGAGTATACCAAAACAAAAAGGTCTAAATATAGGCCAGACGATATTTAGACTTACGTAGGTAGCCCGTATTTAGACCATTTGCTCAGTGAAGCTTAGAGAGCTTCAGCAGCTTAGGCAGCCATTACTACGCAACTGTATTCGTTATACGATTTATGTGAAAATAAATTTAAAATGTCAGTAATATGGTGCATTTACCAAATTAATTCTTAGTTAAACATATTATTGTTACGAAAATAGAACAAACATACCTATAAAATGTTTTGCGATGGTAAAATACACGAAATAATACGTTCCGTAACACAACACCCGAACAAATAGAGTGCAAGTAATCTACTGTTCCTCTTTTCTTCCTTTCGTCTTGAATCAAAGTTTCGCATAACTTTCGCTAAAGGACGGCACTCGCCAGGCCCTGAACTTCAGCTAGCCTAAATTTAGACTACCTCCTCTACAATAGGTCAATATACAAAATTTCAGCATTCTAGTGGAAAAAGAACCAGAGATATGAAGACCCAAAATAACGTGACTTAGCAGAATGAATTACCCCTTTTCCCGGCATGTAATGTACCTATTGCTTCCTTCAAAAAGTGTTATAAGTCAGTTAACTTGGGCTTTCATATCTCTGGTTCTTTTATCCACTAGAATGCTGAAATTTTGTATATTGACCTATTGGATTATGGGGCACATTTCACTTATTGGAAATTTTTGTGTACGGGGACTGTATAAAAACTTAAATTTTGTATTTTTCGAAAAATAATCCTCTGCAATTTTAATTCATTTCATAAAATTCTACATTTTTTTTACGCTACTTTCTAGTTTAATATATATGTCTAGGCTCAATATTTAAGGAATGAGAGGGGAAGTCCAGGTTTTTGGGACACCCTGTATAGGCTATAGCATTTTCCATTTTTAGAAAAGCAACTCATTTACATAATGTTATATATATATAGCTATAAGTATTTCGTTTGGATTTTGTGGTGGTATAATTTTTTTGATTATGTTTCTCTGTCAAGTTATGAACATTCATACATTATAGTATATGTAAAATTATAATTTATTTCAATTTTTTTTGTGGTGGTGGGGATTTTGGCCTTACGGGGGCCCATATATAATTCTACGCCTATAGGTGGAATGCGATATTGGTACGGGAAAAATTTATAAGCTGTGAGACAGCCTTTACAAATCTTTATTTAAAGGTCCAATCTGCGTTTATGGCTTGTTAAACAATCTTTATACGCTCTTACACGATACATCATTTATTGATGCGAAAATCCAGACTGATAAAACAAAGACCTTGCCAAAGGGCAATACAACACTGAAAAATTTGCGTAGCTGGACAAACGCCAGAACGAGTTCATTTGGAAATTATCACAAATGCCTTGCATAATGCGGATTTTGAAGCACGATCACGTGTAAGGATTTGGAAATTAGCAAAGAATTAAAATGTCTTCAGGATTTTAAGATGTACTAAATTTTAAGTGTCACAGGATTAACACATTTTTCTTTAAATAGAATATCTGGAAACAACTAATATCGTAATAAAGTATCGTCTGCCTATCAGAAGATCTACCATCAGATTTCGTGATAGAATATTGTCTCACAAGAATTTGTGTTGGACTTCCTGGTAGATAGGAAATATGTTTCTTTGGTAACAAAATAAAAAAATACTTTTACCAGTTCTCCATAACAACTGTTTTCAATTTACAAAAGTTATATTAAGATATTCAAGAGCTAGTAAAATATTTAAATATATATATATATATATATTGATATAATTCTATAGTAAATTCTAAAATATTTATAAAGCGAGTAACACTTCTAATTCCGACCACTTTTCAGAGTTCAATAATTAAAATATTAAATTTTCTATTACAAAGATGGCATATAACGCCATTGAATCAATGATGTTTTTTTACCCATTCAGACATATGGTCTCTGAATCATTTTGTCGACCGTCTTCAACAGCAATATTGAATTTCCCCAAAATTTGTTTACTGCCTTTAGTGTTTCCTAAAGCCAGATGAAAGCCAAAAAGATGTTTTTTTCTAAAAGTTTCAGTAATCTGGGTTCTTCATCGAAATCGGGATGAGAGTTTAAAAAAAAAAAGTTTTCTAAAATTTAAATTCGGATTTAAACCAAAATAACGATTTTAATGACAAAACCTTGAACGGGAAGATCACCACTAAACAGTTTACTTCAGTCAAAGTCGTAAGACAAACGGGAAGATTTTTTTTTCGTTTATAATTTTTATGGCGGAAGAACAGCAAGGGTTATACTGCGTCGGAACCTACAAGTTTTCCGAAGACTCTGAACCTATTATGACCTAGAGAACCAACCCTCAGACAAGAGTGTGCAGGTAGTTTATTTAGCATTATTTTCTTTCCCCACGGGTGGGGTTTGAATCGTGAACAATGGCGCGCTAGGCAAACGCGTTACCATTGAAAGGCCTAAACAGAAAGTAATAATATAAGCAGAAGGTAAAGTTCCCCTTTTCTCAGTTTCCAAAACGTGGTCGTTTCGAGAGGGGGATGATTTGTAATAGTCTTTGAATGACAGTAAATTTAGCATTGCATCTATAGGGAGAGGAGGGGGGAGTTTCGAGAAAAGGCGGCCGTTAAGGAAGGTGGTCGCTTAATAGAAGTGGTGGATTAGAGACGTTTTCGCACGCATACTCTATCTTATTCCATTACATTTAACGTTGTGTTTAATTAATAAATTTTACATTGTTTTATAGTAATTTGTATCATACTTTAATACCTAATTGTTTTTTCCTGAATTCATAAATCTTTGTCCGTATTTTCGTTGTTTTTCATAATTGACTTCCAATTGTTTCGTTGCACTACTTATATTGACTATGTAAGGAAATATAATAAAAACTGACAAACTAGTTTAAACGTCTATTTCCCATTTATGATATTTATGTCCACTAGTAAAGACTTTAGCAGGGTTTAAGCTGGCTCGAAACATGCTGTCGCAAAAATGCTAAAATGGGGCAAAAAAGTTGTAGCAAAATGCTAAAAAATATTAGTTGCTTTCGTTGCTCGAAAAATCGTATCAATGAAATTATTTATATCAACGATGCTTAACAGGTGCTGTTAAGAATTTTGAAGAGGAAACAAAAAGGAACAAGAAAAGATCGCTGAAGTGCAAAACGGATATTCTGGAATCGAGGAATCCTGTTTTCAGAGAATAAACTGTGGTTAAAAATGCCTGTCGCATTTTCGCGATGGGCAATAATTTTTTCTTCGCATTTTCGAGCAACTCGTCGCATTTTGCGAAAAATGCGACTGCAGCTTAAACCCTGGACTTTAGTTTTAGGATCTAATTAGGTATTTTATGAATTACATTTTAATAGTTTTAGCTAGCAGTTTGAATTAACTATTATTTTAGCTTAATTATAAATAATTTATTATTTTAGTACAATATAAATATATACCACTCTCTTTCATATTATGACTGATATTTCAAAATGCTTTTTTTAGGAGGTACTCTTTGTTTGTTTGTTTTGTGGTTTTACGGCTCAAAGACTACAATGGTCATGCTGCGCCGGGACCTACTGTTTTCCGAGGAATCCGAACCTCTTATGGCCTAGGGAACCAAACCCCGGACTACAGTGAGCAGTGCGATCTTTAGTCCGGGGTTTGGTTCCCTGGGCCTTAGAGATTCGGATTCCTCGAAAAACAGTAGGTCCCGGCACAGCATGACCACTGTAGTCTTTGAGGAGGTACGCACAATCGATAAAGTAGAATTAAACTTTCTTTGTTTATATTTTATGATCCAAGGACAGCAAATATCATGCTGCGCCGGGACCTGCAGTTCTCCGAGGAATTCGCACTGCTTCTGTCGAGATAAATGCTCTAGACAACGGAAGAGGAAAAAAAAAGGAACACGTTCCAAGATACCATTGGAAAGGAATCCGGGTTAATAGAAGAGCAGACAAATGCGTTAGCACTCCACGCCACCACAGGGCAATGGACTTACATTTTCCCCCGAGGAATCCGAACGTCTTAAGACCTAGGGAACCAACTCCCGAACTGCAGTGAATAGTAAGTTGTTGTTTTTTTTCACGGGTGGGAGTCGAACCCGGACGGACAGCAGGTTTTGTGAACGCGTTACAACTGCAGGGCCTGTATTGAACTTAGCATTGGTGAGTTCCAACATTTTGTTTACATTTACATACAAAAGGTTAAACACTGGTAAAATAGCAAACGAAAAAATAAAATTGCTATTTTACCAATGTTTAAACTTTTGTATGTAAATTTCTTCCCTGGTACTTTGTATCTTTTTTCTATTCTGTTTACGTAGTGACAACACATGCACAGATAATTTTTCAACTTATATACAATATAGTGTCAACTTTTATAAGACAATAAAAATATTAAAATAGTGGAAAATTATAAATTGAGAACAATCACGGATTATAAAAGACGAGAGCATTTTAATTTAAGAAATTGGATTTAAATGTAAGGCGAAGAACATTCAGTATCTTTGGCGAGCATTTTTCCCCCATCTGTGAAAAAGAATTTGGATTTTTATTTTATTTTTTATTTATTTACTTCCGTACTTATATTACATTGAAATGTATTACACTGCAAAAGAAAATAATATTTAAGAAAAAATACGAAGAAACAAATGAAGATGAGGGAAAACATCTGAAAAAGACCGCAAAGGTCTGATGAGTCAGACGAACCCTAAAATTAACAAATCACAAAAACATACACAACAAACAATTAAATCAGGGAACATTTCTACACTCATTACAAGTCCCAAAATTACACTATGATGTCGGAGCTTAATAAATCAATGAGCCCACGTTTAAAAATGAGAATTTTTTTTAACTAACTATGAAGTATAATAGAGTATAGAAAGAGATGTAAAAAAATCTTCCCTCTTCCGTTTACTTTCGGTCTGGATTTATCGTAATTGCAACCTTCTGGTAAAGGAACCTAGAAATTTGAGTGAGAAAGCCCTTTGTATTGGTTTTTCTCAACGGAGGTAAAAAGACAGCCTTTGTGCCGCTCAACACCTTACCCCATTTTAAATTTGTTGCCACAAAAAAGCTTCAAATGTCCCCATCCTTCTTCTTACCATAATCCGAAACCAAGTGTAAATCAACTCCATCAAAATATATCGCGAACATGAGCACTGTCGAACCGCTTTTCCATCATGCCTCAAAACGTCTGGTCAGACGTGTGTGAGACTCATAAATTGGACGTCTTCTACATGCTCTTCGACACTTGAGGTTAGCCGGTTTTGTATCCAGATGACCCGTTTTCCATTGCTCAAACTAGTTTTTGTCTCGCAAAAATTAATAAACGTCATTCTTCGGGCTCAGTAATTCTTATGTATGACCACCTATGGTCGGTCTTCACTATGCTGGTGATTTGTGGTAAGAACGGACGTTTTATGGGATGATAGGACCATTATTTTTTCATTAGACATCGGCCTTTGCTTCGTATCTACACCGGCTAATCCGACAGAAGACCATTTTCCATGACATATTATCATAAAAGACGCAATTTTTAATGAGCGTTAGAGGGGATGTCGACGGCGATACGGTAATCGAAGAAATAATCCTTGTATGAATTTGAAAAACACCCGTTTTTTATCCGCAGTCAGCAGGTAAACAGGAATATGACTGGTTGACTTATAGCTGAAAGGTCGTAAAATAGACTTGAGCTTATCTTTTAGAGGTTCGTTCACCGTTGCCAACTCGTTTCGCAGCGGTCTTGAGTCGTGCATTAGCAGACGAGCTATTCGTATGAAGACCAAGTTTGGAGTATGGCGTACGTCTTACTTATCATCCCTGATACCACAGTGGAATTCGAGGACACTGTACACCGCCGACATAGTGGTGCACGTAATGCATCTAATGGTCTTAGTGTTGATTTTAGCACAGTGGTAAACAAATTATTCATTATGTCTGGGGAAAATGGCTTTTATAGCCACATATGCCTGTGTTTTTTGCCCGATAAAGCTATCAAAGGCGTTAGTGCTGCCCTACGAAAAGTTTACTTTAGATAGAGACTTATACGCTTGTTTTTTAACAAATTTTTGACAACTTATACCAGTGATCCCCAACCTTTTTCAAGCCGCGACCCACTTTTATAGTAGCCAAGTAATCCGCGACCCCTTTTACAGTAACCAAAAGATCCGCGACCCCCTTTGTCCGCCATATATTTCCATAATAAAAGCATTTTTAACAGAGTAAAGAAAAACACGGTAAATACATATATATATTATATTAGTATATATATATATATATATATATATATATATATATATATATATATATATTACATTAAATATATATATATATTACATTAAATATATATATATATATATATATATATTTTATTAAATATATATATATATATATATATATATATATATATTACATTATATATATATATGGAAAAGAATTGTGTAATTATATATATTATTGATATAGAGTTAATAATCATTAGTAGAGGAATATTGCAATGTGTGTAGCCATGTTGAAATATAAAAGCATTGGAAACATTTGGTATGAAATTCCTTATAAAAATAATTGCAACTAAAAATAGTTGCGGCGACCCACAGAAACCTGTTCGCGGCCCTTGACAGTCGCGACCCCTAGGGTGGGAACCACTGACTTACACGCTTGATTTTTTAACAAATTTTTGACAATTTATACGCTTGATTTTTAAACCGTCTCAATCGTTTTACTTCAAAAGTCAAGTGAAGCAAATTATATATACAATATAATTAAAATGATTTCATTCTCTCAAAATGCTAGCTTTCTCGGTGTAGCACTTCAGTCCAACCTTAAATGGGATATTCAGATTAACAACATCTGTACTGAAATTGGTAGAGATATCGAAGTAATTCGAAGCGTCAGTTATTATTTATTCACTACAATTCTTCTTCAACTCTATCACTCTATGATTTTCTTATTTTCTTTATTATTGCCTTTTAATCTGGGGTAACACTTACACGTCTAATCTCACTAAACTTATCTGACTTCCAAAAGGTACCTCCGCCTCCTAAACTATCAAACCCATTCAGAACTGGAGAAATAATTTATGACCATCAGATTTTGTTGATCGAAAATTTATTTACTTACAAAGCTTCCATCTTCTTGTTTAATACTATACTAAAAGACACTCATTCCGGTTTCATTTCATTGCAATTTCCTCCTCATACCCACTTTACAAGAAATCCTGACGTTCTAATACTAGAGTACTCACGAACGAAACCTGGACTCTCACGTGTTCGTTGCTTTGGCCCTAGGGTGTGGGATCTTCTTCCTAACTCACGCAAGTCTATTCATTCTTTAACCAAATATAAAAAACTTATCCGCGCACATATATTGAAGTGACAATTATGATACCATCATTTCTTGCTTAATTTATACCTTCCACGCCTATACTGCTCAACCAGCTCTTTTAGTTTACTTCATTTTGTTTACTTATTACTTCCGCTTCTATTAATTATATCCCATTCTGGGCAGCAGAGAATTTGTCACACCCCAAAGTCTTTTCCCCTTAGCTGCCTGGACAGATCAACCTAACCAATCAGTAGTAAATACTATCAGGGCCCGACTTAGAAATTCTGCGTCCAGGGGCAGATATCCATGAAAGGGCCTCCACCCCTCATGTGTCCACGATAGATTTCTGATTACTATATTTATTATCATTATACATATGAGTGAAAGAATTTTATTTATAAGACTATGGTAGATATAACGTATTATCTAGGTATGCTTTCCTGGTCTTAAGGGAAAGGAGCTAGTAAAGGATTTTTTAAATCCTGAAAAGTCTTCGGATTGCCAATAAAACAAATATTAAAATTTTTACAAATGTAATGGACTAAATTTAGAGGGCCACCTCCAAATCGGGGGCCAGGGGCGACTGCCCCGTATGCCCCTTTGTAATTCAGGCACTGAATACTATATCATTTGATGAAATATAATATTGTATTCGTCTGAATAAAGTTTTATTTGATTTGATATAGAAATGTAGAATTTGCAATAAAATTATATACTTCATTCCTCATTTGTACGTTAATACGTATTCTTTATAGATATGGCTTAATTTTTACTTAACAACACTAGCAAGGACGTTTGCAGTTGTGATGTAATGTATAAAAGCATAGAGACACACCACGAGTTAACATTAAAGCATTAAATTTATGATGGACTAATAATATTTACTGGAGACTTACTTTCGGAATTCAATTCTTATATTTACTGTAATTACAGTAAATATTTGCTGTAATTACAGTAAATATTTGCTGTAATTACAGTAAATATTTGCACGATATTTGGTTGATTGGTTGTATTTTTATGGCGCAAGGACATTACATTATATTTGAAACAAAGGAAGGTTTCTTCCAAGACGCAACAACGTCATACAGCATTAAAAATTTTCATAAACGAGAAGTCAAATTCGTTAAACATTCTCGAAATGACGAATCAATCTTCTTAATTTACAATCTAGTACATAATACCGTTATAAAATAATTTTCTAATCCACGGAAAAATAATAAAAATGCGTTTTAGAATTTCTACTCCTGTTCCTCTAATTCGAAAAGAAAAAAACAATCCCTCATATTCTTTAGAAGTGTTAATTTGAAAAAGAATTAAAAGTTTAAAGAGTATCGATTTCTTTCTCATATCCAATCAGACTAAAAATCTTTCGGTGTGTGTAATAATATTAGTAATAAAGTGTACACACTGGAAATGTGTACAATGAAAATCTATACAATGAAAATGTACAGAATAATAAAACGTTATAAAAGTATACCCAAATTAAATCTAAATTTATAAGGAATGCTCTTTAAAAACAAGCATTTTAATTTTCTTAATTCCTGTAAAAAGTTAAAGTATAAATTTAGTGGTATTTATAAGTGAAAACTAAAAATGATTTTATAGAGAGGAAAAGTGGGTGTTTTTCACCAATCTGGTTTTACTTGCTTTGGACACAAGGAAAAAAAACTAATATTTTAAAAATTTGCTAAAAATTAATTCTTGACAAATCCATAATGACCATTGAAGTAATTATAGAGGACAAAATCCTTCAACGCATCCCGTTCAAACTGTGGACCAGATATGTGGACGACACTTTCACCATTCTCCAAGATACAAACACAGATCTTTCTGAAATTGTTGATGTTTTGAATTCGGTGGACCCACACATTCGGTTCACCTTCGATTAAGAGAGCAATAGCACACTTTCTTTTCTTGACGCTCTCGTCCGTCGAACGCAATTGGGTTTCCTCACAAGTGTTTACCGGAAACCATTTGCAGTGTATCTCTCGCCTCATGCTTCTTCTTCACATCCATGTAGTAAAAAAATCAGCACGTTTTATTGGTTGATTTCTTGGGCTCTGAGGTTTTCTTCCACAGATGAGGCACATGAAACTGAACTCAACTACATTCGTGGAATTGCAACTGATCGCGGATTCGGGCCCTGAAGAAACTCCCACGACCTAAACTGCCTACTACTCTCGTTGGTTCCTCATTGCCCGCGTTGAAAACTGTCTGTATACCCTTTGTGCCTAAAATATCTACTAAGATTGCTTCCAGCCTTCGTAAATTTAATTTTCACGTTGTCTTCATTCCCATTAATAAACTGGGCGTCTCCAAATTCAAAGTCGTCATCCCTGACCTTGATTTTTGGGAAATTTATTCCATTCCTTACCTATGTGATCGTGTCTATATTGGCTAAACACGCAGAGCCCTATGAACTGGTTTAAAAGAACATGACACTGATATTCAGAAACAAGAACTCCACAGATCTGCTTTGGCTAAACACTTGTGAGGATCTGGCTATAAATTTTTATTTCATAAAGCACAATTTATCCAAAAAGTTTCCCCTCCATTTGATCTCAACTTTTTTGAAACCCTACATATAATTGCCAACGCAGATAATGCCGTTAATGACTAGTTACCGTCCAATTTCATTTCTCCCTTTTGGAAGAACTTTCTCCCCACATCGAACAATAATTCTTCATAAAATGATTCTTCTGTCTCACGGCGCATTTCATCCCATACAGCATAATTTTATTCTACTGTTTGTTTCTTTTTAAGCTCATGGTTTACTACTGGAGACGTTTCTCTAAACTTGATCTTCCATTACCAGAGACGTTTCTCTAATACACACATAAGAAGTGCATTACATATGCGTGATCTTTAGTAAAGAGTGAGGGGTGTTGAAATATGTGGAAATAGCCTGATGGCCGAATTTATTGTTTGGGTGAATTGTTATATTGAATCAGTCTGAGATCCTCAAGCCTGTTTATATTGGTCATAGATATTTACTTAGGACCTTTCTTTGTGTGGTCATGTATTGTCACAACGACTGTTCCAAGAAGAATAAATAAAGTATTATGTTCCATTACCAGAGACGTTTCCCCTAACCCATGCGTTTGTATTTATTTTTACCGTTCATTTCATTATACCTGTAATCTGTAACCGCCGTTTGTAACACGTATTTGTCATTACACATTGTGTGTATATCGTTGACCATTCTGACGAAAATAGCCCAGGGCTATTGAAACAGTCTGTAAACGATTAAACTTAATTAAACTGTGTTAATTTGCTGTTCCTTTTTAGTTAATTTAATTGAAACATAATGAAAAAATGCGTTTTTGCGGCGAAAAAACAGCAAATATCATGCTGCGCCGGACCTACAGTTTTCCGAGGAAACCGAACCTCTCATGCCCTAGGAAATCAAACTTCAGACAAAGGTGTGCAGAAAACCGGCACGTATTCCACATTACCATTGATTGGGAGTCGAACTCGGGTTAAGAACCTTCAGACTAATGCTCAACCATTACGCAACCGTAGGACAGTGGCCCTAAATTTATCTGAGGAATCCAAACCTCTTAAGGCCTAGGGATTAACTCCGGGACTACGGCGTACAATTAGTCGGTATAAGCGGGTTTTCTGTGAGGGACAGAGCACCGTTGGGAATCAAACCCGGATGAGAAAGTTCATATTTAGAAAAACGTCTAAATTTAAAACATTTTATATCCCTGTCGTCATTTTTCTAATAAACTTACACCAAGTCTAAATTTTAGAAAAAATTAAGCAAAACTAAAAATGCGTG
>QLNU02015360.1:140320417-140332589 GCA_006491805.2 Dysdera silvatica
GCGCCGGGACCTACAGTTTTCCGAGGAATTCGAACTTCTTTAGGCATAGGGAACTAATCCTGGACTACAGTGAGCAGTTAGTCGATAAGCGCCCTTTTATGGCACTGCTGTTGGTAGTCGAACCTTGTTAACGGCACACTAGGCAAACATACTACCACTGCATCACTGAAGGGCTTTATATTTAATGAGATAAATTATACCTTGATCAGAAATGCATTAGAAAAAGCATATTATTAAAATAGGCTACTGAAAATGAAATGGTAATAAAGTGAGATTTTTTGGTCCGGGTCGATGAGTTCATAGTTTTCTTTATTGCAGTTTATTTACAAAAAATTCAGAAGTTCTTTATCTTTAATACCTGTAAATTTTAAATTGTTAATCTGTAATCTTAAACTATAAATTTAATCTTAAACTGTAAACATAATTTTAAACTAAATCTAATCGAAAATTGCAAATCCATAATCTTCAAATTCTAAACCTAATCAAAAAATGTAAACATAATCTAAAACTATAAATTTAGCCTAAAAAAAACTACTATAATCGCATAATATGCCTGAGCAGAAAAACCAGGTTGCCCTTCTCCTTTCTGTAAAAAACACATAAACCGAAAAATTTAATATATTATACACTGAATGTCTTTTTAAAATTTCTTGGACCAAGGAGAAAGGACTGCCACCCTAGGAGGAACCTTTACAGCAACGAGTAATGTAATAGAACGATAAACCAGTTCATCTGCTTTATTTATTCACTTTAAAAGGGGGTTCTTACAGTTTCCGACAAACGCATTTTATAATGTATTTGGTAAAATTATACCTGAGTGCTAATTATATCCTTCACACCAATTGCAGATTGTGCGATAAAATTGATTTATCCTTGGAGGTAAATTCTATTAAGCTGTTTTTCTCAAAGCGCCCACTGAAGGTAATAGAAGCAACGCCTCATCCTGCCATCAGAAACGTCACCAAGATATGAATTTTCTATTCAAGAACCGAACACAAAGGTTTTATTTATACAAGCGTTCTTCCTTATTTAAACTTACGACCACTCTCTTCACCTTTTGGCGGAGAAAAATTGAACGACAGTGAAATTGTGGACTATAACTAAACACAAAGACAAATTCGCGTGGTTGGTGGGGGGGCCCCCAAATTCGCATGATGGTGAGGCGGATGGCTCGCTATAATTTGTGCTCGGAGGCCCTGTCCACATCGCTCCTGGGGGTCAGCTAGCGGAGGTCCTTCCGATGACGTAACAAGTACTCGTGGGATAGATGAAAAATATGGCACCTCAGGTAGGGAGAGGTCAAAGGGTAAGTGCGAATCTTCGGTAAAGAATATCCTACGACATCGCGCCTTTTTTTTTTCCTTAGCCAATTCTCCCTTCGGTAATAATTTACATAAGTCAATAAGAATATTTCCCCTTCCTTTAAGAAGCTCTGTAGTTTTTTTTTAGCCACGATATTTGAAAATTACGGCTGAGCCCTTGCAGAAAGCATTAGCAGCTCTTTTGTGTTCAACATCAGACCACGTGTATCATCATGTGATACATGGCAGATATGATGTGCAGCACACACGTGGGATAAGTTCAGCATTCGTTTTTGCTGAAATGTTAAACTTCTATATAGGCGGTTTTAATATAATATAATAATCCAGATAAAATGGAACATAGCAGGGAAAATATTTAGTTCCAAACACATTGACATTAACGAAGTAGATGAGTAAGAACATTCCAGGTTTCGGGGAATGCTTCTAGCCATAGGCGTAGAGTTACATGGGGCCATGTTATATATATAGTCCGTGGGGCCGGAGCCCCCCCCTGAATAATTTTGAAAACTCTACGTTGATGCGTCCATCTATTCCTCGGGAGCGAAAAAATGTATGGTGACTGGGACGCCATGCATTTTACACACTTGACAAATAATAGCTTGACGAATCCGAACGCTCGGAGGTTCTTATTCGTCTGTTATTTTACGAGTGTCAATCTTTTATACAAATATAGTTATTTTAAAAAATAGATAGTCGTCAGAGATCTCAAAATTCGGGAGCGTTGAGTGACGTCACGATTTTTTTTTTATATTAGCACTAAAGAAATGTGAATCTGAGAAGGATTGTTCCTATACTTGAGTCCAGATTATCCAAACTTAGTGAAATCAAACAACAATGTCAATCAATCAACGTTTATTGGCGTAGTGATACCAACGCCGATGGTATGGCGTGATTAGATGGTGAAACGTTCGAAAGAAAATAAATATTTCTGCCTTCGGTGGGACCTGAACCCACGACCTTCCACTTGCCGGGCGGAGGCTCTACCCACTGAGCTACGAAGGACAATATATAATCTCTTTACGAACGTATATATATTGTTGCCAGTTATTTCGCAGAATGGTGTAGTACATGGACTACTATTTAAACCAAATTGCAAAGAGACTGGTCAGGTCCCACCGAACGGAGAAATATTTATTTTCTTTCGAACGTTTCACCATCTAATCACGCCATAACATCGGCGCTGGTATCACTACGCCAATAAACGTTGATTTATATTGTTGTTTAATTTAATCTGCGTAGTGTTCGATTTATATAAACAAACTTAGTGAATCAATAAAATAATCGAATTACCCTGAAGTCGGATGAGGTGAACTGCTCTTGTTCACAGTAAACGAGCACAAAAAATTGCTATGGTAGGCACGTATATACAACACCCTTTCTCAACAACGCCCTTTTAATTACAGATTATTTCCATTTAACGACTTCTTTTCTACTGTGCATTCGCGCTCAGTTGGCGCGTGATACCGTTAGCAGACGGGTTAGTCCATTGCAGTTTAGGGAAGGCCGTCTTGGAGGAACTGGTTTTTCCCGCGCGAAAAACCAGTTTCGGCAAGACGCCCTTCCCTAAACTGCAATGGACTAACCCGTCTGCTAACGGTATCAGGCGTCAGGTCTGCGCGAACGCACAATACGTCCCTTAAAAAGGCATTAATGTGTGAAATTACTACATTCCAACTGACGGAGGTGAATCACGGCGTGCAATTTTTTTTTCAAAAAAGCGTTATACGTAACAAATTCAAGTACTTTGAAATACAGCATATGTCTGATGTATATTTTATTATACGTACTAAATGTACACGGAGATGAGGAATATGGACCATAAATATAATTAATGAACTGTTTATAATTTTGTATTTGAATTCAAAACACACGTTAAGCTCTTTTGATACCTTACATTCAAAATTTAAATACAACAAATTTTTGTACTTTTAGATTTACACAATTGAAATTTAATAATCGTATTACATCCTCTAAAAAGCGGTTTCTATCATTTTATTTTCGCGTACCATAAAACCTCTGACAGCATCAGGTCAAATAATACTTTGCAGAAGGTATTTAACAACTTACTTACACGTCAAAATGTGTGTGTAGGATATTTCTATGTGAATAACGATGCCGCAGGGCTCCATCCTCTGTCTATTACTTTTTTTAATTTATATTAATGATATCACTATGGAGGTTGAGGAAGTGGACTTGTATGCGAATGACACGAGTCTATTAATTAGTGATGGAACCTTAGAGGTATTATTTAAAAAAGCTGAGGAAAAACTAGGCATTCTATATGATTGGTTTATAAAAAAAACCAATTATTTGTCAATACAAACAAAACAAAATACATATTTAAACATACAAATATAGGGATACATGGGATTGAGAACTATAAATTAAGTATCAAGGAGGAAGAAGTTAAATGAACGGAGGAATGGAATTTTTGGGGGGGGGTTAAGTGATGGCAAATTGAATTGGAACAAACACATAGAAACAGTATGTAAAAAAATGGGTGGAGGAGCAGGAACTATATCCAGACTCATGGACAAAATACCAGTGGATATCTCAATAAACCTTTATTATGCATTAGTAAACAGTCATTAAATATATGTAAATTGTGTTTGGGGAAATATGGGAACTAGTAAAAATAAGATAGTACAGTCAATTATGGATAGAGCACTTACAATTACAACAAATATATCAAATCAGCAAAGAGAAGAAATAAAAAATATAGAACACTTAATGCTGTTGAAATGCATGAATTAAATATTTTGAAAGTAATATATGAACAAAAGCAAATAGGAAAACATACTAATACAATAATTTGAAAAGAAAGAGTAAATGTTAAAACTACAAGACCAATGGGGAAATATGAACCTATTAAAATAAGGACTAGAATGGGAGAAAAAAACATAAATTTTTATGGTATTAAATACTGGAACCGGCGGCCGGAGTCATTGCAAAATTGCAGAAATATTTTTAGATTTAAATCTCTTGCAAAAAAACACATATTTTAACTAGAACAATTAACTACGGGTGTAACCCTGGGAATACAGGAATTAACGTACTTTTTTACGTATTTTCCACCATGCCATGCATGTCTCCAATAAGTCAACCCCTTTTTAAATGTTGAATGGAATCTATTGAGGGCGATTGTATGAGCATGGAAATAAAATTATTATTTCCTATAATGTATAGTGTAAGGAAAGTGTGCGTGCAAAATATTTCGGAGGAAAAAGTATTTTATTGGGTGAAGTGCTGCTGATAACTTTATGCATCTATTTTGGCTGATAAAACTTTTTGTATATAGTTGGCTGGTTGGTTGTATTTTTATGGCGCAAGGACGAGGGTCCTTCTGTGCCAGATAAGGCGAGTCTTTGTATATATAAAGAGCGATTTAACTCTGACGACTACAGCATTTTAGAAGCTATTTACTTATTGAAAAGCCCTATCATTACGTATTGAAATACTACAGTAATTAAAGTAAGTGTTAAATATTTAGAAAATATATTTTAATGCATCGTTATTGCAGAATTGTCCTTAACATTTCGAAATTAATAATTAACAAAATGAAAAAAGTATTTCAGTATTTGGAAAAGTATAAAGGGACATGATACAAAAGTATTTTTAAATTTTCTTTATCGGATCGGAATAAATTAACATAATGGGCAGTTCTCATCTCTCCCTACAGAGACTTTTCCCCTCACGTAGTGAAATTGAAGTTACATGAACAACTGTTACGATATAGAGCTTGAAAAACAACGAATTTACAGCAATATAATGTGCGGAGGAGAAGGAAAATAATGGGGGGGGAGGGAGAGAGAGAGAGAGAGAGGCAACCCAACGGGGAATATTTGACGGACTTCCCTAGACAGACATTTTTCACAAGGGTAATTTGTCAGTTTCGTAATATTAATGCTTTGGTCCAGGTCCCCCATTTATTACTTATTACTCCAAAGACTTTGAAGTGTCCTGCTGAGAACGTGTCAGATTATGAATCTTCGCTGTAATAGACAGAAAACGAGTCAACTTTCAAGGTAATTTTTCCTGCCCAAGAAAACGACGATATTTTGCTTCGTCAGTTTCACCCACTCGGGAATAAAAACAATCCTTCGCAACTACTTGGATACGGTGGAATTTCGGAAAACGTTCACTACTCCCATTGAAAATATCCCTTTGTTTTTTTTCTCCCTTATTCTTGTAAATCATCGGAATTTTTCTTGTTAGTTTCGAGCGTACCCTTTGAAAAATATTTTGTTTTAAATTTAAATTTATTTTTCTTTCTGCCTTTTTTTTATTAAAGAGAGGTGGGAAGAAGAATTTTAGCATTTTTATTGCGGAGTATTATCATTCATTAAATTTTCCGAGGAAAAAAAGCGGGGAAACTAATAAAGAATGTTCCTTTGCAGCGTTTTTTTTATTTTTTGGCGAGTTTTAATTTTTTTGATGAATATTTACAAGAAGTGGAAGCAACGCTCCCGAAAAAAGATTAAAAAAACACGAGCTGTAATGCATTAGATTTTGTAAAAATTCCTAATTGAAGTAAAAGAGCAAAAAGAATATCATTTATCTTCCGTTTTTTATTTTGTTGCTTCGTTTTGGCTCCCGCAAAACATTGTTTTAATGCGACAGTGAGAAAAATGTTGTTTCGTAGTGTGAGAAAAATGCATATAAAATCAAATGATGGTTTTAAAATTTATTCACATTATGGTAAATCTTGACGACGTCCACGATCAAAAGAAACCCAGAAGCGAATAATTTCTTCTTATCTAAAAGCCTTTTTAATGGAGGATGCATTCTCCATTTTTTATTAATATTCAAAGCCGTATCAGAGCCAACTTTCAATTTCCAACAGCAAATAAAATACATTTTCATCATATATTATGTAGATAAATTAAATACGTGTATTTTACAACACTTGTTTTTTATATATACACTTGGCAAAAAATACAATTTTTTTCGATTATTTTTAAAGGAAGAAAAGACAGTCGCTTCAAAGAATTTATATATATATATAAGATATATATATATATATATATATATATATATATTTTATATATATATTATATATATATATATATTATATATATATATATTTTATATATATATATATATATTTATATATATTAGAGAGAGCATTTTATATATATATATATTATACATACATTTGTGTATTAATTTGAAAACCAATATATGCCAATTACATCCGGACCTAATCCAAGGGATAATTAATGTATATTGTGCTTAAGGGCTCTATATAAAACTATATTAAATTAAAATTATCTAGAAAAGGGTTGTTTGATGTTATTACTGACGATACACTAACACGCACACACACATTTTGCCACTGAAGTGAAAAAAAAATTCTAAATGCCATTTATCCCGTGCGGTGGGTTAGGCGTGATTGACCTGTGGTTTGGCCTCCACGTTCTCCGGACCTAAACCCACTAGACTTTTTCTTCCTTGAACAATTCAAAATACTAGTGTGCATCACGATAGTGGACTCCCTCGAAGATCAAGTCGCGCGAATTATTGTTGCTGTAGACAAGATTAATGACACACCAGGAATCTGCAAGAGGGTAGGACAGTCCTTTATTGGACGGTGTCAGATATGACGATGTCAGATATGACGATCAGATATGACGATGTCAGATTTCACACCACTTTGAGCAGGTTTTAGGCTTATTTTCACTACATAGTAACACAGATCAGGAACAGGAAACTGAATTCCGGATTTCTTTGTCCCTTTTGTATTATTAGCTCAATCGCTTAAATTATGTATCAAAAATTGTATTTAATTCATGTAATTGGCTACGTAGTAACGCTGACGTAAACATCAGTTAAGCTATATATACAAACCAGCCCCTTTGCGAACACGGTGATATGGGCAAATGTGCCGTATTTGGTACCCCCCAAAACTCCTTATTTTGTCGGCAGAGTTCAGGACCATCGCACACACACACATATATAGGTTTGAAAACAATTAAAAAATATTTTACAATATGTACTCAGAACAAATTATACAATAGTAATAACATTGTTTTTGAATAGTTTTATCATTAAATATACAAATATCACACCAACGTAATAAATTTGTAGTACCAGGTATTTAAATCCCATACCAATACCATTAACCACTGCCCAATATGTACACATTTTAAATGATGCAAATGGAGTTGTTATAAAACACAGCATTTTTAACATTCCATTTAATATATAAATGAAGAATCAATAAATTTAGACAGATCATAGTTGGTCTGAATTAGAAAGAAGAATTGGATCTGCAATGTACAAATCTTGATAGGCGTTATGAGCCAATAATCATGGGTTAAACGATATTTTAAGGATCCAACATTCCCCATTCAATGCAGACATTATACAGGAAGACCTGTTTGTTTATAACCATCCATGTGTCAGATATTAAAACAAATTTTTTGTTTGAAAGAGAAGAAATAGAAAGAAATAGAAAGTCGTCGATACATCTCACATCAGAGTATGACTGTTGAATAACTTACAAGTAGCAATTCAACAAACTCAGTCCAAGCAACACCACAAACCCAAAGAACTATAGATGAATTTGTTTAGTGTCAGAAATGCTTTATTTTTAAACATTCATGGCAGAGTTTTTGCAAGCATATTTTATTAATAATAAAATAGGAAGTGGTTAAATTACCTTGTAATAGCAGTAATGTAGAAATTAAATTCAAACTCGTAACTAAAAAGATAGCACATGATCAGTTGAAGGCAGTTTTGAAAGTGTCGCCACATGTTACAAACCAAGCAATACCAGATATCCAAAAGGAGTAATGAACAGGTGCTTCCATCTGCATTTAAGAACTGGATTAGATTTAATTGCAGTAATTACTCTATATAAGTAACATTTAAGATTTCTTTCTAGAGATGAAATTTGCAAATGTTTTATTTATATAGTTCATTGGAAAACCATTTAAAACCAAAAATTTTTTAAAAGATCTTAAGCCTTCAGAAATGGCTTCAACTCTATTTGAAAGCACTTTCTGTCTGGAGAGTTCACCTAAAATCAAATTTTTTATAACATGTTTTCTGAGACATGTGTCATATTGCAAGTACTGAACAAAAGTAAATGAAAATTGTTTTCTTTTATCGTATATTTGAAAGACAAGTTTATTGTTTTCATTGATAGTAATAAGTAGGTCCAAAAAGTAAACTTGAGTTCTAGATACAGAGGGATCTTTTAGTGTTAATCCAGAGGGATAAAAATCAAGACCCAATTAATGCCCCATACCATAGCCTATACAGATTATATCATCTATATATCTGCCAAAAAATAGATCCGTTCTTGGTGAAGACAAACTTTCATATTTATGTAAGTATAAATCTGCAGCTAAAGAAGAATACACTCCCCCTTGAGAAAGCCCTCTTACCTGTTTATAATAACCAGTGCCATTATATACCACGTTATATTTAAGACAGAAGTTTAGTAGTTTTACAAACGAGATTTTGTCAATTGATTTTATATCATACTCTGTAAATAATTCTAATAACACACGATAAAGGTCTCTTAAATATGATTTTGTTGAATAGATCCTCAAAATCAAAGCACTTAATGAAAGTGGGATTTCTATCACTGGAGTTCAAAGTCTTTGCAATAGTGAAATTTTCTCACAGGTTGTCTGGTATAAAAAATGGGTTAGATCACATAAAAATTTCAAGAGCATTGCAGAATACAAAAGAGATTTGAAAGATTTTTATAGACACTTTTTGTTATTGGACATAGATAAATATTTTTTAACATTTGCCATAATGTGCAAGAGGTTCTATGCTTCAAACATACAGAAATTTCTTGATAATACAGAGCAATATATAAATCTGGGTACAAGCACTACCCCTATCTTCAAACACATACAGGGTGCTTTTGAGAAACTCAAAGCTATCCAATCCCCAATCAACTTCCCATACATGACGCTTACTGTTAAATTTCATAAAGATCCAATTGGTTTTCGCACTGTTAGATGTGCTACTAGCTCTTATAGTGTTAGAGCTGTTAAACTGCTTCTTCGAACATTTAAAGAGATTTATGTTAAAATTTCCTTAAATACCTTTATTTTAAAAAATAGTTTTCAACTTTTAAAGACTTCGAACTCCAGTGATAGGAATCCCACTTTCATTAAGTGCTTTGATTTTGAGGATCTATTTAACCAAATCAATTTAAGAGACTTATATCGTGTATTATTAGAATTATTTACAGAGTATGATATAAAATCAATCGAAAAATTTCAAAATTTTGATAAAACTACTAAACTTTTGTCTTAAATATAACGTGGTATATAACGGCACTGGTTATTATAAACAGGTAAGAGGGCTTTCTCAAGGGGGAGTGCATTCTTCATTAGCTGCAGATTCATACTTACATAAATATGAAAGTGTATTTCCACCAAGGACGGATTTATTTTTGGCAGATATATAGATTATATAATCTGTATAGCTTATGGTATGGAGCTTCAATTGGACCTTGAATTTTATCCCCCAGGATTAACACTGAAAGATACCTCTGTATCTAGAACTTAAGTTCACTTTTCAGAGCTACTTATTACTATCAATGAAAATAATAGATTTGTCTTTCAAATATGCGATAAAAGAAAACAATTTTCATTTGCTTTTGTTCAGTACTTGCAATATGACACATGTCTCAGAAAACATGTTATAAAAAATTTGATTTTAGGTGAACTCTCTAGACAAAAAGTACATTCAAACAGAGTTGAAGCAATTTCTGAAAGCTAAAGTTCTTTTAACAAATGTTTGGTTTTAAATGGTTTTCCAATGAACTATATAAATAGGACATTTGCAAATTTCATCGCTAGAAAGAAATCTTAAATGTTTCTTATAAAGAATAATCATTGCAATTAAATACATCTAATCGCAGTTCTCAAATATAGATGGAAGCACCTGTTTATTTCTTTTGGATAACTGGTATTGCTTAGTTTATAAGATGTGGCAATACTTTCAAAATTGTCTGACTGATCATGTGCTATCATTTTAGTTACGAGTTTGAATTTAATTTCTACATTATTGCTATTACAAGGTAGTTTAACCACTCCTATTTTCTTTTATTCATAAAATATGCTTGCAAAAACTCCGATAAAAATGTTTAAAAATGAAAAATTTCAGAAAATGAACAAATTCATCTATATTTTTTTGCATTTGTGGTAGTGCTTGGACTGAGTTTGTTGAATTGCTACTTGTAAGCTATTCAACAGTGATACTTTGATGTGAGATGTATATAAGACTTTCCATTTTTTATTTCGCGACGGTCGAGATGGCGAGACACCATTGTATATGTAAAAGAATTATAATATTTATTACTAAAATGGATAATTATTAAATGCGTGCCTTTAGAAACTAATAATGACAAATTTGTATAATAAAGTAACAACGAGGTGGATATTTAGTAATTAGTAATAATGATTTATTACTAAAAAATATTCATTTTCCATGTTGGAACGGACGCAACGAATAAGTAAGAAAAGGTCATTATATTTAAACAGTGTCACATCCAGAATATTTCCAAAGTAGGGAGCCGACAGCCTGAGCCACTGTTGTTGCTTGCCGCAACAGAAGTCTCATTAATGTCACCAGCATTTAAAGAAATTTCGTTGGGAACGTCACTACTCTCAATCTTACTTAAAAGAAATGAACCAGTGCCTTTTGGCAAAATAACGTTTCGTTTCGTTGGACCAAAAGAGGGGCCGGGCTCCTTCGGCCCCCTACGTTGGTGCGCCACTGTATTTAGATAATACAAAATATGGGCCTACAAAATTGAAGCACATAATAATTACATATAAGCGTAAAACGTACTACACTTTTTACACTCATGATAAATAATCCGTTCTGGGGACAGCACTTTTTTAACGTAAAAACTTAAGCGTAATGTTTTCTATTTATTCCAAATTTTACTAACAAACAGGTTGACTGTAATACCAGTTCGGTCTTTTCGCTGATGGCGGCAGAAAGCAAGAACTTGCTAAATGCAGCTAGAAATTCGATCAGTGGTATTGCTGAGAAGTGCGGAAGTATATATGGCGAGTTTATATAGCACTGGAAACCACAAATCGAGAAAGTGTTTCCAACGAATTGGACGCTTCTCAAATACTTTAAGAAAACAATTTGCTATCGTGGCAAATGTATATTCGTGTGTTGGCGTTTTTGTTTATTTGGCGAATTTTGCTAACTTGATCAATGGCGAAGAAATAAAAGGGTTCACGTTTCGGTAAATTTGGAAAATCCGAAAGTCTTTCTGGTTCTTTCCGAAAGGACATCCAGGAATTTCAAGTTCTTTCTCGAGCCTATTTAATAATAACTGTGTTTCATTAAAAAAATTCCAGGAGCAAATGGTTCCATAAATAGTTTTCGAATAACGAAGCGCGATTCATTAGACCGAACAATAATTAATGAATCTAAGAGAATTAATTAATCTTCGGAGTATTGGGTCCGAAATATTCAGTAATTCCCGCCTGTTATTGCTTTTGCAATAAATAGTTCACCACCAATCGTTGTCACATTGAACCGGATACTAAGTCATGCGAAGAATTCAATTTTTATCTAATGAAAATAATGCAATCTATCGCATTATTTTCATTAGATAATAATGCAATCTATTGCATTATTATCTAATGAAAATAATGCGATAGATTGACATTGAATATAAATTTCCAAAACCGGCGCTTGAGGCGAAGCTAGAGCCTTCAATGTATAGGAGAAAAAGAGATATCTTCCTGGTCTAGAATCGAACTAAGGTCCCTCTATTAGATCCTGAGTACTTTAACCCCTAGGCCATCAAGGCGCGGGAAAGTACGCAGAAAGTTCATAAGGGGGAATTTTCAGGC
>QLNU02015360.1:140344486-140376302 GCA_006491805.2 Dysdera silvatica
GATTCAAAATAAATTTGAATTTTTAATTAACTTGCGTTCATTATCACCAATTAGAGAGTGGGTGTTAAATTAAAATCATTATATATTCCTCATTCTCAAGTTCCTGATTTATGTGCGGTTATTAGATTAAGGTGTCAGACCCATACTCCTTCAACATTAAAAATTCGTCTACAGATCCATGTGGCTTTAAGTATTACACAGTCCGACCCGCTTATGTCGAACATGGATATTTTGAAGTTTTCTCGCGTGTTTCACAACTTCGTAATACTTATCAATCGGTATAAATATGTCGACGTTCACGTGAATGGGGTATTTTCTTCTTCAGTTACATTAAGAACGAGTTTGACTGTACGTGCATTTCAGTCACTCATACTTAATAATCAATACATCGCATATGCACCATTAATACGTCATACATCGTCATTACATTTTACATAAATACATATCATATGTAAAATTATAATCGGTATATGCAAACCGTTCTGCAAATTCAAAACGAACGCATTTGCAATTCATAACGAATTTTTATATATATATATATATATATATATATATCATCATCATCATATTCAACCATTATCTATCCACTGCTGGATGAAGGTCTCTCCAAATGCTTTCCACACAAGTCTATCCTGGGCCATTCGTTTCCACGTCACCCCAACCTCTTTTCTTATTTCATCCACCCATCTAGTTTGAGGACGTTTTCTAGGTCTTCGGTGGTCTCTTGGAATCCAGTTCAGAATTTCTGTTGTCCATCGTTGATCAGTTCTTCTTGCAATATGCCCAGCCCATCGCCATTTCAGCCCTTTTACTTTAACAATGATGTCCTCTACTCTAGTTTGCTCTCTCACCCAAGTGTTTCTTTTTCGATCTCTCCTAGTTATTCCAAGCATGCACCTCTCCATGCTCCTTTGCGTTGTCTGTAACTTTCGTATTGCTCCAACTGTTAGACTCCATGTCTCTGATCCATAAGAGAGGACTGGCAATACACACTGGTTGAAGACCTTTCTTTTTAGACACAAAGGCAATTTCCCCTTCAGGATAAAACTGTTTCTTCCAAATGCACTCCAGCCAAGTTTAATACGTCTGTTGAGTTCTTTCATAATGTTGCCATCCATTGAAATCAGCTGGCCAAGGTAAATATATGAATCAGCAATTTCTAGCTCAATGTTGTCAACTTGTATTTTTGTTTCCTCTACGAAATTATTGAACATGATCTTAGTTTTTTGTAGGTTCATCTTGAGTCCAACTTCTTTACTTCTAGTTGAGAGCTCCTGTACCATGTCTTGGAGTTCTGATGGGTTCGTTGAAAAAATAACAATGTCATCAGCAAACCGCAAATGATTTAAATATTCACCATTTATTTTTATTCCCTTGTTATTCCAATTTATCAGCTGAAAAATCATCTGTAAAGCTGAAGTAAAAAGTTTTGGAGAAATGGTATCTCCCTGCCTCACACCTTTACCAAGTTTGATAGTTTTGGTATCTTTATGTAACCGAAATTTTGCACTTGCATTTTTATACACACGTTTCACCATGTCAATGTACACATCCTCAATGTCTGTTGATCTTAAAGAGTTGATGACTGCTGATGTTTTAATAGAGTCAAAGGCCTTCTCATAGTCAATAAATGCAACACACAATGGAAGTTCATATTCATGTGTTCTTTCAATTAATTCTCTTAATACTTGAATATGGTCCACTGTACTGAATCCACTTCGAAATCCAGCTTGTTCTCTTGGTTGAGCTGCATCTAATTTTTTCTGCAGGCGATGTGTTAGCACTTTTGTGAAGATTTTATAAATAGCAGGTAACAAGCTAATTGGTCGGTAATTTTTCAAATCCTCTTTATCACCTTTTTTATGCAAAAGAATTACTGTTGCAGAATCCCATTGGTTTGGTATGTTACCGCTGTTAAGACATTTGGTAAAGAATTTTGCAAGTATGTCTTCTACATATTCTCCAGCTTCTTTTAGGATATCTAATGTAATACCATCATCGCCAGGGGCTCTTCCTTTCTTCATACTTTTTATTGCAAATGAAACTTCTTCTTTTAAGATTTTAGGAGCTGTTCCTTCGACTATTTCAGTGTCTTCGTTTAATCCACTGTTACTTTCATATAGTTTTTTGTAGAATTCTTCAACTCTTCTAAGTATTTCTTCCCTATTTCTTGTTACGGTGCCATCCTCTCCTTTTAATGCAATGATGTGTTTCTTCCCAACAGATAAACTTCCTTTAACAACCCTAAGGCTCTTGTTATTTTCAATGGCCTTCCTTACTAACTCACAATTGAATTTTCTTATGTCTTCTTTCATGCTTTTGCGCAGAGTTTTACAAAGTTCTATGTACTCAATCCTGGAACTGGTATTTCGATTGTCCACCTTCATATCTCTTCGCCTTTTCATGAGCTGTTTCGTCTTCTCAGATAATTTGCTATTGTGCTTTTTACAGGTTACACCACCAATTTCCCCAGCAGTTTCAACTATTGTCTTAACAATGTTTTCATTTGCTTCTGAGATATCACTTTCATCAATAAGTCCTTCCAGTGCAGAAAAGCGATTTTTTAATTCCAACTTGAATGCCTCGGTATTTTCTTTTAATTTCTTTAAATCCACCCTCTTACTTACTTGTTTCCTAATGAGCTTCTGTCGTTCTAATTTAGTATTTAAGTGCACTTTACATCTCACCATTCGATGATCACTTCCAGTATTAAATCTGTTCAGTACACTGCAATCTTCAATAATTGATTTCTTGTTTGCCAGGATATAGTCAATTTCACTAGTTCCCCCATTTGGGTGTTTCCATGTCCATTTTCTTTGCGGTTTCTTCTTAAAAAATGAATTCATGATGCTAAGGTTTTCAGCTTCTGCAAATTCGATGAGTTGATCGCCACGTTCATTCCTTTCCCCATATCCGTATTTACCAACCGATGTCTCTCCTTGTTCCTGTTGTCCAATTCTTGCATTGAAATCCCCCATGATGAGCTTGATATGTTGTTTCCCTTTGGTGTGTAACTCTTTGATTTCTTCATAAAATTCTTCAACCTCTTCGTCGGTATGGCTTGATGTTGGTGCATATACCTGTACTATTTGAAGTTGGTATCGCTGGGTTAGTTGAACAACGAGCCTCGCTGCTCGATCTGATGTACTTTCAACTTCCAGAAGACAGTCTTTAATTCTTTTGTTGATTAAGAAGCCAACACCACTTGTTCTTCCAGTTTCCGTTCCTCTATAATAAAACAAATGTCCACTTTTAAGTTCCACCAACTCTTCACCTTTTCTTCTAACTTCACTGAGTCCTACAATGTCCCATTTGATCTTGTCTAGTTCCTCTTCCAATTCCTGAAGTTTTGCTTCAGAAGCAAGGGATCGTCCATTAAACGTAGCCAAGGTCAATAACAAACGGCAGCCTGGGCCATTCCAGTGATTCTTAGCACCCCCTGCTTTCATGCCACACTGACCGCTGCCTTGATCAGGAGCACTCCAGCACCTGGAGACTAGGGGCCATGGTTTCTGGTGTGTCAACATAATGGAGGAATTAGCCATAATTTCACCACGCTGGCTAGACGGGTTGGTGAATTAGCCCTCCCCTTCCGCCTTTCTATCCGTGTAGCAAATATTAATTTGCCACATAAATAGAAAGCTCAGCCTGCACCACTTGAAGGCAGAGGAGGCCGCACAGGTTGTACCAGCCGGTTCCACACATCGTCTGGCGGTGTGGGTCTCCTTCCAGTTAGATACCAGCAACCCTTTTGCAGGCCATATATATATATATGTATATATATATATATATATAGGAAATAGTAGATAATGTGAACATAAATATAAATAACTTGGCTCAAAGGCATTGCGGGAGCAGAATGCCCCTTTCTTTTCGGGGTTTTCGTCGAACGGTTTATTGGCGTTTCAGAAACATTGTCTTGAAGATCTTATATATTGTGTCCGGCATGCGTGTATAACTGTTCCCTTGAAAAAGATTGTACATGCATGCCTAGGTTCAATATATTGTCATATAATTTCAATCTTCACTCTCGTCACTAGCCCGTTATTATTAATCGTAAAATTGTCTATTCATTTATACTTTCACTACACAGGAATGTATATTTTGTAATTGTGGTATGATGTACATACATTTACACCTATTAATAACCTTCATTTACTCGCTTGATTTTCTACATTTTGATTTATATTTATGTTTACATTATCTACTATTTCCTATTTATATAATTTTATCATATTGATTGCTGCTGCTTCATGCGCGCTCTTCATTGATAAACTTGTTTGTATTTTTATTTTACTGCTTACTATTGTTTTTTATTTGTTTTCATTTCTCACCAATCTATTTGCTTGATTTTCTACATTTTCATTTATATTTACATTATCTACTATTTTTCATTTATATATATATATATATTCCGTAACCCTCAAAAGAAACTGTATTGCGGTATTCCTTGAAGGATTTTGACATAAAAGCGACATTGAAAATGATGAAAATCAATTACTATTAAAACTTAACCTGTAGAGAATTAAAATTTAACTCTCTTATGTATGTCCTTTATAGCTGTAACATATGAAGTATGTCCCTGTTGAATTTTATTTAAAACTAAGAAATATTCACCTTGTGTATTAAAATGTTTTTTATACTTTTTTGCATTTAATATGCAAAAGGGTATAATATTAACTTCCAACAAGAAAAAACCTTTTAGCGAACGAGTTAGATAAAATAGCTAAACATAAGGTATTGTTTATTATGTACATTTTAGCCAAAGTTGCTCTTCTCGCTATTTAGATATTGGCATTATCTATGTTCACACAAACGAGATTTTAGTACGAAATTTACACGCGCGCATGAAAGAACACAAGGATGGAAATCGAATTTCCAATACGTACTCCTGAAAACTGTTACTCAGAACTGCAATTGTGGCAACACTTTACGGTTCCATTTGTCACTGCAGCTTAGCTGCAAGATCAATTATTCATATAGGGAATACGGCAAGTAAATTATGGTAAAATTCTTCCCTATCCTCGAAAGTTCTTTGAAAATTAACTTTTTCGGTAAATAGCTTTCGTCCTTTTGTTTATTATAAGGACAAATGATTTTATCGTGGGGAAAATTCACGGGCTTTAAAGATTTCGAGTTGGAATGACCGAACTACAGTATCTTCTCATTCAAAAAGCCATTACTTTTCTCCCGCGCGATTCTCGCGCGCGTTTTCTGGGAACAAAGCAACAGAAGTAGCTTTATTCATTCTCCCACAGCACATCAAAGTCAGAACTTTCCATTTCCTCTTAAAGCTGTTATTTCTCTATATCTGTGCAGAAGCCTTGCATAATGAAACCCAATTCGAAATAACGGAACGAAAAAATTATCCCCCCCCCCTTTCAAAAAACAGATCTCATCATTTACCACGCTGCCCCGAAATTAAGACAAACAAAACGTTTGTTTGCTTTTTAACATACGCGAAATTTAGGCTTAAGTACTTGGCATAAAAGTTGGGGAGAGAATTTGAGAAACATTACGCATTTTGTAAACCAAAAATCGTTATAAACGATGAATAAATCCGCGGATGATTGCGCGTTTGATGCTCGGACGACATAATATTCAAAAACGAAGCATCGCACTTGGAGAAAAATAAGGTTTTCTTTTTTTTTCCCTCTGCCATTCAAATGAGAGCATTCAGCGTCAAGAAAGGGGAAAAACAAGTTATTTACATGAGAAATGGGGAAAAATGCTTTTCTTGTGCATGGACTTATGACTTTTCTGATAGAGAGCTTTGTTCGGAGAAGGGGCTGTTTCCAAATGAAGACACGAGAATTTTCACTAAAGAGCACGGATCCACCAGATCAATCCACTGACTCGGAATTTTGGTCAAATGCAAATTTTTCCCCACTTGCTGCGATGTAAACCGCACAAGCTGTTTTTAGTATGACGGATGCACTAAACTTTTCCTCCAACTTCTTCATTTCGTCTACCGATGATGTCAATGCATCTTTTTGCATTACTACAAGTGCAGATTTTATTTAGTCTTTATTTTTCCTCACTAAATGTTAAACCACTCTGCACCGTCGGGTGAACTTGCAATTTTAGGATTTCAGCCTAGAAAATGCACGAGATATCTCAAGTATTTTGCCATAGTTTCTATACTTTTACCATCACTTATTGTGCTCTATCCTGTCTTTTCTCCTTCCCTCTGCCTCTTAATATCCTTTTTATAAGACAGAAAAATTCATTTGTCTTGTAACGTGTTTTGTGGCTAAATATTGTACTGCAATACCCCAGAAGCTTTCTTCCCAACTTCCCCCTCCTTCTCTTTATAAGCCTTCAGTTTTGATTCTTAAAATATCTTCCGTGTATCTCTTATGTTCGTATGGAAACTTATCTTACTCTCATAATCTAAATACCTCACATGGAGATAAAACAGTTGTTTTCTAGTCGCTCCCAAACTACAAACTATGGTGGCTATGGCCATTATTGAAATTGGGGAATAAATATCTCTGAAAGAGACAGGGAAAAATGTGAAATTGATTGCTAAAATACGACTTTTTTTCGTTCAATACTCCTGTTCAGGCCTGTAGCCGCCAAGCCGAGACCAGCAGGGGCACGGCCCCAGTTGACCTATGCTAATACCCCAGATGCCCCATTGAGCTATTTATATATGTAGAGCATTACTAATACAATGTTAAAACATACTGAAAATTATTAAACATTAATCATATAAAAAATTGTTTTTATAGACAATTGTATAAACTGTTTTTATAAAATTTTTCCTCTCCCACCCAATTCCTTATCCATAAAATTTAAAATGCAAACCTTAATATATGTCAATCTTACGGTATTTGTAGTTGCAATAAATTAAAAAAAGTCATCAAAGGAACGTCAAATTTATTTGGGTTTATGCTGATATAATGTCCAAATTCTGTATTAATCCTGGCAATCACTTTATATTCGTGAATTCCTGGGTACCCTATGGCCCATATGCCTTTTGCCATGTCCCAGTTGCCCCTTCATCCTGGCTAGAGGCTTGTTCCTGTTAGTCATCATGTCAACAGAGTTTCTAATGTATATGTTCATAAATTTAAACTAGAGCTAAATATATATTTATTTTTATAGGAGAATATAGACGCATAAATTTTGACTTCACTGACTGCAATATAATTCTCTGATTTTATCATTTAAAATAAAAATGCCCATATGCAGACAATAAGGATTTAATCTGTAAGTACTAAATTAATTTTATATGGTACTGTACAGTGTCGTATAATGTTAGTGTTAAAATTTATTTATTACAGTTATTGGACGAAAGTATTTATCTTAAAATAATATCTAAATAGTTAAACGACATTTAACTTCAATATGCGTTGTGTAACTGAATATGAAATGCCAACTTTTAAATCCCAAATTAGCATTTACTTAATTTATACCCATGATCCAAAAATCCATTCAAGCAGAAAGATAAACACAGAATTGGACATAAAAGAAACAGTAGTTTAATAACAATAAGGAGATCATAAAATTTACAGTTATAATTTCTTTTCCGGAGAAAAAAACAACAGTAAAACATATTACTTGGAGTATATATCAAGTGGTCAGTTCACACTTTGGGTCAATGTTAAAGTGACTCTTGCATTAAAATTTATTAATTCACATAATAATATTACATACTGCAACACACCAAAACGATTTTTTTTTAATTAAGAGGGTAACATTTAATAAGCATTCTCATTCCTTTTAGGAATTAATACTATTGAAACCAATAAATATTACACTAAATCTCGATATCTTTCTCACATTATTATACAAAATATCTATCAATGGCCAATTTCCCAATAACCCAAATTTTAATAACTACTTAGGGAAGAAAGACTGGGGAGAAAGATTAAAGGGAAATAGAGGACAAAAAATTCATGACTCTCACATAAAGTGAATTCCTAGCATCCTCTAGCTGGATAGGCCCCTCGCCGGAATGTTTGGTCCACCAGAAGAGCTCTTCCACGTTCATGCTGACAGGTCGTAGGTGAGTTCTGGTTCTCGGCATGCTTTAACCAGGATTCTGCTGGCTCATCAAGTAGATTCTCCATTTATTTATTCATCGAAGTCCAGGTTATTAGTAGATCAAAATAGGTGATGAACCAAGGCTAAGTTTTCATCTTATGATGCCCAAGTCTTTGTGTCCTAGGACACCATTCCCGCACAAACTTTGGGGAGAAGAGTATATGTTTAAAGACTTGGCTTAGGCCCCCACGACAACATCTTAGGGCAAGATTTTTGTTTCAAGATTGTCCATTGAACTCTCCTCTAGTCCAAGTGCCCGAATGACTAATTGTCGCCAAGTGCTGTCCATTAGCTCGTCAAACCATTTAATTTTGGCGTAAAGAGAGGCTTTGTCGCCAGGAAGCTGGAATGTAAGTCTTCCTTGGCGATGTTTTCCATCGTGAGAAAAGTTATTTCCACGTGTTGGCAGGGA
Organism: Dysdera silvatica; assembly: GCA_006491805.2. Lineage (NCBI taxonomy): Eukaryota > Metazoa > Arthropoda > Arachnida > Araneae > Dysderidae > Dysdera > Dysdera silvatica. The sequence goes on from QLNU02015360.1 coordinate 140,352,951, forward strand.
CCAGTGGTGGGGAGTTACAGATCACTATTTATGTGACAGAAATTTATGAAACTTACATTTGCAGCTGTGTCCGGTAGAAGTTTCAGGTAGTTACGTACAACTGAAGTGGCAGAGATAATGAGGGTTTCGTCCGGTTTTGTCACTGGTTGACTGCGAGAAGTGCAATTTTATGGCTTGAGAGGTCAAAGGTGAAGCAAGGTCCGGCGTTCTCACTATACCAGTCTCATTAAAGAAGTTAAAATGGCGCAGTTTTGGAAGTGCCTGTTTAGCAGAAGACCAGGCAAGATGCTTGACTTTAAGTTTGAAAATTTTAATGGCCATATGGTCCAGCTGCACTTCGGAAATCGTTGGGAAGAAAATATAAAAGGGCAAAGGTTACATGCCCGTTTTAAGGCGGTTAAACAAGGGTGACGCATACATGAAAGCAAGAACGTTATACTTTTAAGACTTTAAGTCAATACATCGGGATTTTCGGAAATAATTCCATAAAATAATACGTACATACAACACACAATACTTTCAATTACTATATATCCAAATTAGGAATATTTCTGAAATTAATTTATAAGTACAATATGAATCAACAATGATTGCAAAATATATGACGAAATAAAATAATACATAAGAAGACCGATTATGTTAAAAAGAATATGAACATTTGAAATATAGAATTAATTAATTTAATTAAATATTGATTTTGATTAAAACTAATACTGTTGCACATTGATAATTGTAGTAGATATTCCACGGTAGAGTTTTCTTAGAACAGTTCTTTTGTTTACTTGGCATGAATAGTTTATTTAATTAATTTATTTATTGATGATAGTCTAATTCGCGTTTACTTTTGATGCAAGTCCTGTTGTTGCCTATCGTCCATGACAAAATATATGGCAGGAGTCCACTGATTAATCTTCTGATACACAATTAGTCACATCACAGGTGGGAATCTGAAACACAATCAAAGAAAGGACAGTATCTGGTCTCATATATATTATACAATTTTCATTTTTTGTGGGGAGAGAAATGCATTTTGAGTATAATGATGAGTAGGTTTTAGAATGACCCCCTTAATAGTATTTTGATGTTCTATAATAAATTTTTTAATCATTTACTCAAAGAATTTGGATAATTATTTCGCCTCTACAGTACAAAAAATTTAAAAGTTTTCTTTCTGAAAATAATGTGAGGAGAGAAAAGTATAAAGCAATCAATTATTTTGAAAATAGCATTCAATGTATGAAGATTTATTTGATAGCTGTTAGTAAAATACAAGTGAAAATGTGCATTTTAACGTGGACAAACACAAATTCAAATTTCACAAAGAATAAACTAATATTGAATATATTTGTGACACGGATTCATCATGTCCGTTTTCCCATAATAATTGTACTTTCAATCACCATAATTATTAATCATCGTGTTACTTAAATAAATTCGTAGAACTTGACGCAAACAGATTTATTTTAACTAGTATCCGAATAATTTGAAAATTCAATAATTCCATCTAATAGTCTTCTTTATTCGTATACGTTTTTTCTGTTTCACATATTTAGAGAATTAATTGGTAGAAAATTCTCTATTCTTTGAATTTCTTAGTAGTAGTACATATACAGGATATCCCGTAAATTCGTGAACATGTGAATAGTTTATAAAAACCGTACAATTCGGTGTATTACAATACAGTTTACACGAAAATTAAGTGCAAAGAGAGGAACATCTCAGAAAAAAATCCAATTTTCATTGATAGAGAACAAGAGCTGTGATGGTAGCCACAACTGCATTGAAAACTATATATTAATTTATATACTTAGAACTCCTAGTATATCACAACAACAAATATTCAATTGGTCCGTCAATGCGTTATGCAAGCGGGTATGAAGGCCAAATACAGCAACATAGAGCATACCTGCATGGATGCCAGCAACTTCCCGACTATTTGCGCCTGTTAATTGTGCTGAAGAAGAGATAAGCTTCTCCGAGACTTACATCCTGGGCCTTAAATAGCAACACAACCCAACGTCCGTTACTATCAATTCCGGAGACAGAGGGGGACCGACGTTATTGCAGTGATGGCTGATTTGTTGTTCTTGACTAAATATACTCCCCAGAAAATCCTTTACTAGAGTTTTCATATAAAATAGCACACCTCTTGGAAATTTAAACCTTTTCTTTCCAATCTCCTTCTTTCGCTTTATTTTCATGCAAACTCTGCTATAGTACACTAGTTAATTAGGTTGTCATGAATTAATAAAGTGTTAATGAATTTATCCTTGTGTAAACTCAATATCTTTAAGAGATACTCAATATCTTGAAGCGACACTCAATACCTTAAAAAAATACTCAATGTCTTAAAAATGTACTCAATACCTTAAAGATATATCTCAATATCTTAAAAATATACTCAATATTTTAAAGATGTACTCAAAATCTTTTAACTAAAGTAGTAATTTTAAGGTATGCATTCAACCCCACCTGTTAGCATCAAGGGTAATTTTCACACAGAAAAGCCAGCCAATAACAGTTAATTTTCAATTGGCCAATTATTTACTCCAATTATTTTAACAATTGTTAATATTGCAACGACAAGTTCAAATTGATTTTTTTAATTAACTCATGTAGTCGAAACGTTACTTTTAGATTACTAAAAACTTTTTCCTCTTATAATACAAATACGTGGCATTTATTTTAAAATCGATTTAATAAATGTTAGTATTGTCATATTCTAAATTAAATAAAGTTTAGAAATTTTATGTTATCTGTTATAAAAGTATATATTGAATTCTTTTCAATAATTATATTTTATACGAAATATTATATTTCGATGACCTTTTTTACTTTTAACATCAGTCATTTTTTAACTAGGATTTACTTTCCTGTTACGACTATCGTTGTACCATTGAGTTTGCTTATTTGATTACATTTATTACACATTATGAGAAGTAATTTTTTATTATTAAAATTAATTTGTTATTTGATTAATAACCATGCAGCAGTAATCATGTAATTAAAATCATATTTTTGAGAGAGAAAGTATTCTATTGTACGAATAAATGTTTGCTATTATCGCGATAAATACAAACGAGATTACGTGCTTTCCAAATTAAAAGTATATATTTTCAGTTTCTAAATAGGGAAAAAATCGAATATAATTGGCCTCAGATGCTTAACTTCACCGTTTTACCACAGTGTTAAGTCACATGTACTAATAGTTTAGCTTTTGTTTTATGTGAAACATTCTTTGTTGAAAATTTTTGCACCCACAATAAGTTATACATTTCTGACTGCGAGGTTTTTCTCTTTACCAAACACGTGTAGATTACATGCAGGGTGTACTCTACTCTGAGCGAAAGAGTTTCTTGGCAAAAGAGTATATTCATGGATAATATGTTGCATCAAACAACAATGTCAATCAATCAACGTTTATTGGCGTAGTGATACCAACGCCGATGGTATGGCGTGATTAGATGGTGAAACGTTCGAAAGAAAATAAATATTTCTGCCTTCGGTGGGACCTGAACCCACGACCTTCCACTTGCCGGGCGGAGGCTCTACCCACTGAGCTACGAAGGACAATATATAATCTCTTTACGAACGTATATATATTGTTGCCAGTTATTTCGCAGAATGGTGTAGTACATGGACTACTATTTAAACCAAATTGCGAAGAATAAACGTTGATTTATATTGTTGTTTGATTTAATCTGCGTAGTGTTCGATTTATATAAAATAAATACATATGCTGCAACGGGCATTTCGATCAATTTAATACCAGTCTCTTTGCAATTTGGTTTAAATAGTAGTCCATGTACTACACCATTCTGCGAAATAACTGGCAACAGTAAATAGTCTTTATATACGTTCGTAAAGAGATTAGATATTGTCGTTCGTAGCTCAGTGGGTAGAGCCTCCGCCCGGCAAGTGGAAGGTCGTGGGTTCAGGTCCCACCGAACGCAGAAATATTTATTTTCTTTCGAACGTTTCACCATCTAATCACGCCATAACATCGGCGCTGGTATCACTACGCCAATAAACGTTGATTTATATTGTTGTTTAATTTAATCTGCGTAGTGTTCGATTTATATAAATATATTGCATGTTCAAATTTGCATAAAACCTTAAATCTACATTCTAATAACCATTAATGCAGTCTCACCTTAATATACTTGAAATATGTATTTAGAGCAGGGCTATAAAATACGGGTCGCCCGTTCATTCTTTTCAATGAGCAACTGAAATCATTTACATGTGCCGTATAAACGGTGTCTATAAAATCTTTCCCTTATTAAGAAAATTGATGACGTAGAAAATTAGAAACAACCCATTTTTTGCATTAAATAGAGCAGATTATAGAGTTTTCTTTAACTGTGTTGCGGATCGATGGCGCTCTATGCCTGCCACTTACTAACGTTTCCAATCGTCACTGTTAAAAATGGCGTCTGTGAGGAAGAAAACTCAATTCGTTTTGTGTTACCATTAAACGAAATCTTTAATGTCAGTTCAACGAAAATTTCGAAATGAGTATGGACAATCTCCATCAGACGTTAAAAGCATAAAAACTTTGTATGAAATACTTAAAGGGACAGGAAGTGTAACAGATCTTCCAATAGCTAGTAAACTTTCCGTGAGTGAACAGATTATGGGTGCCGTGAGTAATGCTTTTAGACCGAGTACAAGGAAGTCAATCTGAAGTGCTTCAAGTGAACTAGAAATGCCTAGGAGTACAAGCTACAAAGTCTCAAGATAGAGACGTCATTTGTATTCATATAAAGTTCAAGAGAAAGAATAACTCAAGCTTTAGTGTCTATTAATTATGAAATGCTGGAAAAAATATGAAGAGAAATTGAGCAGCGATTAGAATTTATCCGTACAACGAAAGGAGCCCATATTGAAACGTTCTAATGTGTTTAAAAAAGTTCGTTACGTTAAGGTAATTTTGTTAAAATAATTATGTTTCTAATTTGCTTAATTTCTATGTCATTAACTTTCATAATCGGGTAAAGACTACATGGGCACCCTGTATAATGGTAGAATAATTTTGGGCTAACGTTGTTCTGCACGCCATTAAGATTTCTTCCACTATTTCCTCCCCTGCTTTAAAGTAATTATTACTGTGTTAAAAATTCAAATCTTAGCTTCCTTTATAAAAAAAACTTGGATGTAAGATGTTTAAAAAATTACACGCAAATGTACACCCAACCTGGAATTAAAGTGACACCAAATTATAATATCACCAATATCTATGAATCATTTAATGCAACGATATAAAGGCAGTCAACATTGAAAACATCGTTCTCTCTAAAATCTCATTCATTATGAATTACCGTACCCATGGACTACATGTGTATAATAATTATAGTAATTATTAATTAAAAATGTGTCTTTTTACTCATAAATTACCTGTAAAATTGGTGATGGTTATATCATTGAGTACGAACTTGCAAGAGAAAGAAACAAGCTTTCTCAATGTCAGCTAGAAAACAGACAAAATCTTAAAGTTTGATTCAGGTGTCAATTTCTCTCACCTTCAGTACCAGTAAACAAATTTTTGACACAAACATATCATAGCAAATCACGTTATCAATTATGTTAAAGTCCATGAAGATTTGCCGATAACCTGCAACGCCAACCAACATCATAAACCTAGGCACAATCTTCAAGAATAAAATTCTTTCTCCCTAATAAAACTATAAAAAAGAGCACTTAAATGCCAAAAAAGAATTTCTGTACGCATAAAAAATTACATGCAACCTAAATTGTGCATTAGGTTGAGTTAAATATCTCAAAATAAATACGTTTTTAATGGTGGCAGCAATGAAATGGCTACAAAGAAGAACATATATATCCTGTAAATATTATTTGCTATTCGGAACGGTTGCAATTTTTAGTAATGTAAAGCAAAAAGGGGAAAAAAATAAGAAAATGTTTTTATGACAAATTTATCCCGGATTTTCCCAATACGTGGGAGATTTAGGGAGAGCGAGGCTACATAAGGGGTCATGCACTCATACAATTTGTAAACCAACGATCTCTACTAAACGTTTTTCCTGGAGGATACTTGATACGAATGGGGGACATCAGGATGTCCTTATTTATGCTTTTCCCCTTCACCCGAAATTTATCTTAGTGGTTCGAATCGTTGATCTTCGCATGCTTTGTTTCTTCAACTTTAAATTCAAACGTTTTTCTTTCGAACGGTGACTTGTGTGTGGGTTTAGAAATGAGGCATCTCAGAAAGATATTTCGATTCCAAATATTGATCCTGAAGTCGCAATGATTTTTCGATATTTCCTTTCCGAACTTTCGACGATTTTCTGTCTCAAGTTTACAAATTGAAGCAACGTCGACAGAAATCTGCAATTTTTTTTTTTTTTTTGAATTACTTTCGTACACCACTTTTAAGCTTAATCAATCACTTTTCAGATTAGGTTAATTTGCGCAATTTTTTTTATTAACACATTTCTTTGAGCATTGATTTTTCTTTCTGAAGAGATTGCATGAAAAATTACTTTCGACCAGAACTAGAATGAATAATTACATATTTGGTAAAAAAAAAAAAGCAGTAACTTCTTTTGCGCTCAGCTCAAAAATCGAACCTGACAGCAAGGAATATGAAAAAAATCTTGGTTTCTTTCCCTCTTCCACTGGCATTTTATTCAGATTTAATAAAATGTTAAAATTAGGGTACATTTAAGATATAATCAGTGTCAGTATTGCCCCATGCATTCTTTCCGAATTGAAGAAGATGCAACTCCGCAATACTCGGGAATCGTTAAAACTTGATATGCATTTATTATTCCATTGAGGAAATTTATCGTTTCTCAGGAAATAAAATATATTGGCAAGAGAAAAGACGTGATTATTTTACAAGGGTCATAAACGGTTTACTATTTTTTTAATAAAATAAGATTTAGTATTCTCTGCTTCTAGTGCATGAAATTCTCAGCCAGAATTTACTACAATAGACCCAATAAATGTACACTAAATATTTAATAATTACATTACTGCGGAATTATATGTGACCGACATGAGATTTTCTTAATCCAATATTGTAAAAATTCATTCATTTATTTTGCACGTTTGAACACAAATCAATTCAGAAATAAAATTTGTACAAAGGCATTCATTTCTATTTTGTAAATTCTAAAGCAGTGTTTCTCAAGGTAAGTTCCACGATGGCCCTCCAGGCTTTACGCAAGAAATTTGTATAATATCGCTAGAAATTTAAAGAAAATTTATAAATTCTGTCATTGTTTCCCCATAATAACCCCTTAAAATTAATTGTAACCAATATATCCCTGAACAATGGAAAAGTATTATTTACATCCATTTCCAAACTGATTTATTGATAATTTTTATAGTATGATTTTATACATGATAAACAATAGCCCTTTAGAGAGGCTTTCCTTAAATAATATTGATAAGAAGGTTCAATATGGCTATGCATGTGGTAAATAAAGTTTTCCATAGAATTAAATATTTGAGAACCACTGATCTAAAGTATGTTATAAGGCAATGACTGGTGCAATTGTATTACAAATTTATTCTCCATGGTCAATACCGCATCTATATGATCCCCAATTTTCCTTCATTTGTAAAGAAATCCTGCTTACTCAAAAAATACTTTTAAGTACTTAGCAGCGATTTACCTCACATTTACCAGTCAGTAAAATAGGTTACATAAAATATCGTGGGTACGAAATCTGCGATTGGCTACGAATGAATACAAGGTTTAGACACATGTATTTATTGTACATTCGATTTACAGTCGTTCATTCAGATTCAGTGCAAATCAGGATCAGTTAAACGATTCAAGATATCCCGCTTTGAACATCCTTAGTTCCTGCCGGGGCAGCTTGCAGTTTTTCTAAAACATATACAATTCATTACTAAATAAACTATTAAGCATAATAACTAATCTAAAATACTAACTCGATTAAACTATTAAAAACTAATCTTAACCTGGATTTTCTCAATCCGCGACTTCCAATGTTAACCTCTTACATAATTACGCTTGTCACAGCATTCGAACCAACAACGATTATCTTCAGGCTTCTAAAAATACTTCAGAATATTGCACAAGTAACAGTTAACTCCACATAGAACTACTCTGAAGCATTCCGCCTTCTAATTCGTTGTTTCTATTGACTGCTTAGCTTGGGCCTATCCTTGCGCCGTAATTACTACTTTAACACTACACGGATTGAGTATCAGTCTTATCTAAGCTTATTACATATTAGTTACTATCTCAACTAGGTTAGTACACAACTACAATTAGCTAATAACAAACATAACATGAAAATACATCACCGAGTCCCGATCTTTATACCATGCACGTAGTCTGTGTTGCTACACTATGTAAATAAATTACAAACTCACCGGTAAAACATAAATAACTTATGATTGCAATAAGCGTTTGATATAAATTTATGCAAATAATGTACCAACGGTAATTACATACATATACCACTTACAACTTTTGAAAACGGTAAAAAAAAATTTCGTAAGACAAAATAATCATTTACAACCTGTAAAGAAATTGTAAACTGAACATGCAAATTCATTAATTGTGAGCCTGTAAACTAATTTGCATATATGTAGTTTTATACACATCATCTGATGCTTGTAGGCTATCATATGGATCCAGTGTTATGGTGAAAAGTGCGTTTTTGGACTATGCCTTCGGGAAAAGAACTGAATGAAAAGAACGTCAGAAAAATATATTTGCTGCATGGAAAGGGACACAAAACTTGGGAAAAAAAGTCAAAGTTTGGAACCAAAACTGCTTCCCCGGAACCACAGGCACGTTCAAGCTCTTGCCACTCGTGAGCAGGTGTCCACTCGTGCAATTTCAAGTACACTATTAACGTCTGTATCCCACCAAACTGTGTGGAAAAGTTTAAATGTAAATTTGAACGTAAAGTTCAGGAAAATAAAAGCAAACCGAAACTTACTACTAGTCATCAGTTAAATCTGCTCGATCGGTGCAAGGTAACTGTGAAATTGCGTCATGAGAAGAATAAAACAGTGTTTTCTAATGAAAAAGTTTCTGTCTGGATGGCTCTAATGGATATTTGTCATACTAGCATGAGTTACGCACTCACAAAAAGTCCAAATTGGAAGTACCAACAAGACAAGGCTGGCTTACATGCATCGATATCCACCAAGGGGTGGTTTAAATGGGAAAAAGGTTGAGGTGGTCCCATGGCCCTCGCGTTCTCCAGACCTGAATCCAGTTGAAAATGTGTGGGGTTTTATGGCAAAGGCTGCATATTGGCGCAACAAGCAATATTATCGTGTGAATGATCTCCAAATAACAACTTCGAATGCCTGGGACAAAGGCTTAGGTGTTTTAAGAAAACTACTTCAAACAATGCCTGACAGAATGATACATATTACTGAAAAGCAAGGAGAACCGACTTGCTATTAATTTCTGATTTCCTGAAATTTTCCACATTGAATTTATGTTTCTTTACAGGTTGTAAATGATTATTTTTTTCACGAACAAAATTGTTCACCATTTTCAAAAGTTGTAATTGGTATATGTATGTAATCACCGTTGGTATATTATTTGCATGAATTTATATCAAATGCTTGTTACAATCGTAAGTTATCTGTGCTTTATGGGTGAGTTTATAATTTATTAGCACAGTGTATTAAAGCTCCAACAATAGTAAGCGGTGTGCACCTCTCGCCTCCTATAGTAGAATTAGTGGAGAACAGGTTTAGCTTCTGCACATTCAGCCGATAACTATGCAATAAAGCATCTTCGGATTAACTCCTCAATAAGCACAGCCGCCAGAAACACTTTCGAGGTACAACCTTATGCATCAGCAGTCCTTCGGCCCTCGACATTGGCACATCGAAGTAAAACATCAAACGTAAATTCAAAATAACATTTTAGCAAATCCAATAATTAACAAGCTTAACCTGGACTTCACCGAGCCCATACGGCAAACAACCTATTTACAATTACAACATTTTAACTATTGCAACTAGTTATCGCCAGGTAACCCTGGTCTGCTGCTGCCGCCGCCCTTCACACGGCCTCTCGGTCCTTTTCATAGTACATTACGATTAGCATAGGAACACCCGCAGCTAACGCAAATGACAGGCTAGACCAGATGCGCCCATATCGGTGGTCATGTGACTTTTTGGGTTCGGCACCTACTAGTGAGCAGTTTAGTGTGGAAGGATCCTTGCTCTAGTTTCTTGCAGGATGTCCGATTTTTTTAATTTAGATTACATTTTCTTTTATTTAAATTATATTTTTAAAATCTAAATCAGTTTTATTCTATTTAAATCAATTTTTTTTTTTTATAAATTGAAGCTTATTTTTGTAATAATCGTTGAAAAAAATCTGGAAAATAGTACTTCATAACACATCGCCTCAATAATTGAAATAAATTACCAAAAATTTTCACTTTCCCCCATATATAAAGAATTAATATTTACTTTAAAATTCATTATAAATTGCAGCCCATAGGATTTAAGAATGGCTTTGTTGTTCACATCTAATTATCATTGAAATCCGGGAGAACGAGAATCAGACATTTAATAATTGTAAATTTACGTTCATTACAAACTAAAATTTACAGGATTAAGAAATTAAACATAGCCAATAATTTCTAGGTTGGGAATCAAAATCAAAAAACTTTATATAAAATAGAATACAGAGTGTACTGAAAGTAATTTCACGAATATTTCAAGTTATAAATATGCAGTGAACAAATTATATATATCTAGGTTTAATACAGTAAATAAGTCTGAATAATAGAAATTAAACTATTCAACTTTGGAAAACGATCATGCAGTGATATATTAACAAGTATTTAAATTATTTTTAGTAGGGAATTATAAATTTAGATACTTACTTTGTAATAAAACAACAAAAAACTGATTTATTTTAGATAGTAAGTTTTACGTTTACATGAACCATAAGCAAACATGCATTTTAAAACATGAGTAACTTAATACATATCCAGATTTTAAATGAACATAGAATGCTATTAAAGAAAAAAGTTTTTAAGTTCTTGCCAGCTATTTCAAGTAAATGCAGTTTGTACATACTACTATTTTGTAAAGCTCAAAACAAATTTTTCCGCAGCATGTTTTATCAAAGCTATTAAATATTTAAGTTAATTTATACACAAACTTGACTATTTTATTTGTGGATAGTGAATAGATTTATATATGATATACAAAAGAGAAGGTAGATGGAATTTTCATGTGTTATTTGTATACAAACACAGTTTTAGAATTCAATTCTAAAATGTTAGTACATTAATCCATCAATTATTTTTATGTTTGTGTTGTTTCTACGTGGGTGTCGAAAATTATTGAGTAAAAATAAATCCCCCCCACGAAAACTCACAAAAACTCGCCCCGGAGGCTTTGTGTGTTGACAATTATTTGGCAATTGTGTTATCCCTGCGGAGGGTAATAATACCTTAACACCTTTATATACGGAGAAAGAGGGCGTTGTTTCCTGTCCTCATTCGTCTAGCGGTCCAAGACACTCCGGGCTAAACGGAGGGACCCTGGTTCGAATCCAGGATGGGGACGGCGTCTCTTTTTCTCCAAAATTACATAAGCTCTAGTTTGAGCTATTTATACATGGGTGGCAAAAATTATTATATAAAGCCATTATGCTGGGTAAATTTCGAACACCGATTTTGGTAACACATGTTAAATCAAACATCTTGAACTTTTTTAGTGTGAATTAAACATATAAAACACTAAAAACGCAAAAAAAAATATCTTTACCCTTCCATTTCTACTAATAAATATCTTGAACAGTATACACGTACATTTATTTTAGCCCTTTATATGAATTTTGATACCCCATCACCAACTAACGTAAGTAAACATTGAATTCTCACTGCTGGCTTTAGTTACCCCATATTGAGAGGTAACTTAAGCCTCCATGTTTTTTTGTTTATTTTTAACATACATGTTGTAGAAGACTTTCATACATGTAAATATAGAGCGTAACTGTAGACCCAAGTTTTATAATAACTAGTTAATCTCTAAAGTAAATGATGTTGAATTCGCAGATGTTTTAAATTGAAAAGTGGCTTAAGTAACCCCGAGATACGGTATTTATAATGTTCTTTCGATCTATGCTTCAAGGCCCGTTTTATTTGACTAATTTATGACAAGAGACGTTCGCAAAAACTTAGTAAACACCCAACGTTTTAAAACTGGGATGTCGTCCTTAAGCTTTGAGGTACGAATTTTATTGTATGGAGAAAATATTACTCCGAAATTTTATTTTCTAAAAATTTTGGAAAGAATGGAAGGACAGTGGTTCTGGAAAATTCGGAAATAGTGGTTTTAGAAAGGGTGGTGCATAGAATAGGTTAAGTAAATTTTTGGACTGTAAGATCGATAATGTTAGAACTATAGCATCTATTGATGGCGATTGATTTTGGAACGTAGAGCCCTTAAGATAGTGTTGAGGGCATTGGACAAAATTTTAATGCAAGAAAAACATATAAATAAAAGGCGACAATTTTTTGTATGATAGGGTGACAAGATTTGGCGAGGGGTGGAAGGGAGACGGAAAAGGTTTTATGATAAACTGATATGATAAATTTGTTATTGGCTATTTTTATCAAAACTTCTAAAAAAAGAAGAGTATTGTTATTTTCTTACTTTATTTCTTAAAATTCTTCATTAAATATAGCTTTTTGATTTACTTTCAAAGGTTTGAACACTGTAGTCATACGGGCTCTAATTTTCCTGGAAGGTGCAAATTCTCCGAATTACTCCATCTATAGGCATTAATTTTTTGCTTTTAACATATATAATGAACATAAAACAGGTACTTATGCACAGTGGAGGATAGAACTAGAGTTTTAAATAAATTGTTCGGCTAACAAATTCTTATCAATTTCATTTTTAATCTTAGAATTAGGTTGAGTAAAAACAGACACAAGTATTATTGTTACTGCATGCGCGTTATACCATATTAATTTCTTTATATATTTATAAAAAATTCTCTAACATTCTATAAATGTTTGCTAGTAAATTTATGTTTATACCGTAGTCAGTTCTAAAGTTTTCAGTTAAAACGTAAGGTGTGTCCCACCGAAATAAAGCCACCGTGATTGTATGCCGTAACTGGACACGAAACAAACCAATAAGAACGAAACAAATATATTAAGAAAGTCTATATACAAATACATATTTACAAGGAGTAACTCACTCCCTGCCCCACCTGGGCAGGAAAAAAAATGAATGTGTAAAAAAGAGAGGAAAATGTGTCCCGCCGAAATAAAGCCACCATCCCTATTAGTGTTTTAGGTAACTCTCAATATTCGAGCTGCTACAGGTAAACAGGTTTATGACGTCAGGAAGTTGTCAAATAACTTACCTGTTCTATCCCAGTCGAATGTTGACTTCAGAAGGTTGTATTTTCTATTTCTCCTGCAGTATTGCAATGGGAAAACGAACCCAGCTATCAGAGTTCGAGAAAGGCCAGCTAACAGCTTTTAAGGAACAAAGTCTTTCATATAGACAAATATCTAAGCAAATCAAACGATCTAAAACCGTAATAGACAATTTTGTGAATCAGGGCAATGCGTACAGGTATAAAAAAAGGAGGTGTACAGGCAGAAAAATGACTTCCAGGCAGGAAAGAGATATTGTGCATCGTCTTTCACAAGGTGGTATTTCCCTCAGACAATTGGCCAAAGAGGATAACATCCCTGTGACAAAATCAACTCTGTCACGGATTGTAAAATATACAAAAAACTTCCAATATAAAAAAAGGAAACAGCAGCCCATGTTGAAAGCTATCCACAAGCAAAGGATAGTAGATTGGGCCAAATATCATCAAACCTGGAAAGACCAGTGGCATCGTGTTATATTCTCAGATGAGAAAAAATTTAATTTTGATGGCCCAGACGGCCTTGCATTCTATTGGCGTGACATGAGGGAAGAAGAGGAAATCTTCTCCAAAAGATAATAAGGTGGAGGCTCATTAATGGTGTGGGGAGGCTTCGGCTATGGTGGTAAACTTAACCTGGCTTTCCCCTTAGGCCGCATAAAGGCTACCGATTACCAAGAAATGCTAGAAATCCAGTTACTGCCATTTGCAGAGAGAATTGGTGGCCCAAGTTGGATTTTCCAGCAGGACAACGCCCCCATTCACGTTGCAAAACCCTCTTGTGAATGTTTTTTGCATAATGGGGTACATGTCATGGAATGACTCGCCCTTTCCCTTGATCTTATTTCCCAAGAAAATGTGTGGGGTAACCTCAGTAGGGCTGTATATGCCAATGGCAGACAGTTTCAGTCTGTGGCAGAATTGAAGGCTGCCATCATTGAAGTCTGGGATAATATTGATGCCATTGTCCTCCAGGGATTGGTAAATGGTATGCCACATCGTGTTTTCCAAGTCATATATAATCATGGCGGATATATTGGCTATTAACAGTAGTGGCTTTATTTCGGCGGGACACTTTTTCCCCTCTTTTTTTACATGTTAATTTTTTTTTTCCTGCCCAGGTGGGGCAGGGAGTGAGTTATTCCTTGTAAATATGTATTTGTATATAGCCTTCCCAATATATTTGATTCGTTCTTATTGGTTTGTTTCGTGTCCAGTTACGGCATATAATCACGGTGGCTTTATTTCGGTGGGACACACCTTAGAACCTTATAAATTTTATATGGCTGCTTTAGATATTGAAACAATGACGTTCAATCCTAACGAAATTCTAACTATAATAAAAACTAATTGACTATGCAGTTTTCTCAACTTTCCATAACTGTTTGAAATTAAAATTGTATTTATGGCATAACTAGCTCCAAAGTTTACAATTCAGATATAGGATCTAATAAACGTTATATGGCTGCTTTAGATATTGAAAAATAATGACTTCTTCAACTAAGCTAAAAAAATTCATTGTACAATTATATCCCAATGTGCTCTCAACACTCACGTTGATTCGAAACAGAAGCCTTATCAATCCTTTCTCAAGAGAACTACCTTACTATCGCCAATAGAACTAAGTTTTTATAGTCTGATGACATATAAGTATTCCGTGATTGGTATTTTGAGCGATATTGCACGTTTTAGCACAAAAATACCGTATTTCAATCAACGAAATGTCTGCCTGCAGTTGAACTGAAAAGGCAAACTGAAATATAAAATTTGAAGGCATTTTTGGCATAGGGTATAAACATGAAAACTATTTGCTTTCTGTAGATGCATGAGTAAACGAAGCCCTTTAACATATCGAAATGGGGTCGCTATATTTCAAAAAATATATCGAATAAGAAATCTTACAAAGTAGCATTTCACCCAAAACTAAATAGTGAATGTAAACTTTATCTGAAATGCATTTTGAAAGCACAGAATTTTTGAACATTGAGCTCACTTTGCTTTATTGTATACTATACTTACATAGTAAATAGTATATATATATACTAATTTATATAAAATATGGAAGTTTACAAAACATTTTTCCGGAATAAATTCTGTAAATATCCAACATGATATATATATAAGGTGGTTCAGAACTAATGGAACAAACTGGAAGGGGCGGTAAAGGACATCAAATAAGCCATACTTAGCTAAATCCCCATGTCCGCAAACGGCCTGATTTGGCTGTAGAGTGAATTTATTATACACATCCACATCGTTGTTACGTAGGCAATTACATGAATAAAAAAAAAATGTCTGACACTTAATTTAAATGATTGACCAAATAATGCAACTGAGACAAAAAAATCGCAAATTCCCTTCTCTGGCACTGAGTAGTGTTGCCATTTAGTCATCAAAGGTATGGAAAACGATTGTTTACGTAAGATTTTCGTTTGGGCTATAAATTCCCCAACTGCATAAATTTGGCCATGGGAAGTTATTTTGGACTATAGTAAGTAGTGAAACCTTTTCCAATATGGTTTTAGGCTAAAACGGCAAATTTTCCAAATTTTGTTATATGATTAACTAATGTGGATGCAAATAATAGCATCCCTGTAGTTCCAGAACGGCTCATTTTCGGACATTGTTTCACTGGACCAAAGTTGTTTCTTTTGTTCTCCTTCACCTATTACACATGCTTGACAATTCCCAGCAAATCCTAATTGCCTCCAGTATGGTAAAACAATCGTTTTCCATACCTTTTGATGACTAAATGGCAACACTACTCAGGGCCAGGGAAGGGAATTTTCGATTTTTTTGTTTCTGCTGCATTATTTGGGCAATCGCTTAAATCATGTGGCAAAAAACATTTTTTTTTGTGCATGTAATTGCCTACGTAGTCACGATGTAGATGTAAACAATAGTTTCACTCTACAGCCAAATCGGGTCCTTTGCGGACATGAGGATTTCACCAAATATGGCTTATTTGGCTTCCTTTTCCTCCTTACCACCACTTCGGACGTTCCGACTACAAAGTGTGCTAAAAAGAGAAAACACTTACAACTAGCCATTCACTTTAGTCCGAAGCTTGGTTACCTAGATCTTAAGATGATCAGATTCCTCGGAAAACTGTAGATCCAGGCGCAGCATAAACTTTGAAGCCCTTGTGCCGTAAGAAACGCAAACAAAAATCCATATTTCATTAACATATAAACTTCCTTTAACTTACCAATTGCCTTACTCCTTTATTCAAACCCTCGAAATTACCTCGTGCCCGCAATTTTCATACCATAAAGAAGGATAAACAGTTAACAAAAATGTAAAGGAAGTATTTCCTGCAAATTCATCACTATTCAATTTGTTTTGTGCCATTCAGAATTATATTAAACCTGGTGTACTGCATTTCATGACTAAGTACACTCTATAACAAAAAAATCGATGCACCAAGAAGGAGTTGTCCGATTGTAATGAAATTTCGTATGCAAAGACATTTTGACCGAACATGCAAATGATTAAAATTTGGTGTCCAATGAATGAATAGCGGGAACTCCAGCGCATCGGAACTGCGCATTCAGCAGGTGTATATAAGGAGCGATTCTCAATATGTGGTCAAAATTTCTGTTGCATTTTGACTGCGGATATCTTACGTCGACTGTAACAATGCCTCGCCGAAAGATTCGTGCTCATTACGAGCATATGTCAGAGTTTGAAAGAGGTCGTGCTATCGGATTGAAAGAGGCTGGTTGGACGAATCGAAGAATCGCTGGACATGTGGGTCGAAGCGATGCGGCGATTGGACGGTGCTGGCAAGAGTGGGTCAACAACGGCAGATGTCAGCGTCGGGACGGCAGCGGTCGACCTAGGGCCACAACAGAACGGGAAGACAGAGCGATTGTCAGAGCAGATGTCACAGCACCGGATTCGTCGTTATCAACTATCCAACGTGTGGCCCGCACACATGTGTCCAACATGACCCTCTGCAGACGACTGAGAGAGCGGAATTTACGCTCGCGCCGACCGTTACGCCGCTTACCTCTCACGCCTTTACACCGTCAAGTCCGATTACAGTGGTGCCGGGCTCGATCAACTTGGAACTGCGCTGACTGGGGACGTATAGTCTTTAGTGACGAGTCCCGTTTCCAACTGTGTCCTGACGACAACCGCAGACGTGTCTGGAGACGTCCAGGGCAGCGTGGGGATCCTGCCCTTACTATCGCACGCCACACATGCCCACAACAGGGCGTTATGGTCTGGGGTGCCATCTCCTTTGATAGCCGGACCCCTTTGGTGGTCATTTCTGGCACACTTACAGCACAGCGGTACGTAGACGACATTCTACGACCGGTTGTGTTACCGTTCCTTTTGCGACACCCTGGACTTACGTTTCAACAAGACAATGCCCGGCCGCACACGGCACGTGTTGCTATGAATTGTCTTCAAGCTTGCCCAACACTTCCTTGGCAAGCTAGGTCTCCTGATCTCTCTCCCATAGAGCACATTTGGGACGCTATGGGAAGGCGATTGCAACCATCCCGGAATGTTGACGATTTAGCCCGACAGTTGGAGACAATTTGGCAAGAAATTCCGCAGGACACCATCCGGGATCTTTATCAGTCTATGCCACGCCGGGTGACAGCTTGCATCCAGGCCAGAGGTGGACCAACGCCTTATTGACTTCCTCCCTTTGTAACGGTCAAACTCTGCAATAAATCATTCAATTGTTCTGAAATTTTAATCGTTTCTTTTTCTATGTATGTTCTTCACATCCACCAATTTTTATCGCAATCGGACAACTCCTTCTTGGTGCGTCGATTTTTTTTTGTTATAGAGTGTATTTTTTGCTCAAGTTGTAAGCAGTATGTTGATGCTTCTTGTTCCATGAAGAGATGATACCTTCAGTACCTATTCTTGGTTGTGCATTAACGTATGGTGGTTTGGGGACGACCTTAAGTAATATGTACATCCCAGTTAATCCATGTCACTGTATAGTACAGTTTTTCCACCGGAAAGTATAAATTGATTCAAATGGAATAAATGTGTCCCTTTTATTGCCTGCTTTTAACAGCAGAATTGATATACTGTTCCTCTATACGTATTACGTTTGCTTTAAAAATGAGACCACTATTAAACCCTTCAACAAGAATATTAATCGTATATTTTATTTCTTTTTAAAAATAATAATAATGATAATAATAATGATTAAAACCTCTTTTAAGATCGTAGTGAAATACTATCGTACTCCTGTGCTCTATTTTTATACCCTTAATTATATATTATAATTTACTTCTTTCAGAAAGTTATGGGCTTCTTCCAGCATTTTTATTTTTGTCGTCTTGCGAAATTTTTGTTTCTTATATTGTTTCTTGTGGAAAATTTCTTCCTTTCTATCTTAAAAATCCCTCAGATAATGTTTTAAGAAGCTTCTTTCTTATATATATATATACTATAATATGTGTAAATACTTGTGAAGGAAGGAAAAGGTAGTCATTTGTTCTTTGGGCGAGTACTGTATCTTTCTTAACACTATAATCCTCTTTTTAAAAATTTCAGATAATCAGACTAATCATTATTCAATAATAGTAGATTACTATTATTATTCTCTCTCTCTCTCTCTCTCATGGTCTTCAACACATTATCAAGCAAGTTTTGCCATACATTACATTTCTTCGCAGATGGTTTACAAATTCCACGTATTCAACCCAGAATGGAAGTTTTATTTATTATTATATATTTTTACTTTCTTTTCTCCACCTTTTTATCAGGTGTTCCTTTTTATTTCCAATTTAAATGCATGATAACCTGTTTTCATTGATTTTAACATCAATTTCCATGCGTGATTATTTATATTTCCCTCCAGTTTGGCATTGAGGTGTACTTTACACGTCAACAATTCTATGAGATCATATATTAAATTCGTTTAACCCAGAATAACACAATATTTTTATGTTAAAGGAGTTAAATAGGTGGGAATATTTTTATCAGATTTGGTGGTATGGCCTTATTCTTGGCAGCAATTCATTCTAAAAACCAAAAGATCAAACGTCATACTACCATAAAGAAATATCTCTAAAATATTTGCTTCCCCGATAGGCTGCAACTCAGTATCTCACAGCATAATAGATGTTTACAAAAATGTTTGCAACGTATACAGGGTGGTCCTAAACTATATGTCAAAAATGTAAAGGCAGGTAGAGGGGACCTAAATAAGCAGATTTCGTATAGGATTGTGTGTGCGGTAATGCCGCCTTGAGCCGGTAGAGAGCGCTGATGACTGCGGCGTATAAAAGCGCTTCGCTAGCTGGATTCATCATTTCCCGCACGGATCTCGAGCAGCATGCATCGTTTCACCAATGCGGAGCTGGCCGACATGCATTTCATGTATGGGGCTGCACAAGGAAATGGATTAGCTGCTCAAAGGATGTACAGGGAGCGATTCCCGGATAGGAATCAGCCGGATCGTCGAACATTCGAGCGTCTGCATCGGGAGTTACGCACGAATGGATCATTTTATGCTTCCAGGCGTGGAACTGGCTTTGGAAGATATCGCAGAACTCCTGCAGTGGAAGAAAGAATACTGAACACAGTCGAGGATAATCCTTCGACAAGCTCGAGAGCTGTAGGACGTGCGTTGGGTGTGAGCCATCAAAGTGTTTTAAACTGCTTGATTTAAGATTTAACCTGCTTGGATTTTTTCTTCTGGGGTCATATTAAAAGCCTGGTGTACGAGAGTCCCGTCACATCTGAAGAAGATCTTGTTGCCCGCTTCTCTGTTGCTGCTGGACATGTGATCGACATGCCTGACGTCTTTTCTAATGTACGCCGATCCATGCGCCGTCGCTGTGAATCTTGTATCGCTGTTGGTGGCCGCTCTTTCGGGCACCTCTTGTAAACTATTAATAAATTTTTGTTTTCTTTTGTCTTTACTTGTCTTTTCAGTTTCCTGTGATTCATACTGCTTTACAAGCTAGCGCTTTAATGTGTCATTACCGCACACACATTCCTATACGAAATCTGCTTATTTAGGTCCCCTCTACCTGCCTTTACATTTTTGACATATAGTTTAGGACCACCCTGTATATATTGAAAAAGGACATATGCATATTTTTTACAGAATTTTTTCTAAAAGTTAAATAATTACAAATTTTGAAATGGAGCAATTTTATTTTGTTGTTAACAGAAAGCAAAGAATAAAAGGCATAGTTCCTAGGAAATTCCCAGTAGCAGGGTATGTGTCTCTAACAAATGAAAATTTCCCTGTGAATTATTTTTATTTCAGCTTCATTAACATCTGTTTCATTGCGTAGAAATTTCAACTCTCTATAGATACATGAAAGCGTAACGTTCCGTTGATCTCGTAATTTTGGAAAACGAAAATCCTTTTTCCCATGGATAATGGAATTCTGAACAGACACGTAGCATTTAAGTGTGGAATTCAAATGGCAAAGGAAATAATCAGAAGGCAATGTTTCACAACGTACATTTTAACCTACAATAATAGAAGATATGATATATATATACTGTTCGTTCACGAAAAGAAGTCCAATGGAATAGTTAGAAATAACGGGAGGTGACGTTACAAACGGACTATCCCATTACAGCAGAGGAGGACTCCAATTTCAGAACTTGATTTTGGCGCCGACAAACGTTCACTAAAAACAAGTTCTGAAATTGGAGTCCTCCTCTGCAGTAATAAACTAGCCTGTTTGTGACGTCACCTCCTGTTATTTCTAACTATTCCATCGGACTTCTTTTCGTGAACGAACAGTACCTCCATGTCAAACAACTTCTGTTTAGACTGAACCGAGAGAGAGAGAGAAACCTATAAATGATATCGTGATATTCTATGCAGAAACTTCTAAACGATAATAAACAAAGGTATCCTCGTTCCTAAGCACGATAGCAACATTGCCTAACACCGTTAACCAACAGTTTATTTGTTTCCTTCTGAAGAATTGACATTAGGTTAAAGAAACAGCAATTGACAAAGTTAATACATTGTATTTGCGATTGTATTATGTTTATTATTGCTTATTAAAGCAATCTGTGTTGGAGAGGAATTCCATTACGCATTTTAACTTCATATTTTCCCCATGCAATCTTAGTATCCAACGTTTTCAGTCCTATAAACCCCAAAGCAAAATATGCTAAAAAGTGCGGCGCAGAACAAACAGCTTCATTGCAGAACAATAGCAGGGTAGATTAATTTTTTTTTGTCTTAAAATAAAGAAATAAAAACAGTCACACAAATGTTTTCTGCATTTCTATTAAAAAAGGAATTTATGTTTTATAGAATTTAAAAAATATGTATCTCCTGCAGAACATTTTTGATCAGCTGAAGGCTTGTTGCAGAACATTGCAAAACATTTTGTATTGGGGCCTATAACGAACGTGGTTTATTAGTCTAGTTTCAAATTGCTTTGGAGACGTTTTTGTTTCTTGGATTTTATTTAGATCCTTTGCGTTCATACGTCCTACTTTTTTCAAATATTTATTAGGAAAAACTTAAATTATCTAAGACCAGCAATGGATGACTAAATTTCCTTTTTTATTTGTTCTCTATTTCTGAAATATCGTGTTTTATATTATTTCAAGGAAAGGCAATTTCATGCAGCAGTATTATTGTATACCAGAACAAAACCTATTTAAAATTCCAAATATTTGCGTGTTTAAATAGTTTAATTTTTTGGCACAATGTGGGAGGGGGCATACTTTCTAAAATTCCAACAAAACACAGGGTGGTTAGTGAAGTCCGTATACACGCAGATAACTGTCGAACGGAGAGAGCTATATGTATGAACGTGATGTATTAGTAAAGTGACTATGGCTACAAGATCAGACTGCGTACAGCGTCCCTAGCGGAAAAATTCAGAATTTAAAGCTGCTATCTCAAAAAGTATTCAAGATACGGAAAAAAATCGATTACAAAGTTGCTAAGCACCAGCTAGTTAGTACGAAACGATTTTTTTCACCACCTTTTAGGGCGAAAATCGTGATTCAGGAAGTTTAAGGGGTACAGGACGTCCCTGTCGTACAGCTATGCATAGAGGGGAAGCTTTGGGTAGGGGCGATACTTTCATTGCACACACACGGTTTTTAATGTGGTTTAGTAAAGTCATTATACACGCTGATAACTGTCAAACGGAGGGAGTATGAACATGATATGTATGTACGATCTGTATACGTAGTGAAGTGATTATGCGCTACAAGATAAGACTGCGTGCAGCGTACAAATACAAATTTTATTTTCATGCCATTTTTACATTTGCCATTCTAACATCATCAGTTGGCATTACATACCTAGCGGAAAAATTCAGAACGTAGATCTGCTATCTCGAAAACTATTCAAGAAACGGAAAAAAAAAAGTTAATTACAAAGTTGTCTCGTATCACTGATGCAGTACGAAATGATACATGAATTGCGGGAATAGAACACGCCAAACGCTAATATGTGGGTATTTGGTTCGGCAAATGTGAACAGCGTATTACTGTGTGTCATTATGTGTGCTCATTACGTGTGGCCACCGTCGGCCACAATACGCGTTTGTATCCTATAGAGCATTTATTCTCGCACATTCAGTAGCATTGCAGACGTGACGCTTGTACAGGCATTGGTAATGCGACTGCCGACATTGTCCACAGTCGTCGGTTAGGTGTGATAGACCTGTCTTTTGAGATGCCTCAAAGGAAGAAGTCAAATTGGGTAAGATCTGGTGACCGTGCAGGTCAGCTCACACTACCACCATAGCCAATGACCTGTTGGCGGAAGGTTTGGGATAATAATAATTGTACTTCTGTTGGATGGTGAGGAGGAGGAGCGCCGTCATATTGGAACTACATGGTTCTCCGCTCACTCAATGGAACATCATGCAAAATATCCGATAGTACGCTCTGTAGCAGATGCAAATATCGACGTCCCGTTAATGTGCCCTCGTAGTACATAGGTCCAATGAGTCTGTTGTTCAAAATACCTCACCACACATTAA
>QLNU02015360.1:140376402-140417642 GCA_006491805.2 Dysdera silvatica
TCTTCAACCTCTTCGTCGGTATGGCTTGATGTTGGTGCATATACCTGTACTATTTGAAGTTGGTATCGCTGGGTTAGTTGAACAACAAGCCTCGCTGCTCGATCTGATGTACTTTCAACTTCCAGAAGACAGTCTTTAATTCTTTTGTTGATTAAGAAGCCAACACCACTTGTTCTTCCAGTTTCCGTTCCTCTATAATAAAACAAATGTCCACTTTTAAGTTCCACCAACTCTTCACCTTTTCTTCTAACTTCACTGAGTCCTACAATGTCCCATTTGATCTTGTCAAGTTCTTCTTCCAATTCCTGAAGTTTTGCTTCAGAAGCAAGGGATCGTCCATTAAACGTAGCCAAGGTCAATAACAAACGGCAGCCTGGGCCATTCCAGTGATTCTTAGCACCCCCTGCTTTCATGCCACACTGACCGCTGCCTTGATCAGGAGCACTCCAGCACCTGGAGACTAGGGGCCATGGTTTCTGGTGTGTCAACATAATGGAGGAATTAGCCATAATTTCACCACGCTGGCTAGACGGGTTGGTGAATTAGCCCTCCCCTTCCGCCTTTCTATCCGTGCAGCAAATATTAATTTGCCACATAAATAGAAAGCTCAGCCTGCACCACTTGAAGGCGGGGTAGGACACTAGGTTACTGGCCTGGCCGGTTCCACACATCGTCACATACGTTCAGCGTGTGGGTCTCCTTCCAGTTAGATACCAGCAACCCTTTTGCAGGCCATATATATATATATATATATTATTCGTAGATTATCTGAGCTCAAAATTAAGCATAAATTAAAACTGAAAAACCAAGTGTAATTGATCGTTAAAAATAATGTAAGTGAGCACCTCAAGAGATTGCCGATTATTTTCACGACTTTTAATTTTGTAAAAAAGAACAAATGTTTTCTTAAACTGTTAGAAGCAAATAGTTCTAACGCTGGCAAGCAAGTTAAAAATATTTACTATAATTAAAACAAATAAGACAAATTAAATTTTCTGTCGCAATTTGATAAAATGATTGAAATTCTGATTTATCTTTTCATTAAATGCGATAGATTGCCTTTAAAAGAATTAAAAAACAACGCATGATATAGGTTTCTAGGGTTGTTTTGGTAATTTATTACTTTTTTTTTAACAACAACAGGGAAAAAAAAAGATTTGTTTTTTTTTTATTGTGGCTCCCATCGTAAAGTGGCGACCCTTCGCGTCCTTCGCCCCTATCTTCCGCCAGCGCTGTATTTAGGACATGTGAATACAAAACGCTTTGAACTTTTACATGAAGGCCAATGGAAGGTGATAAATAAATTGAGACATAAATGATCCAGTGCTATCGCTTAAACTGCTTATATAATTCAACTTACATGCGTAGAACGTAATGATTCGTTGAACAGCGTATACCAAAACAACATGCAATGCTGCAGAATATTGATCATTGCCATAAATCCATAATATGCAAGGAAAACTGATCATTTACAACACGAAAGACTATTAGTATTGAACCATGCTTGTTCAGTCAACAAATATCGAACAGTTGACATCAGATCCTCTAAGTGACGACATAAATAGAACATGCAATAAGCCGTTTGATTACAAAATCGATTCCAGTAATTCTTTAGCGTAAAACAAATTTTCTAACTGATTGTAAACGAGGTAAAGAACATTTCTCTACTTATGACATAATTAGTTTCCGAACGACTCGATAATCTAGGCTCTGTACAGCGAGCTCTCATTTTTCGTCGGACAACAATGTTAAAATTTTGCTCTTTGTTCTTGAGAGTAATTTATAGACTGGAGAGATGCGCGAGGAGACAGTAAATTGCCTAAAAAGAGTCAGCTCTTCGAAGTGAATCAGTAGTCCTGCAGTCGCCTAGTGGTAACACGCTTTGTTATCATACACATATTCCGGGTCTGATTCTTCGGGTGCATAATGCTTGCCGGTATTTTTATGCAAATCCGCAGTTCGGTTCCTTAGACGAAAGAGGTTTGAATTCTTTAGAAAACTATAGGTCCTAGAGCAATGTGACCTCCGTTGTTCTTGCACCATAAAACACAAATAATAAATCATGAGTCAAATACGACTTTGATTAAAAACAGAAGAGTTATGTCCAGTGACTTCGGCTGGATCTAAATATTTTTCACTTTATCTAATGGAAATGAACATTTAAACAATTATTCGTGGCATAGTTAATTTTGAGTGACTTAATATTTATTAACAAATCTTTATATGTTAGTAAAATGTAGAATATTTCCTAAATTTTTCGAAAAATGATGGAAAAAATTAAAATAATTCTGGCCATGTTTGGATCATTTCTAGATATAAACTTTAAAATAATTAATAACACTTCCCACTAATCTCTCATCCTCTATTTCGGACTACAAATTTGTAGAAAATCGCTTTGGCCGGATTTAGTGGATAGGTAAGCAAACAAACGTGCTCGGAAAACCAGTTATGAAATGACGCCTTCCCCTCTGCTGTAATGAACCAACCCGTTTGTGACGTCAGCTCTCGTTATTTCTAAAGGTACCATCGGTCAACTTTCCGCGAGCGAACTATACTGAAAATCTGTTGATTTGTTTGTTTGAATGTTTTGCAAACACTTATTTTCCGGTAAGTGCAAATAAACTAGTATTCACACAATTACGATTAATTATGATTTTATGCCGTTTGCATCCGTCATTAAACTATTGCAGTACGTGTTATTAAAGTACCGAATTAAACTAGGAAATAAAATCTTTTTAACTTCTAATTTTATATAGAACGAAGTGGTGCAGTTTAGTATGGAAAATACAATCCAAATTCTTCGATCGAAAATTATAATTTTTACGTTTTTTGTATCTTATGCTTTCAATTGTCAATTTCTGGCTTCTTATTTGAAATAACACTATTATTAGCAATAGTTTCTTGATTTATTTAGAAGCTAGGTTACGTAAAATGATTTTGTGATCTTATTCTTATCACCATGATTTTTACAATTGCTTATGTCAGAATTTACGAAGTTATTTAATACGTGTAAGCGGTTTATAATTACTCGGTATTTTGACAAAAGAAATGTAAAACAGAACAGGAAAGAACAAGTTTTCCCCCCATCATAAAAATGGCCATGATTGCTTTGCTTAGGGCCAGGTCCATCTCGAGACTTCCACACGCCCTAGGCGAAAAGCCGTAGTCAGGCTAGGGCTATTGGTGCTGAGCCCCTCCCCTGGAAATATAGTCAGCCCCTTCCCCTCGGAAATATTTTTTCTCAAAAATCAAATATTGTAGAATTTTATTTAAATTTTTTGTTTTGTACGAAATTGCACATAACTGGAAATTGTTCTTTGACGTTAAAAATGGATTCGAAATAGCTTTCTACGGTAGATCTGGTTTACATAATGTTTTTTACAGAGGTTTGAGTCTTTATAAACTTTATAATAAGGATAGAGGAAATTATAGACAGAGGTCTACTAAAATTTACAAGTTTTTAATGAAAATCAAAGTTAAGAAATTTATTTATTAACGTTAAATATATCAGTCTGTTTCAGGGTTTAAGTTGAATTTTATTTTCGCATTTTAGCGACAATGTAAAAAAAAATTAGCATTTTTAAATTTCTTTTAGTTCTCTTTTTCTAATTTAAATACTTCCGATATTTTTGAAAATTTTGTCCCTTAGGCGAACGCTAAACAAAATAACATATTTAAAATTTCGGGCTACAAATAAAACTCTTTAGTTTTTATGAAATTATATAATTGACAATATTATTGTACAATTCTTCTGGGCATTGCTACACACCATAGTTGGTAGGCACTTTCAAAATCAAAATTATTTCGAACAGGTCATTCAATATTTATCATTAGCAATTTGCTTGCATGGTTCGTTGTTAAACGATTTCGCAAGTCAGTTTTAATCAAGTTCATTTGGGAGAAAGCCCTTTCACAATCTGCAGTATGCATAGGTATACTTGCCGCATATTTATTGAGCACAGGGAAGGAAATTCTTTATTCATTTAATTTTGATTCAAAACTGTTGTAACTTCAAAAATGAAAACTCTTTACATAGGGCACCTACAAATTTCTTAAAAATATTCCATTTTGACAGTACGTCGTTTTCTTTAAATTTATGTTCGTGGTCATCGACGGCGGCCGCGGACATAAAACTGTGAAAATTTTTAATTTTCAGGGCTTTCGCTTTTTAGCGAAAGTGGTATTTAAATTTTGCGGAAAATGCAATATCCTTTCGCAAAATGCGAAAAAAAACAACAACTAACGCAACTTAAACCCTGGTCTGCTTATATATTTAGTATTATTAAATATATTAATAAAATACATCAAAATATGTAAGAATTTTAAGCCCCTTCTTTAGCTTTCTGATCCTCTTGTAACTTTCAGAGCCACCCTGTAACTTTCAGAGCCCCCTGTTATAAACGTCTAGCTACGGGTCTGTCTAGGCAAGCGCCTAGGTGAGTATAAAGGATAAGCAGGTCCTTCTCAAGACACTTTTGAAAGAATGATATTCAGATTCTGGTTGGGTAAATGTTTCCAAATTGAATTATGCCTCAGGAAATAACGTTGTAACCAAATGAAAATTGTGACGTGATTGTGGAGAAGATAGAGACGGAAATGACAGGTAGTTTAGATTGCGTGCATATATAAATTTATGCAGTAGGTGCATTGGACCCAAACTAAAGTGGATTGCACGCAATATGTAGATTTAAAATATGGAAAACAAACATATTTTCATAATTTAAATCAATTTTATTACTTCCGCATAGTTTTTAAGTTCTCTGGTTTTGATGCTCTGTTTTGATTGTTATTTCTGTATTTTGCACACCTCCTTTCAAATCTGGACTTCTTTTCGAAGTTTCTAATTATAGAAAAAAAATAAGAAATTTGTCAAAGTGATATTTTTAATTCTTTCCTATCCTATTCATCAAGTAAAAAAGTAAGAATTATATCAAGAGAAAAAAATGTAGTGTAGAGTTTACGATCAGCGTGTTTTGCATTTATTTTTGAAATCAAGCCTATATAGCAATTTTAGAAAGAGTTTCAATTATGCTGATTTTTAAAAGAAGAACGTTTTAACTTATAAAAAATGTTCTAGTTCTCATTTTAAATTTTTATGTGATTTTAAGATAAAAAGGTAATAGAACTAAAAACGCCTCTTTGATTTTATTGAACCACTTACCAAATGAATGAAATCTCACATTAAAGTGATATTTTAATATATGAAATAGAAGGGGTATAAATAATTTAACTAAATTATTCCCAACAATTCTAAATAAAGAATTATTTTATTCAAATCACCTAATCAATATCTTGTTGATATTCTACCTTAAAGTTAGAAGTAATTCGTCACAGCATGAAATGTTATGCATGTTAAATTGTACACCTCCAAGTATCCATGGACTATAGAGTACTGAATGTAGTCGTCTGGGAAGCACAACTGGGTGGAAATCTGGACTAAGGTGACCCATAAAACTGAGAAAAGCTCATCGTCAAGTTCCTAAAGCGACTTGAATATAAGGCGGATAGTATGAGATGGTGCGTTGTTTTTCTCTAATCCTCCATTACCATGAAGATGAAAACTATTTTACTTGGATGAACTGGATAAGCAACAATGTTTAAGTAGATTTAGAAATTCTGGTCGTTGATTTTCCAGTTTTTGCTCTTATCAATTATATTGTTTGCCATAAAAGACGAATATAACGTATATTACCTAAGAAAAACTGGAGTAAGGGAACAAAATTCTAAATTGCAGACATTTGAATTACTATTGACTATGAAAACGACCTTCTTCCATTGTATAGGGTTCCGAGTTCGATACCAGACCTGCGAGGGTTATCTTTTTTTTAAATAGTTTGACCTTGCCAAGTAAAAGTATGCCCCTTACAAAGAATGCAGAAGATTTATTAATTAAGAGAAAACTGGAATAAGAGAACCAGAGGTTCAATGGCTGCTTGTTTGATGATCATTGAGAATGAAAAAGTTTATTATCGCCACTATATGCATAAAGTATATCAGTGACGTAGCGTGACTTCAAAAGTGGACCATTTCTAATTGTTCAACATGCCCTCTCGAATTAAATAGTCACATTTCATACGTATATCGTCATCGTGGTGATAATGATGATGCTGATATACGTATGGATTGTGACTTTTGTATTCTAGGGGGAATTGCGAACGATTATATGTTAACTATGCTAAACTCTCAGTGGCATGCGTAACTAGGGTGAGTTGATGGGAGTCATGACCCCTTAAGTTTTAATTAGCGAACCTGTTAGTATCACATCCAATATATATATAATAATTACGTAACCAAGGTGTGAACCCAGCTTATGTTAGCTTACTCCAGTCCATATATATGATAACGCAAAAGCGACTATATCTATAAACAGCCACAAAGTTGAAATTAACCTAGGGAAAGGTGTACGACAGGGAGATTCAATCTCGCCCATACTATTTTCAGCTTGCCTTGAGGAAGTTTTTCGTAAATTAGACTGGGATCAAAAACGATTAAAAATCAACGGAGCTTATTTAAACCATCTAAAACGATGACATTGTGTTTCTCGTAAAAGATCCAGAAGAGCAAAAAAAACTCATTGAAGATCTAAGAACGAAAGAAGAAACATCTGGCTTAAAAATCAACTTGAAGAAAAGCATGGTTATGTTTAATAAGTTTATACAAACTAAGAAAATCTTTATTTCGAGAGAAGAAATACAGCAAGCTGAAAATTATATTTACCTTGGTCAACAAATTACGATGAAAGGCGACATAAATCAAGAGATCGAACGTCGTATCAAGCTTAGCTGGCAAGCATTCTACCGGCTACAAATAATTTTTAAAAAAAAGCTCCCTATTTCTTTACAGAGGAAAGTTTTCGATCAATGCATCCTACCTGTTCTGACTTATGGTA
This sequence comes from Dysdera silvatica, assembly GCA_006491805.2. Classification (NCBI taxonomy): domain Eukaryota; kingdom Metazoa; phylum Arthropoda; class Arachnida; order Araneae; family Dysderidae; genus Dysdera; species Dysdera silvatica. The sequence continues at coordinate 140,383,292 of QLNU02015360.1, forward strand.
GTGAGACATGGACATTGACTGCCAAAGGTATCCAAAAGTTACGAGTGGTACAAAGGAACCTGGAGCAGCAGATGCTTGGTATCACGCGACGAGATCGAAAGACCTTCAGTTGGATAAGAGATCAAACAAAAGTTTGTGATATCATTGCGAAGGTAAAAAGTTTGAAATGGAAGTGGGCAGCCCATATTGCTAGAAGAACTGACAACAGATGGACCAAAAACATCCTAGAATGGATCCCACTGGACACCACACGCCCAAGGAAAAGGCCAAAGACGAGATGGGTGGATGAAATAATTAAATATATTGGGCACAAGTGGCAGCAAAATGCACAAGATCGACTTCGTTGGAAAGATGCAGAGGAGGCCTTCATCCTGCAGTGGATTGATAATGGTTGAATATGATGATGATGATATATATATATATGCTACAGGTGGTTTAGTAAAGTCATTATACACGCTGATAACTGTCACACTGCGAGAGATAGATGCATGAATATGATGTATATGTACGTACTGTATACGGAGTGAAGTGACTATGCGCTACAAGGTGAGACTGCGTGCAGTGTGTAAATACAAATACAAATTTTATTTTCATGTCATTTTTACATTTACATTTGCCGTTCTAACATTATCAGTTGACATTACATACCTAGCGGAAAAATTCAGAACATAGAGCTACTATCCCGAAAACTATTCAAGAAATGGAAAAAAATTAATTACAAAGTTGTCCAGCATCACTGATGCAGTACGAAATGATACATGAATTGCGAGAATAGAGCACATCAAATGATGATATGTGGGTATTTGGTTCGGAAAATGTGAACAGTGTACTACTGTATGTCAATATGTGTGCTCGATGTGGCCATCGTCGGCTGCAATACACGTTTGTATCCAGTAGAGCGTTTCTACTTGCACATTCAAAAGCATTGCAGGTGTGACGCTTGTACAGGCATCGGTAATGCGACTGAGGACATCGTCCACAGTCGTCGGTTGGGTGTGATAGACGTGTCTTTTGAGCTAGCCCTAAAGGAAGAAGTCCAATGTGGTAAGGTCCGGTGACCGTACAGCCAGCTCACACTACCACCCTAGCCAATGACCTGTTGGCGGAATGTGTGGGACAAGAATAGTTGTGCTGTGAGGAGGAGCGCCGTCATGTTGGAACCACATGGTTCTCCGCTCACTCAATGGAACATCATCCAAAAATTCCGATGGTACGCTCTGTAGCAGCTGCGACTAACGTCTCGTTAACGTGCCCTCGTAGAACAATTAGTCTGTTGTTCAAAATACCGCACCACACATTAACAGACCACCACCACACCTGATGTCGGACTGGTCGTCCCCATGAAGGATTTTCGAGCACCCAATAATGGTCGTTGTGTCTATTTAACACCCTGGCACGAGTGAATGTGGACTCGTCCGTCCACAAGAAGTTTTCTAAAAAATTCGGCTGCATATCTAAGGTGTTCGTAACGAAGTTTCACCAATTAAAACGTCGCTCAGCATCCCCTGGAACTAGTGACTGCAGCAGTATTCCACGGTAGGGGTGAGCTCCCACTTGCTGCAAGATTTGCCGCACACGACGGCCTGTTAGGCCACACATCATACCAACTTCTCTTGAACTGCACTGTGGGTGGGTTAAAACGTAAGCTAAAACGTCCTCTGGTTGCACACCCTGACTTACACCTGCTGGGTGACCAGAACGGGAACGAGGTGTAACGCTATCCGTCTTTTTCACATTAGTGATGGTCATTGCAGTCGGATGGAGTCCCGAAGGAAAACGTACGGCATATTGTTGTGCACTTTTTCTTGCATTACGACCACATTCCCCATATAACAGCACCATCTCGCAATACTCGTTGTTGGAATAATTCACAATGTACTATGTAACTACAGACGTTTAATGCACGGTTTCACTTCTCACACTGTCTTACACTCCTTGCCTGGCCACTATTTTATGCTTACCGATAACGTATGACGTAGCGTACACATTTGCATATCATGCGCTTTGTAACGAGATTGTGTGTGCAATGAAAGTATCGCCCCTACCCGAAGCTTCCCCTCTATGCGCATCTGTACGAAGGGAAAGCTGTCACGCAGGGGCGTCCTGTATCCCTTAAACTTCCGAAATCACGATTTTTGCCCTATTAAGGTGGTGGAAAAAAATCGTTTCGTACTAACTAGCTGGTGCTTAACAACTTTGTAATTGACCTTTTCCCCGTATCTTGAATAGTTTTCGAGATAGCAACTCTGAGTTCTGGATTTTTCCGCTAGGGGCGCTGCACGCAGTCTCATCTTGTAGCCCATAGTCACTTTACTATACCTACACATCACGTTCATACATATAGCTCTCTCCGTTAGACAGTTATCTGCGTGTATAAGGACTTTACTAACCACCTTGTATAAATTGGCTCACGCTAACAAAGCTGGAATGCAAATATTGGCAGAACAAATATTTATAAGTGTAGATCGATTTATGCAAGCCACGTTGATTCAACAATCCTGTCATATTTAGATATAATGTAGGTAGATAGCCATATGATGTAGAATAAGTACTTATATGGTGCATGGTTTGTGCCACCTTGATAAAATGTATGAAACTTTACTGATCACCTATGTATTCTGCTGGATCCCTGCTCACATTGGTATCAAAGGGAATGAGGCTGCTGATGCAGCTGCGAAGGCAAAAAAAACTCACCACAGGCTTTTGGCCAGCTACTTCCATTCTCTGATCTGAAGTCAATTATCGAGACTTGTCTGGATCGAAAATGGCAGGAAGAATGAGATTGTCAAGCCAATAACAAATTGCATCATATTAAACATACAATTGGCAACTGGCCCTCCTCATACCGTAAAAATCGGAAAGAGGAGGTTCTCCTTGCTAGACTTCGCATTGGGCATTCCCATCTCACCCATAGACATCTGTTGGAAGGAAAACCAGCACCAATTTGCCAAGTGTGCAATGAACCCATGAGTGTTTTACACATTTTAACTCAATGCCCCTATTATAGACTTGCCCGCACTCTTACTTTTAACTCTTCATCACTCTCTGACATTTTAAATGACCATGCTGACCATACGCACGTTTTAAAATTTTTAAAAAGTACTGGTTTTTACTACAGTCTTTGATTTTACCATGTTTGGCGCAGTATAGCCCAGATGCTCTTGCGCCATAAAAAAGCCAAACAAACAAACATGATCACCTATACATTTGGATTTAATTTTCTGGAAGGGTAAAGGGACACCGCTCATGCGACAAGTTTGGCCCTCTGCCGCGCATCCGAGTAGTTCAGTGGTTACGCCTTCGGGCTAATTGGGCTTAATTCGACTCCAGGTACACCTCGTTATGCGCAAATGTTATATGGTTCGGAATCTGCAATAAGCCCTTGATGGCGTTTCAGTTGATCCGTAGTGTATGCCCGAGACGTAAAATTGATAAATACGAAGTTCTCTGTCAAAAAAAGCGGAACATACGTTTTTAGTTAAAAATCATTTGGGAGTCTTGTTGCAAACTTGTCATTTGTAGGATTTGCATATGAGCGTAATGCAATCGACGAATGGTAAATAAGCAGCTAATTTAAGCTGCAGTTTTTTAGCTCGCAAAGCTTAACTCCGTTTAACACTAGCGCAGCCATTTTTAACGTTGGCGTAGTACGGCAGTGATTTTCGTTGTGAGCAGTCATGCTCAATGGAGCCCGCGTTGTGCAACCATCACAAGACGCGTCAGGTTTACAGATAACGAATTATTATTAGGTTTGATCTTTACTTTCATTTCGTTAAATTTGTCGATTCAATTAGTTTCTGTTACAACACATATCATTTTTTCCTTCCGATGTTAAATACACGAGAAGAAGTGTTAAGCTCCCGCACACACACAACATCCGTTCACCACCCACTTGTAGGGTAAATGCGCCCCTCACCGTCTTATAATACGCGTAAACTACCATATACCAAGTACGCAATAGAGACAGATCTGTATTAAACGATGTGAAAGTGACATGATTAAGTAATACGCCTATCAGTTGTCGAGCGCGTCTAGACGAAAACCATCGCATAAGCGGAACAACCAACTCAAAGCCATCGAATAAGCGGAACACAACCTACTAAAACCCATCGAAATAGCACAACGCCGATAATTCCTACTGTATAAGTAAATCGGAATTCGCGCATGTCAGGTTTTACCTTGTTTGAATCAGAATAACCCTAGTTGTCCTTGCGCCATAAATTAATAAAACCAACCCAAAATTCGCGTAAAGAACAGAGTCGAAAATATATTAAACTGTTTAAGAATCATTTCTAAAGCACTCGTGACCTACTTCAGAATAAAATAGCTTGAGTTCTAGGAAGACACCATCTGTGAATGCAAAACTAGCACATGCTATATTTATTTAGTTACCGATGTCATAAGTTAAAATATTGGGAGCAAAAAAGAGCAGTTGTTCTCGACATTCATCTTCTACGTTCAAATGCGAAGCATTTCTAAGAAGGTTGGACTTGACTCGCCGGTCTTAAGTTTGCTAGTCCAATATTTTTTTTTTTTTGTTGTTGATCACAGACTCATTTCAAAGTGCAATAATAGATGAAGGTATTTTTCTTTAACCGGAATAACATACAATAATTTTGTGAGTTGAATTAGAATATAGGTTATAAAACAAATTTTCACTCTATATCCAAAACACTTTTTAAGTTTTCTTGTATTCGAGGAAGAATTCCCCCTGGGCCCTGTAGGAGTGCAACTGGATAGTTTAGGGTACCGTTCACAGGGTTTGACCCAACAAGGCTGCTCAAAACAAAGAACGTCTTTGGACGGTTACTTAAGTCTTAAGAAGTCCGGGTTCCTTGAAAATCTTTAGATCCCGAAGCAGCAGGACCTTGGCTATCCTTGAGTAGTAAAATACAAAAACAAATTTGTCTCTTTCCAAAAATATTCAATGTTTTGGTTAAATACAGCTTTATATTTGTTTCGATCGTTTATCAACGAAGAAATTTGAAATTTAAAAGTCATTTACAGTAGCGCTCATAAATATTTTGACAAACAGTTTTTGTTTACCAGCGGCATCTGTTTTAAAGCATTCACTTGCAAAGTGATATGTCGTGATTCACTGCAGAGTTGCACATTTTACAATAACAACGAACTAGCACTGGGTAAGTAATTGCCTTTTCTTTCAGTTCAAATAAGAAAATTCGTTCAAAAGTGTTTTTACATGCTAATTAGTAATTTGTTTTCGTAGATATACTTAATTAAATAATGTGTTGTATTTTTCAAACAGCCTTCTATTAGTATTTTTAAATTGTGACGGCATTCTAAAAGAAATGAATACTCTAAAGACTTAAAGACTGTAATTGAGTTTTAAGAGAAGTTTGCTCTAAGGCAAGTGTAGCTCGTGATTTCAATCTATCCAGACAAATTGTAAGTGTGTGGAATAAAGTTTTCAATAAGAGGGGAACTGTATGTAATAATTCTAGGTCCGGATGGCCACGAAACACGTTCAGCAGAACTGATAAAACGCTCAGAAGAAAATCTGTAGCTAATCCCCGTCTAACTGCTATAGACATAAAAGATGATTTACAGGAAAATTATAAAGTTAAAGTGCAGGTTTCCACCATAAAAAGACGTCTAAATGAAACAAATTTAAATGGCCGCCGGTCAAGCAAGAAGCCTCTTATATCTAAAAAGAATAGAAAGGCTCAATTTAGCTTTGCCCAAAAATATCGAAACTGGACTTCTAAGAACTGGTCGTCTGTCCTCTGGAGTGATGAAATCAAGTTTAATCTTTTCTCATTTGATGGCATTTAGTATGTTCGGCGCCTTCCAAACAAAAGAAACGCTGTCAAATATCAAGTTCCAAAAAACAAGCATGGTGAAAAAAGCGTTATGGTATGGGAGTGTTCCTTCGGCCATTGGGTGACCTCTAGTTTGTGTTAATGGAAACATGGATCGCTTCAAATATTGTGATATACTTAAAAATCATATGCTACCCCATACCTGGAGGAAAATTCACGCTCGTTGGATTTCCCAACATAACAATGACCCAAAACACACATCTCAACATGTCAAAAGTTTTTTGAAGTAGAAGGAAGTGCAAGTGTTCGATTTTCCTAGTCAAAGCCCAGATTTAAACCCAATCGAGCACATGTGGTCAGAACTAGACAAACGTGTCAGACGCCAAAACTACACAAATAAGGATACCTTTTTCGATTCTTTGTGCCACGAGTGGAGAAATATTCCTCAAGAGCGCATTGTACATATAATCGGCACAACGCCGAAAAGATGCACGGCTGTTATTGATTCCAGTGGCTATCCAACCAAATATTAAACACTGAAGTGTTTTTTGCTTTTAAGTTATCAGTCAAAACAAGACTGAGCTATAAAAATAACATTTGTCAAAATACTTATGACCCAAGAGATTAAGATCAAGTATAATTTCTATTATTACAAGCTTTGAAATAAATGCTTTTTTATACATTTTTAAATATATATTATTTCACTATTAAGGTATTTTTTGTTTAGTTAGAATAAAACATAGAGGAAATAAAATAATTGAGCAAAAACTGTTTGTCAAAATACTTATGAGCGCTACTATATATTTCTGGCTTTCATAACCGCAATATGAATTCTCTCGAAAAATCTGATATTTTTCTTTTTTAACAGTTTAGAGCTATCAAAAATATGATGCTTTATCAATCTTCATTTAGAATCAATTCAGTGGTACATAAAATAATAATAATACTTTTTCCCACCTCGATAAAATAAATCTACAGCCCGATAATTCCCGAAAACCCAAGTGTGGACTACGCACGTTCAGTAGCCAAATATTAGAGGAATCTCTTTCTCTAACTTTAAGAGTTCCTTAATAACGTATGATGAGACGTGATAACGAAGTGTTAAATATAAAATGCAAACTTGGTATCTTCGTCTTAGAAACACCACCATCCGATTTGAGCAGACAAAGAGCTGCCATTATATCAGCATGAGCTAATATTTCTCCATAATGGTATCAACAACTTGTTGAGTCCACGCCCAGAAGAGTATCAAAGCTAAAGGAGAGTAAACGGATGTTAGTGTGGTGTCTTTAATATTTTGGCCACTCAGAGTATGTCTATTATATATCGACTATATTAGAATACACGATATAAACAAAGATATCGCATTTAATTTATTTCTGTTTGTTTTTATAATATATCCCGGTACATCATTTTGTTTTTTAATTTAAGCTTAGAATATTATCTTCTCAAAGCAGCAGAATACTTTTAAGAAAAGTCGCCAACATATTTTCGTAATATTCATTTATTGGAGTTGCAAATTTACTGACATTACTTCGGTTTTGTTTGGAAGAGATCTTACCATTCGGTTTAAAAATTTAGAACCGAGATATTTATTTTGTTAATAATTTGTGCACGTTCAAGACGTGATACTCCATGCAATAGTTTCATTAGTTGGAGAAAAATCATTTAACTGGAGCACTTTCAGTTCCAGGAGAGAAACTTTCTGAAAAGCTTTCACCGGCCATTGTATTTATGTGTATCTTCATCGACATTTGTAAAGCTTGGAGCATAATGAAGTATTTACATTTCACTAATGAAGTTCCAACTGCCTAGGAATGGAACCAGTATTTCAAGGTTGTTCGTAATTTGTCTATAATCAATCAAAACAAGAATGCATTAGAAATAAAGAATTCCAGTTCAGGCATCTCTGCAATGTCATTGATGGCCGGAAGCGTAGTATCATTGTAATGTCTTATTATTTTCCATTTTCGCCCCAACTGTCTTTCTAAACCAAGTCTTTTCATGTAAACGAAAGTTTCAATGGAACATCTCTCAATATACAGCCTAATTAAAAATGCTTCTGTCATCTCCATTCGTACACTAACATCACATAGTTCTCCCCGTTCCTAATATATCCATTTCTCCTTCAGCTTAAAAGCTTTTGACATAAACAATCTTTTGTTGCAATATTATCCACCAAGGACTTTCAAAAGTTCGCTGCAGTATCAATATTAGAAACCCAACTGACAATAATAATAAGCCCTACGGGTAGCGCACTAATAACGTGCTTTCCTATCGTGTCGTCAGTGCGGTTTCAACTGGCAACCGTGCCAATAAAAAGAACGCTTACCGATTAATTGCTCACTGTAGTCTGGGGATTAGTTCTCTAGGCTATAAGACGTGTTCGGATTTCTCGGAAAACTGTAGGTCCCGGCGCAGTGTGACCTATTCTACACTTGTGCTGTAACGACACAAACAATAAATGTAATAACATCATATTTATCCAATGTTGAATGCGTATACAAAGTGAAGAGAAATTAATGAACTTCGCACGCAGAAAATTCTCACGATTGGCCACAGTCATATAGAGTTTTTAGACATATATATTATTTCTAATGGACGAGAGTAGAAAGCCTTAGCTTTTGTTATGAGGGACACTCTTCTGAAGTGAAAGACGAGACGTATTCTAATATGGATAAATATGCGTATAATATATGCATAATGAAAGTGTGTAAAGGCATTACAACTCTTTTTTTCATTAAATGAGTTCCATGTTCTTCATTGGAGCGTTATCATTGTGGTGTTGTAACTTCCTATCAGAATATACTTCACCAAAATCAGATTATTTTACATTCCGCAAATGTAACTCCTATATAATCAAATTAATGTGCTTTTCGTCTTTGCTTAGGAAAGTCCCATTTTTGACACCACTATAATGTGAACTATTCTAACTGTTGCTGTGTATAGTAGTGTGTATACACAGCATAGTGTATATCAGTGTGTGTAGACTGCCATCGGTAATAAAAACTTTTACTGTGTCCAGGACTTAATCACCGCAAAGGCGTCCAAAGCCCGGGCTTTGGGACTAGACTTTAGTGGGAGTGGGAACTGCACGGTGAACAATCCTTCTGCGCATGTGCGTGGCCCACGGACATGCGCAGAATAGAATCTAGTCCCAAAGCCCTGGCTTTGGACGCCTTTACGGTGATCAGGCATTAATTGTGTCGCATTCATTAGTGTTGTGTGTGTGAGGCCTTCGAACTCTGTCTTTTTGGCAAGACCTTACAATTCCCTACAGTTTACACAAATACTCGTAAATATTCACGATGACATTTCTTTTTCGTTCTAAAAGAAGAAACGTCTTCAGAATTCAATGACCCAAGTCCTTATTTATCATGGTCATCCGAATTATCTTTTAATTACTACACATTAGCCTTATTTCATAACTTAAAATATCAGTTGCCTTTACAAGAGTTAAACCATCTGTTCGTACAATAGTAATAACAAATTGATAATGCGATGCAGATAAGTACACGCTACCTATCGCCTTCCGAAACGTCATAAGCCTAATACTGCGACATAAGGCTTATATTTTCCTTTCACAGTTGTGTCTGAGTAGTCTACGTATTTGTATTTTTTTAAAATTTCCTGTAAAAGTATTTTTCCAACCGCAAATGCTTACTACACTTAAAATATGAATACACAACTATATTTTTGAAAACTTCGAAACTTTAAAAATTGTTTAAAATACGAAGTAATTCTATACCCTATATTTACCTTTCTACAAAATGCATTTAACTGCCTTTAAAATCATAATTATTCATCAGTCTTCTATTTTTTGTCGGAAGAGTACTTACTAAGCAATTTTTTTGTGTGTCCTTACCACATGTTTCAAATGAATATAAACTTCATATAAATGCTTTCGTCATGTCTATACATATGTGTCCCAGTTGTTATCTCTAGCGCCTTTGAGTCCTCTGAATCTGGTTTCGATCTCCAAGTAAGCTCGTTTGCTGTAGCTGCATCTTGATGTATTGTCAGTCGCCTAACATGCTACATCTACTGCGAACGGCTGACCAACTTCCGTCATCATCCGAGAGTCTGTCAGCCACATGACATGAACACTATCGTGCGTGTTGGAAAAAAATCCATGCACGTACGAAAATTATATTAATTATTCAATTTATGCCAGTTGGAAACCTGGCATACTGTATATTATATGGGATTACCCTACAAAAATACCTGAGCAATTATTTTCATGTATGATTATGCAGGCCCGTACTCAAGATTTCAAAACGGGGGTGATAAAAAAGGGGAGAAGTTTTGATAGATACAAAATTTCCTTTCATAAGAAATTTCATTTCGGAGATGATAATATGGACCAAATGAGGGTTTAACACCCAATCCACCCTCTGTGCACGGCTTTGTACTTATTATATGCCCGCAGCGTATTAGAATGAAATATAAACTTACTTAATAAAAACACATACAAAGAAGGCACAGATATTTTTGCTTCGATTCAAAAAGTGGAGAGCATTTAACGAAATACCATCGAACAAAAAATATGGGCGAAACATGCCATGGAGATGTATAAAAACCATGCTGCAATATCCTTAGTAAGGAAGAAAATGTGGATGGATAGTATCTGATAGTTTTTGACTGCATTTTTAAAATAAATCATTTTGAAAACACCGGGAAAAGGATTAACTTTTGCGTTCCTTTCCAGTACAAAAAACCCTTCAGATATTGAATGAGTAATGTCCTCACGTATCTTGGCAAAAAGAAAACGGGATTTTCAAACTTGAACAACCAAAGCCAGCCGTAATATCAAATAAAAATTCTTGAAATAGCACACATTTCAAATACCAGACTACTGATATATTGTGGAAAGGCGATTGGATTATAGATCACCAAGCACATAAGCTTCAATACCAAAGTAAATTTTCGCTCTCAAAGCATGAATTTCTTCTTCACTCTAAAATTAGAATTGGTGTGGTTATCAATCAGAAAACCATTATCAATTTTCTATCTGGATATCCACATAATTTCAAATTGGAATTGGAAAATAAATGTGCGCTTTGTTAATAGCTCTCTAACTAATACCACGTTTAATTTACTGAAAAGGCGTTCGTTAGTAAACGACAAACCTTTAGAACCAAACACTACAATAAATCATTACTGAAAATGTATTTCCCTTAACACCCGTTCGATAAATTGCCGAATGTAATGGAAAGAGTTAACGAATATAGGGCCAGTTTTAAAGAACTTTATATCACAAAGCTTATTTGAAAATTGTATCGTTCTTGTTACTAGTATTAGTTTTATTATATATTACATAGTTTGGATAAAATAATTAAAACGTTCTATCGGAAAATTATATTGCTGCATTTTTTGCGGCTATGGTCAAATTTAACCTATTACTAGTAGATTACAAGGTAAATTACTACAATAATAGAAACTAGTCAACCGAGAAATTATCAACTTATTTCTTCCTGTTTACTGTCGACTAGTTTATCACAACGAGACTATGAATGCATAGAAGACCACTGGTACTAGCTCCTCTTACAACGACTGTGACTTACTGTTCTATGACAGAATACCTAAATTAAGAATTTATCTATATTTGCATATGCTATCCCAGAATAGTGACTAAGAAATATAAGATAAACGCTTTGCTCGTTGAGAACGACAATTCTAAAAGCCATTGATACCATTACATGACTTAGCTTCAGTGATGGCTGTGCGATATCTAGTATCATATAATTCAATGATATATAGAATTGTATGAATATACGGAGAGGGGTGTGAGTATTACATCTAGCTTATATATATAACCAGAACGATCGCATACCTCTCTCTCAAGAAATCTACATATCTCCTTCAAGAAATCTACATCATACTTGTTACGTTTTCGGTACCGTAATGGTTACTTTCGTAGATTTAAGCTCACTGGACTGATCTTGAAACCCAGTCTATTTGAATAGAAAAGCACATTGCTTGTGTGCTCATTTCAAATCACTCATGCCGTCTCAAATGTAACCTCTTATGTAATCAAAGCAAAGAAATTCTTTTTGTCACTTTCTTTTACAGTATGTAGAAATCTGACACTGATGCCGGGGCTCAAGCTACAGTTCTTAAAATAGAGAAGAAAACGTGACATCGCCCCGGCATAAAGTCGAACTAAAATCCCGCCGTTAGGTCCCGAATGCTTTAACCGCTGAGCCACCGAAACACAGTAAAGACTCTCCCTTTTTTCGTTCACAAAGCTGTAAGATTTTATTATCCTTTGTCACGGTTTACACAATTTCCAAGCAGTGGTCAACACACAAAGCCACCACGTTTTTGTGATTTTTCGTGGTGAATTTTTAGAGTGTCCGTTCACGAAAAGTAGTACGATAGAACAGTTAGAAATAACGAGATGTGATGTCAGAAACGGCCTAGCCGATTACAGCAGGGGGGGGACCCAATTTCAGAACTGGTTTTTAGCGAACGTTTGTCTGCGCCAAAAACCAGTTCTGAAATGACGTCCTCCCCTCTGCTGTAATCGGCTAGGCCGTTTGTGACGTCAGCTCCCGTTATTTCTAACTGTTCCACCGGACTATTTTACGTGAACGGACAGTAGGCAGAAATCTTCGACACCAATGCTTGAGTTCAAGCTAGAGCTTTTAAAGTATAGGAGAAACAGAGACTTGTTTTACATTGCTTATTTCCTACCTGTTATACCATATTTATATATTTAGTATACATGGAAAAGCATCAAAAATTAAAAACGTGCATTTCTAAATGCAAAGTGGAGATATCGATCAAACTAGAATATGTCTAAGATAAACTCACCGCAACATAAACTACAGTACTATCATTTCATACAATTAACTTTTAGATGATTAGCTTACAAATAATTAACTAATTCTTATAGAGAATTTACTAATAACTAATAATAACTTATAGAGAATTGACTGATAAATAATTTTAAGTTCTAGAGAATAGATTGACATTACAGGTTTAACTAAGAATTACAATATGTTTTATAGAATTAACTTATATTATGAAGAATTGGCATATTTAAGATAATTAACATATTATAGAACGTACGCTCTTGTAAACCTCTTTGCTATTTCTTAGCATTCTATAAATTTTGCACTTTTAATGCATTGTACGCATTTTGCATTGGAACTAAAAAGATACGTAAAGAATCCATCGTAAACTATGTAGTATAATAGAAGGAAATCCAAATGCATTGGCACACCAAATTAATCCCCTGTAAACCAAAACCCAACTTTCTGTATTCATTATATAAAAGATATATGATCGTGGAGAAATCACTTGTCTAGCTTCAACACAACAAAGTGGTTGCATTCGAGAAAGCATAGATTTTGTTCATCCCAGAAACGCAGGGAAACAAATTTCCTTGTCAACGGACGGATATACAATAAATAAATCTCGCCAGCAAGGCAAACATTAAGGTTTGAAGGGATTTTCACATCTTTTTGTTAACCCCTATGTAATCCATTTTTGTGATTGTAGTCGCAAAGTTAGCTGGGCATAAAAATTCTTTTCCTCTAGCTTCTCCACGTTTCAACTTCCAGAACACCACCGTAGAGTTTGTTCAAAATTTCCGAAAAGGGCTTTTCGAACAATGAGCATTCTCGATCACTTCAATCCTCATAAAGTAAACCGCATTCACTCGTGTTGATTGCTTGTTCATTCGATGTATTTGCTTATTTTGTTGTATTTCTATGTTTTTTGGACTTCGTTAATCCACTCGTTTTCCACAGGAAAAAAAAAGCATTGCTCACTGCTTGAAGATGAACGTTATGCCATGAAGATTGTTCTATTCGCTTTGTGGCAAGATGAATAGTTGAAAGAGGAAAAACACATTGATAAATAGAAAGAACGGAATGTGATTGTAGTCCATGGAATTTCCTTATTTATCCATGAACTCTTGTTGAGAAGAATAGAGGTAGAACAATGCTTCAAATAAAACCTGTCATGGTAAAAAGTCTCCAAAGATATATATAAAATTTCTCAATATCAAACATAAGAATGGTTTCGGTTCACCGACGTCTTTCGTACAGGACAATAGCTTAAGTATATGTGAATACATATCACTTCATTTTTATGTTTACAGGTATGCTACATTATACCACATTGCATGTAAAAATATCCATTATTCTGCACACTAAATTTGGTATTTGAGCATCGGAATATTTCAATTATTACACGGCGGATGTTTGCTCATTTGTGTTTCTACGATACGAAGATGGCAAAAATCATGCTGCGTGGGAACTTGCGATTGTCCGAGGAGTCTTTAGTCCGAGTTAGTCTTCAAGTCCAGTTGTCCGAGGACCTCTTCTACCAAGTAAGCCAAACCCAGGACTATGGTGAGCTGAAAAATGGCACGAGTTCTATGATAGCATCGATAGTCGATCCCGTGGCACAAGAGATAAATGCTCCACGAACCACTACGCCACATTAGGGCGGCGGACCTGCATTTCTCCGAGGACTACGAACCTCTCAAAAACCAGGGAAGCAAACCCTGGACTACAGTAAGTAGTTAGTTGGTAATTAGTTTTTTACGCCGTCAAGATTCGAACCCGGACTGACGGTAAGCTAGGTGAACGCGTTACCATGGAGCTACTGCAGGGTTACTGTGGAAGTAAAGTAGAAATAGAAAAGTTAGAACATGGTAAAAAAACTTCTTGCGTTAGAATTAAGAAGTACAGCACTTTTTTTATTTATTTATTATTATTATTATTATTATTTATTTATGTAGTTATTATTTTTCTTAATTTCCTTAACTTGAAAACTCAATGAAATAAGATACTAAATCCGTAACGATCACTTCTAAAAATCCCGGGCTGCAATAGCTTACAGTTTTAGAGTTGCCTTAGGTCCTGCAGTGGCGTAGAGGTAAAGCGTTCATGTAAGGTGCCTTTACACCGGGTTCGGTCGACTTCCATCGGTGCCAAAAGCAAAAAGGAGGTATAGCGAAGGCCCATTGTAGTCCGAGATTGGTTCCCTTGGTTTTAAGATTTTCGAACTCCTCGCAGAAATGTAGGTCCTATAGTCGCGTAGTGGTGGCACATTCGTCTGTCGTTCCATTAACCGGGTTCGAGTCTCAATAATATCGTGTAACGCGTGTCGTTATTCTGCACACGGCAGTCCGAAGGTTTCTTCCCTTGGCGACGGACGTCCGGATTTCTCAGAAGGTTATGGTTCACAGTGCAGCAGCCCCTTGTCGACCTTGGACGCTAAAATCCCTAAACCAAGCTGGAGCTGCCGTATATGAATAAAACTTGTGGAGGAAATAGTTTTGAAGTGGCCCAGATAGCAAAGATCGTCCTAAGGACAACCTGAGGATGTCCAGAACGTCCTCAGGACGTCCCAAGGGCGATCTTTACTATTGGAGGGTTCTTCCAAAACATAAGCGGGGAGGAAGATGATTACGAAGCCCGTCTGTCTGTTCTAATTTTAGTGTTTCATTTATCATTGTCAGAGGCTCAGGTCCTTTAGCAACTGTAGAGCTAGAAGAGATAATTTAATTTATTTTTCTTTTCATTTACCTGTAACTTCGCTTTCCTTTCTGGCGGCATGAAACTCATTTGCGGTACACACATTTCGGTGGAGGGTGGGGGGGAGGGAGTGGGAACCACTTCCTTTATGAAATAAATGGAGCAATTGTCTCCCATTAACTCGTACGCCAATGTATAAATTATAATTGTTATATTAACTCTTAAGTAAAGCATTTTATCATCTTGTTAAAGAAATCGTGGTTTTCCGGTAGGTCTTTAATAAATCTTTTCAAAAACAATGCTCCTTAACGAATATGCACTATTACACTTATAAGGTTATATACTATTTTTGCGCTTCAAATTGTAATTTGAAAACTATATTTGGTCAATTATTATAAGAAATTTCATAGATTATATAAAAATTGTCCACGTTTTTGAATTTATAAATAAAAAGATTATGCGTAACTATTATACTACATAAGCCTTTACCGTTTATACCTAAATACATACATAATAGTAGATAAATAAAACACAATACTGTTGCAGTTAGAAATTGCATAATTTAATGCCTTAACAGCTTTTTCAATAGCTTCTTCATACTTTTTTCAAACGAAATACATTTACAAACCAAACAAACTGTTGATTGGTAATGCTTGTCAAGGTTGCCACTATACGAGTTACCATTACATAATGTCGGCTTCTTTTATCAAATTCTGACGTTTCGTTTCACACAGTAAAACATTTTTAGAAGAAAGTAGTTTGTTTTCCATAGCTGAATAACCAAGTGGAAATCTTGCTTTTGCAATAAGAAGATTGTGCATATCAAATTGTTCTTTCTTTCGAAGGTATCTCTCACAGTTCTAAACATAACATTAGAAGATACAGAAAAGTTTACTTCCTGCTAAATTCTGTATATATACTATATATTAAATTGCGGCAAAGTGTACTCGCTAACATCAAGAAGAAAAACATAGAGCTTAATAGGAAAAGATTTCTTTCTCTCCAAATGCAAAAATCTAATCGCCAATAGCAACCGGACTTCTTGAGATTATATATATATATATATATATATATATACTCGTATATATACACAATGAGACCCCAGTTTTGTATTGTCGTTATTTTTTTCTTGTTTTAAAAACCGTCAAAAGGGACGTATGATGTGTGAAAACGCATGAAGAGAGAATATCGTACCATTCAGTCGATATTTGCGACTTCGAAAAACGGCGTTCGAAACGTGAAAAAAATGTATTATGCTGGAAATATAAAATCGAGGCTTCATTGTGTATTTTGTATTGATAGGTGTCGCGAAAACTTTTGAAAAACAAGAATATACCTACTAAAAATTTTACTAATTTAAGACTTCATTTTTTGCGTTTCTCTCTCTTTTCAGATATACCTCAAGTTTCTCTCGTTATGATTAAAGAAGACAAAGAACGACCGCCCAGAGAAGATGATTACGTGCGCCTGATCTGCAATGTTCAGGCGAACCCCGCGATTCGAAAACTAGGTTGGTTATTTCAAGGGCATCCAATGGTACCTAAGGAGTCAGATACGGAGACATACAGCGATAATTCCCTTATATTCAAAGAACTTCGTAAGGAACATATGGGTCGCTATCGCTGCTACGCCATCAACGATGCAGGGAAAGGGGAAAGTAAAGAACTGGAACTCAACGTCACTCGTAAGTATATCAAGTGCTTTGATTAAAATTGTGAGCACTTCAATTTTTACGCACATTTCATATACCAGTGAGAGAGAAAGGTCATATATCAAAAATTTTATTTAGTTTGCATTTCCGATCCCCCAAAACTGTCCAATGTTTAAGTGGGGACCGAACCAAAAGCTTCACGTACCCGCTGAACTGCACAACCACGTTCAAAGTCATATCTATGAGCTCAAAGGCCGAAAAGATAAAACTACTGAGTCAGCGAGTCGCCCACCCATCAATACAAACTATACCTTACCTCTGAGCGGAGAAAACGATGAGCAAAATTTTCGCGGTCTTTCCCTTAAAATACTCGTATTTATAACTAAATGAGCAGTGTGAGGCTATGCGTTATTGTGTTGATGCTCTTCTTTCCTAGTTTGTCATGTTACACACGATGGCGCTTTGAAAAGATTTAGAAAACACCGACTGAGATAATGTTGACAGTTTGTTTGATTTTTACGGTGGAAGGATGTCAAGGTTACTGATAGTTTCACTTAGCATCAAAGGTTAAGGAAAATGCAACTGTCAGTGTCCCGAAAAGCGGTAATCATGATATTAAAAGCTAGCAACAAGTGGCTTTTTTTTTGCTTTTTTTTTTTTGAGGGAATCTATGTAGTGTGTTATCATTTCACATGTTGTGGTTTAGTGTCATGTTCAAAATAATGAAATCAGCGTTCCTGGTCTATTCCAATATAGAACAAGATAACATAACTTCCAGAGCAAACACTTAAATATATTGCAACATATTGAAGTGACTCATTTCGATCGACAATCGAGGAACTCAGCAGGCTCAAATTGCATATTATCCCAAACTTATCACCGTTTCTACTGTATCCTATTCCAAGCTTTTCCGAATCTTTTATCACCATCACATCATGATTTTCATTTATTAATACTTTGGGTTTTTTACAATTCGTGGACGACCACAAAGGTGCTGATGATACCTGTATTACTACATCTCTGAGTGAGATGTTTCACCTTATACGCCGCACACTAATGAAATCTATAATATATATCTCTTCAAATAATCTATTAATTATAATCTATATATCTAATATATATCTCTTTAAACTTCCGTACTATATCCATCTTGAGAACGTTGGCATTTAAAAACGGTCAAAACAGCAACAATTATAAAAATTCCCTCAACAAAATTTCCTAACCACACTAAACGTTGCTGAATTGAGACTTTTGGTGCTATCATAGCCATTTTCTTTTATGAAAATAAGACCATTTAACTGACGCCATTAACATAAGTTACCATGCAACGGTATAAATATGAGAAATGGCTCTAAAATCGGGTATCCCGGGTGGTATTGATGTTAGCGATTTATTTTGATAGCCACGTACGACTTTCCGTAAAACAAAAGTAGGTTTGCTCACGATCCCTTAACTGATGCCTCACTTTCAGAAAAGCCCCCTTTCTTATTTCTTTTATCCTAATTGCATAGAGAGTTCCATTTTTTCATAACAAATGTTTTTCAGCTTCAAAACTCGTTTTTGTTTTCCTTCTGAATATTCCCTAAATATGTAAAGCACCGCTTAGTTTACTTTTTAAATACGATTATTTCATTTTTACGCTCGTTTTAACCAAAATCTCTATATTACCATGCTTATGTTTTGTCCTACATTAATTAGTCCATTTCGTTGTTAGTTTCTCCCGCTGCAACTACAAAAAATATTGTTACAAAATACTTGTTCTTTAAATTAAAAAAAAAATTCCGACATTGAAAACAAAAAAAAAGAAAAAAAAAACCCTTCGTTTTCCACGATTGGGCACATTTTAAATATTTCACTTATATGTGTTTGTAAGATAGAATGATTAACAATTTCAGAAACAAAAATTATTAATTAATTTATGCTACCAGTTCTCTCCAATGAATCCGAGACATACATAGAATCGAACTAAAAATAAAGCTAGAGACTCGTTAGTTCGAACCATGCTAATCCGAAAATCCAGTTAATCCGGTTTTGGTTTTTTTGGTTTTCTTCAGTCGGCTGCCTCACAACCGATTAACAAGCAACGCAACGCGAAAACATACTTGCGAACCAAGTCCGTGGCAAGGATTTAATTCTTGGGAAGGTGCAAAAATTTTTACAGCATGTATCAATACACTCACACTATGCAAAGCCGTAGCCAAGTCTCATTAAAAACTTAGCCAGAGGTGAGGGACCGGTCTCAAAAACTCACCCCTTTGGATACGGGGATGCTGCCTGCGCCCGTGGCTTAGGCTAAAAAATACTACACTTGGTTTTGACTTGGAAAGTATTATACATATTGAGAAATATCACCACACAAATATGAAGACGCATAAAATTATTTTTTTCTAACTTTAATATTATCTAATCATATCATTTACAATGGAAACATATTCTGTAGCATTTTTCCCATTTTTATTTAAAATTTAAAAAGAAAAAGAAAAAAGAAAGGCCTTAAAAAAAAAATAATCGAATTAATCTAATTGGTTGAATTACAAGCGGATTAGAAAAATACACACTTTTTAAAACTTTTATGCAAATTTTGCAGAAATATGCCAAAATATGCAGAAATATTCAAAATATGAAAAATATGCGCCCAAAGTCGAAATATGCAGAAATATGCAAAAACATGCAAATGCATAGAAATCCGGGCCCTAGTTATTATTAACAGAATTGTTCATTACGGTTCTTAATAAATTCGTTATTATAAAGGCTATCGTAAAACGGTTTTCAATAATTAATGATAACGCTTTTTCCTTAGGTTATATTTGATTTCATCTTGCAAGCCCTTCTTAATATGCAGAATAAATTTTACTATCACCCAAACGTCTGCCAAAAATGGACTCACGTAGAAGCTTACTGAATTCTAATTTACAAAAGCATTGACTGCGGCAATCTGCTTCATTAAAGCAAAAATATTTTGAGTTTTGTTATCAATTTCCTCATAATGTTTTAAGATAACGGAGAATAATAATAACTATGATTTATCAGGGCTAATAACATTTATTATTTTTATGTAGATTTGCTTTTACTCATAGTTTTATTATTTAAGTATATGGTAAATCCGGGTTACATGCCTCACTTTTTTTAAAATCGATATTCTGAGACCCATGGCGCACAAACATGAAATTTACTTAGTCATAATAATCGATACACTTTTAAGAAACATATATATTAGTAAAATATAATTTACAAAAAATTCAATAAGCCGCTATAATTTATTTTTTAACACCCTTCGTTGCGGCATCTCTCCCAAGTGTGTCGGGTGTTACGCCGCACCATGAGGCTTGCCGCGCTTCGTATAGTAAATGAATTTACTTCCTATCAAATACGTTTCTTCAAAAACTATGTTATGAAAAAATAGAATAACTGAAATTGCGATTTTATAAAACATAAAAATTGAATAAATTTAAAAAACATCTGCTGTTTTTATTTTGAACTCATTTTCAGAATCGGAACAAACATGGACAAAATAATGACATAAATGAATTACTTTTTTTTCAAATAGGCTGGACTAATTTTTTAATCTATTCTCTCTCTCCCACAGTCGGCACAAAACTCATCGAAAATCGTACATTCTGCATGAAGCCATCGCAAACTTACATATAGCACAATGTAACCATTCGCATCTTCAGTTGTGTGATAATAATTTTCTTCATATTCATTGCATGTATTCACATCCAAAGTTTGTGATGACCCAGCTTCACTTTCTTTTCTTTTACTCCTCTCATTAGGATTTCCCCTGGCTTCTTCTGTTGCAATGAAATCAAACCCAGAAACATCATCTACTTCAGAACTAGTACTATGACTATTTGATTCATAATCTAACCACCTTCTTTAGTTATTTCTATTTCTTTCTTTTCCAACTTTCTTCTCCAACACTTTCTTTTAACGGTCTTCTGTTTTCTGCAATGGTTAAGACAAGTGCCTATTTCTTCATTGCCTTTCCTTTTTTCTTTATTTAGTTTTGAAATTGGAGATATTGCATGCAAATATTTCGATGGAATTGTAATATTCTTTTCAGGCAAACCTTTACTCGTGGATGGCTGTGAATCCACAAGGTCTTATGCTTTCGACTCAAGTTCATGTTTATTCCATGGTTCCAGTATCAATAATGACGAAAAAAAAAAGAATTTTGGAGAGCTTTTTTATGAATTTGGCGGATTTTTTGAAAACTTTGATGATATTTTTATGTATTTGTAAGAAAAGAAAATTATAATTAAATTGGAGACATTTGACTAGGATTTGCGATTATATTTAGTGGCATTTGGCGCAAAATAACAAAAAATTCTCAAAATTAAAATTAACATCCGAAAGAATACGCGCGGCATATGTCCCTGATTTTAACTGCGGCATGTATACCAACTTGCAAGGTATAGATGCCTCACCCAAAGCTTTCCTGATCTTGAATTCAAACATGGCGAAATAACAATAAAAACACTCTATACTAAGACTATGCTTCGCTCAAACAGGGAATCCACTGACATCGTTAAAGTCTTAGCTGTAATATACAAAATACGATAGCACACGAAAATATTTCATAATAAACTCTATAACTCACCTTATATATTTGTTAATTTAAAAACAAAAAGGCACAGGAACACGATGTTTTTACCGAACACGCTTCAAATAATTTAGTACTTTTTGCAGTGTCATCCCACAGCCCATTTCAAAACTAGAGGGAATGCGCAATCTATACCTAATGCGTCATGTAAACCGGATTTACCCTATAAAGAATTGCTCTAGACCCTAGCTCACTTATATAACGTCACATTATCGGAGAATAATAATAACTTTAATGGATAATGATTACATTGATTACATTTACTACATTAATCATGTTAAATGTTCATTACAGAAACGAATGATTACATTGTGCGCTATGTAAGTAAGCGATGGCTACATGCAGAATGTATGATTTTCGATAAGTTTTGTGCCGACAGAGTGAGAGAGAGAATAGATTAAAAAATATCCAAGCCTATTTGAAAAATATATTCACTTTTACTTTATTTAGTTTCGGAGATATTGCATGCAAATGTTTCAATGGAGTTACAATATTCTTTTCAGGCAAACTTTGACTGGTGGAAAAGCACTAAATATGTTTCCACCTTTGAAGTCAAAAAAAGGTTTCAGATGGATTTCGTCCATCATAACAATGACTTTATGATCACAAGGATCTAAAACAGGAAATTTAGATCTCATGTAAGCTAAAACCTTTTCCGTTTGTTCGAATTTTGGATTGAGTTGAAATTTTGATGTTAATCTTCTGAGTGTTGATGGATGAGGTAAAATTAGGTTTTGTGATGACATCAAAAAGCGATATGAATGAGGTGATATTGAAAAAAGAAAAAAAGAAAAATTAGCATTTCAGAAGAATATTTTTTACATTCTTTCTTACAATATAGCAAATTTATCTGCTCACATAAAAACTTAACTACGCTGCCCATTTCACCAATATTGTATTCCAAATTTTTCAGCATTTCATGTAGAACAAACATGTTTGGCATCACATTTTTTCTATTATGCCAAAGAGAGGTCACGTCTTCTAGTGTGGTTGACAGTTGATTCAAATTATCAAAGTTTTCTTGAAAATTCTCATTTTCTTTATCTTTTTTATTTTTACATGGCCAAAATAAACACTCAACTTCAAGCTTGGATCGATTACCATTGACGCCACAATTGATGGAACTGGATTCATTTCAGTCATAGAAAATAAGATATATTCAAGTTTTTTAAGCACTGACCAATGAGAAGGAAGGATTATGCTGTCGACAGCCTGACACAATTTCTCCCATGAACAAACGTTCATTTTTTCATCGTAAGAAGACTTCTCCGCTATACTTTCTGCAAGGGCTTTCACAATGGCTTCATTTTCCTTCTTAGTTTTTTATTATCAGCACTTTCTCTTGAAGTATGACTTAAAAATAAATACGAAGGGTATCCTAGAAAAATTTTAGGCACAGCATCTGATAATAAACGAGGATATTTTAAGGTAGTAATAATTGTTCTCCCGGTTTTGGTGTCAAACAGTTCTTCTACCCGTCGAATGTTAGAAAGACAGAAATGATGTTCACAAACCTATAAAATAAATAGCAGACATTAACATAAATAACTACTGCAAATAAACATACATTTGAGAGATCGGTGAAACTGCATGGTTCGTCACACGGCTTCTCTCTCTTCTAAAATTTTTCAAAAATTACAGTAGATCAGCTTGTGACATCATTTTTAAGCTTCTCTTCTGTGTTATCGTCTCTCTAACGTCATACTTGCGCTTCCCGTTTGAGTTTTTAACGCCATTTTCACGTTTCTCAAAACTTTCGTTTTTTCATTGCAGCGAAATTATGTCGAAAATAATTTTGTAATTCATTTCTAGTCTTATTTTTAATTAAGAAGTTGCAGGTTTATAATGATTCAATTACATCATGATTTGTCATTTTACATGTTCGATTTATTTCCAGCCACCATGATTGTTTACAAATGAACTACGTATTTGTATTATACCTTTCGGTTACTTAATTAGACATAATACCGAGACATTAATGAGGTTTTCTTTATTCTTTGTGATTAAAAACAATAACCACAGAGCTGGCGAGTCCATTCCCCCCTTGATGCATCATGTTGTGGTATCCTATACTATTCGGTTACTTACACATGACACTGATATTCAGACATTCATGAGGTTTTTTTTATTATTTTTGATTAAAAATAATAACCGCAGAGCTGTCGAGCTCTCCCCACACCCATTTGTTTTCAAGCATGAATTTTGTAAAAAGTAAATACTAGCCCAAAAAATATCGTTAACAACATTTCCAATGGCGTGCTCGCTCACAGCTTATTTGGGTTTCGTACACACCTACGTGACGTCACACTCTCACGTGATATGGCAGTCTAGCCGGGTTTGCAGCGTTTTCAAAGGAATAGAGTGAGTGTTGGGTAACGAACTAAGTATTGTCACCAAAGTCACTTACTCAAGATGCTTTTGTTGGATTAAAATTCTTCCTAGGAATTGAATGAACCCATCGTGGACGAAGCTCTTCGTTTAAAGGAAACTTGAATATGGAAACTTTTGCTTCGCCGTCGTAATTACTGCGGCAATTTATCACGCAGTAGCGAGAGGGCATAATAAATTATGAAATTCTCAATTGAACAACTTAACTATAACCAGAGGATAGCAGATCACGTCTACAGAAAACGGCTTGAATAATTATAACATCAACTAAACGAACATACGTGCGAGTGATTTTGTTTTGAAAGCATGGTCTTCACGCCCTAGTCTGTAGGTCTTCCCGAGGGCACGTCATCAAGCAAACATAGAGGAGTGATTCGGCCTTAAATCCAGGTGGTGTTGCCTGTGGTTCCGGGGTAACAGTTTTGGTGGTCTACCTGATCTTTTTTGGGTTCCACAATTATCACCTTTTTCGATGACAGTTTGGACAGCGATTTGTGAGCGCCCTATTTTACGGGCTAGTCCTCTTGTTGACTGTCCCTTGCAAGTTAGCAAATATATTTTTCTGGCGTAAGTTTCATTTAGTTCTTCTCCTCAATGCATACTCACAAAACGCAATTTTCATCACAACATTGGATCCATATGATAGCCTACATGTATCATATGATGTGTATAAAACTACACATGTGCAAATTAGTTAACAGGCTCGCAGTTCGTGAATTTATACGTTGAGTTTATACTTTCTTTACAGGTTGTAAATGATTATTTTTTACTTACGAAAAAATTTTTGAACCATTTTCAAAAGTTGGTAAATTAAAATATAAAATTATAACTGGTTTGTCATGGAAAACACTGAAGCTTTCGCATAGGCCTCATTTTTCGAGGATATCCACATTTAATTATTCATTAATTCATAATAATAAAAGAAAAACTATTATAATTATATCAAATTATTAGACGACTGACTTATTCGTTTATATTTTTGCGTTACAAGATTTCCCAGTAGGGAAACTGTCACAAGACCGACAGCTTATCGTTAACGCTCGGACATTATACACGACCTAGAAATTCCCAACAACAAACCCTCTATTAGCTTCAAAAAAATAAAAATTAAACTAGAAAATCCAAACCCGTCTCAGTTATAAATATTTATAGTGTGATTTATGAAAGAAGAGTTTTAGAGTAGGTATAAATATTATTTTGAGAAATTATTTATATCTTCGCAAACTAATTTTAGGTCTTGCATTTATGTACCCGAATCACATCAAAATAGTTTAAATTATATTGCATTTATACAAATAATTGCAAGCTATACTGGAATAGTATAACATACTGGGAAAAATTGCAAACTATACTAGAATAGGGCAATAATTAACAGACAATATAATACCATACAATCGACCAGACATTGCATTATTTAATAAAATTAGCAAATTCGCACATATTAAGATGTATTGATACTTACTGCAAAAAATATATAGGGTATGTACAGAACAAAAATAATGAAATACCAAGACCTCAGACACAAAATCAAAGGTATATGGCACGTGGAAATGGTTGACCTTGTAATTGTGTCAGCCATAGGTTTAATGCCAACCGCGTTGTACAAAAATCTAGACATACATGCGATTAGACCCAAATTTTGCACTAATCTGCAGGAAACCACAATCTTGAATAAATACCAAACATTCATGAAGTTCTTAGACGTAACATCTGAATAATGTATAAACATAGCAGGAAGACATAATTGTACCTGGCTCTGTATTTTTCACTCCTGTGCTGCTAAATTCGAGAACGCACAGCAATAATAATAATGTGTAGTTGTGTTTTAAAAGTATGCAATATTTCACACTTACAAGCCACTTTTTACAGTCAACGTAAATATTCGCTCTCTTTTGTAAACATCTTAACTAGGGATGTGACCAAATATTCGGCTGGCTTTGAGGTTGATACCGAATATTCAACAACATAATATAATTTCCTTTAAAATTCACTACGAATATAAGCAAAAATGTATTTGTCATTTTTAAATTGAGAATAAAATTAAACCTTTTTTTAAATTTAATATAGCCGAATATTTGGCTAGCTTCACAATGCCGAATATCAATTTCTTTTAGAATTTAAAAAAAAAAAATAATTTTATTTACACTAATCTGTAATCGCTTTAAAGGAAATTGGACTCCAATAGACAACAAAGACTCCATTTTCATTAAGAAAATTTAATTTTTGATGCATATTTTTTATATGTGTTCACAACTCGCCACTGGTTCTATCAATTAATGCTTTTCTCTCAATATGTTTCTTTCCATAGATTCTCCTATATGCGTCCCTGGGCAAAGAGTAACTTATTCAGCCAAATTGAACCAGACAGTTCAGATCCGTTGCGAAGTAGAAGCCGAGCCGGATGACGAGGTGGTTTTTAGGTGGGAATTTAGCAACGCGGTGCGCAGGCATTATTTTATAACTCACAGAGCTGAGGGTATGGTCAGCTATGTCGATTATTTCCCCACTTCTCAAGATGACTATGGTACATTGTATTGCTGGGCCAACAACAGTGTCGGACAGCAAAAGAAATCTTGCATTTTTACAGTCATCGCCCCTGGTAAGTGTGAAATTATTCACTATATGTCACTCATAAAATTATCTCTCTCGAATATTATAATATCAATAAGGAAAATAAACAACTTATGAATGAATTAAATTGTAGACCGAGACAGATTTAACACTCTTACAATTATCTGTTAGAAGTTAAATTCCTCATTACAAGTACACTAAGTTTGAAATAGGACAAGGACTGAGTTGCCACAGTTAATGGTTATCTGCAAAGCATTAATTGGCGACGGATGAGGAATAGGCCCCGCAATTTGGCGCAATCAGTAATTTTCTATTAAACCTTGAAATTACGTCATCAATTCATTACAAATCTAGTGGATATTACGTTGACAGTGTTCGTAATTTTCTCATTCACTTGGAAATGGAGACAATTTGTTGATATTTCCTATAATTGTTAGTTTACCAATTAAGTTTCTTGATGTTTAGGGAGTATCGTTTGAATTAGTATATAATCATGAAATCATAGCTAAAAATAAAATCAGGGAACTAATAACCGAATCTTTCATAAAGTTTTAAACAGAAATTTTAATTATTTTCCACATGTCCAAATAAATAGTTTTGGTTCATATATAGTTTCCTTCTCCATGACCCAATAATAGGAATAATTAGCGAGAGAAATAGATAATTATTGGCCTTCTACTAAAATTCCTAAGAAGTTCGAAGTTTATTTAAGTTTGAGCATGAGTTTAAAAATGTGATTTATTTTTTAATCTAAAATACGTTAAAAATTAACAACTGGCAAATCGCTGTGTTTTCGCTATTTGTTCATATCAATTAAAGTAATATATAAATTAACTTGACGTATTCTTACACATCTGAGTGACAAAAAAATCGGTTTTTCCTTAAAACAGTGGTCGCCACGTCATAGGATTGTGATTATTCTTATCATTCGTATGGTGTTGTTGAATTAGAGAAATACAGTCCATCTTTGTCACAAATTGTCATAGTATGTGTAATGAAATAGGTCACAGTTCATGTTTATAGCCATATATTGTCATAAATGCAGGTCATATATATGCCTCCATACATAAAATCTTCCAGAATTCGGGGTCGGACATATATACGAGTATGAGAGGCTGTAATAGCGATTTTGAATGTAGGGCTGAAACAGTTCCAAAGCAGGGCGGACGCTCCAACCTTTTAAAAAGGAAAACGTGAATAGATCCCTCCATCGGCTTTGTGCGTAATATATTCAAACACATGTACAGTTTTTTGCTATACATCATATTTAACCTAGACAGTGAATAGAGATGGTTCCTATGTTGCACTCGAGAAGTTATTCTCCTTCCCTCAAACATTACAAAATGTCCCCAGGACGTCCTTTTTTGGTCCCTTATGTCCATACTTTGTCCACACGCAATGCGGACATAGTTCGGAAGTTCGCAGGACGTCCGTTTTGGAACGTTCATAGAATGTTCATTCCGAACGTCCCTAGGATGTTCATTTCAGACGCCCCTAGGATGTAGAACAAAACGGACATGTTTCGCACGTTCGTAGGACGTCCTCTTTGGAACGTCTCACAGTGGGCAAAACGCTCATTCTAGCGGGAAAAAAATCAAGACCAAACCAGTAACGCTCTTTATACTTAAAACTCTATTTCTACGCAAAAAATGATAATAAATAACGGCTTAGTCATTATTTATACGCATTAATTTCAAAATTACATCCACATTTCTTGTCCATTAATCAATAAATGGTTTAATAAAATAATTTCCATTAATTACAATTCGTAATGTATTAATAAGCATAATAATTCATAAAATAATAATTCGAATAATAATAATATCATACCTTTATAAAATTGTTGTCATAATTTTCACTATTTTTAGGCATGAAATAATCTCTTTTTTTTCTTGGTGCGAACGTTTCGAGGTTAGTAAATATCGGAATGAACTGCAGACGAGTCATCGTTGTACTCATCATCAGCTTCAACAAACTTTAATGATTTTGGTAGTGATGGGTCAGACAATAAATTGATTATGGTTTTTTCAAGGGGCTACTTATTTGAATGAGTGTTTGAAGATAATTTCGATAACGATGAAATAATAGGATCGGAGATAAAAAACAAAGAAATAAATCTTGCGTGGTATTTTGTCGAGAAAATTTTCTTGTATGAAATTCCCGATATCTCTTAAAATCTTTGTTTCTTGCTTCGAGAGCCCCGTCTGAAAACATTCCTAATGGAAGAACAGCATTTTTTTATAATGTCTGAGCCATGAATCAATATTTTATGAATACTGTATGGCATATAGTACCACGAATACAGATCAATATATTTTGCAACCGTCTCTATTTTATACTGCCGAAATGCATCAACATTTATAGCATATCCAGAAGCCATAGTTTTTAAAACAAGTGCAAAACGCTCAATTAAGTTTTCATCGATTCCATTGATGGAAGCTGCAAGTTGTGGTTGCTGTAAAAATCGCCTTTCAGTATTTCCGTCAGTTGTCGTACCAAAACCAGGTTTAGGAATGTCCACTAGAAGATCCATTTCGGCTCTTAAGTTTTCTCTTATATGTTTTTTCCTTTCTTCTACACTGATCTTCTCATTCTCGTCAAGAATTTGCTATTTCTTAACACCGAGGCGATATTCTATGTGCAATATTGCTTCAAAGCACCTTATCCACGCATGTGAAGTGGACACCCCAAAATCGAAATGTCTTATGTTCGAAGTAAGTTTTCCAACTTCAACTAAATTGTCCATGCTTTTTGGAGTTGCACCACAAATTCCACATGTTTGCGCAGACGACTCTGTTATAACACCAAACATTTTTCCATCAACCACTGTTAATTGCAGAGAATGAGGTACACTTATTTCTTGGTTAGAGATTGTAATTTGTGTTGGTAAGAGATTTTTAATTTGGCTTTGTATAGCATCTATTTCTTTTTTTGATAATTCCGTAGTTTCCTTTTCAGAAATCATTTTAATCGGACGGCAGAATCTGGTTGATGAGAGGCGAGGATTGTTCCATAAAATTTTATTATCGCACGTCTTCAGTCGTAGAGAGACAGGCATACGACATATAAATATGCACCACTTCTACCTTCACTGCTTTCACCTGTAAACTTTTGTTTATAAGTTGAGTGACCTGCACTTCCATCACAACCCCACTTGTATATAATAGTAACGCCTTTGATTATTTCGGATATATTTTGTTCCAAGACTTCTTTTTGAGCAATAGCAAGCCTTATAGTACTATGACACAAGGGCCTTCAAAGTTACTTCAGCAGATATGTCAGTTATTGATATATACTCTTTATCTCGATAACAGTCCATTTTGGCCTTTTGTAAAACATTGTAGGGAGGGTAAACATTTGCATTTCGAGTTTTTGCACCAGATTGCATTAAAATGTATCAATGTTTGGTGAAACGTCCGTCAATGTAAAATGCTAAGGCTTCTTCAGGGGTGTATTTAATTGGGACTTGTGGAGAATTTATAATTCTTCTTATTTTGGTTGCTCTTCTGGGAGAATTTTCAGTTACGGTTTTTACAATGTGAGCAGCGTCTCTCATGCCAGATGTATGTAAGCTACTACTTGCTGCAAATTATAGCACTTCTTTAGAATACGTTTCTAATAAAGGCGCAACCTTTTGGGTTTGGAACCTACTTTAGAAAAGTCTTTTGACGGTCTGCCCTTTTTCCATGTTTGTTTTTATGGAAGATTTTTGTATAAAAAAACTACAACAACAATATTTTCATCCAGCCACTGATGATTTCTCAGCTCGAACGTTTTTAACGACCGACTGCTTGCTCTCCACTTTGAAGTAAGTTTGCTGGTAAATTGCTTAACTAATTTTTTGGAACAAATATATTTATCTTCGTCGCATTTTTTTATTTTCAACTTGTCCAAAACATACGTAAGAACAGCAGCATTTCTATTTTTGGCCAACGGTTCTTGTCGCCAAACTTCGAACAGCTCGCTTTTCAGCAACGACATGTCTATATGTTTGAAAGAAGGTCTATTATCAGTACTTAAATTGATTGGGGACGCGAGAGGAAGCAAAATAAAAAAAAATGTGAACTATACTGAATACTATAGTTTCAGTTTGAATTTGAACCCATTCTCCTAACCTACCAAGGCGAGGGTGACTAAAATGAGCCGTGTGCTGATGGTACAATATCACATTGCCTTCAAAGTACAGATGGCAACGATCATAAACAATAATATACATTTACGAAAGTGTGAAACGATTTCGCAGTCCCATGCAGGAGCTATATTTCAAGGTAAGTAAGGGGTAGAAGGACGATCTAAAAAGGGTCATCCCAATATTATGGTAAAACAATGTGAATAAAGTTAATCTTCAACATAGATTGTTGGCCCTCCCTCCTCCACCCACGATGTTGACTCTGCAGGGGTGATAAATATGGTTCTGGATAAAACTTCTTAGTATAAATATTAATTATTCGAGACACAAAGTTTTATCTTAAATACAATTAAAAAAAATTCCATTTTACTCATATTTTTTGTTTTGTTTCGGGAAGGATCCCCCTCTCTCCTTTCGGTTGTGGACTGCAATGCACTGCACGAACATGGTTATGCTAAAAACAAAATACTAATGAGGTCCGTGAGTTATTAATATTTAAAAAGAATAACGGAAAGTACGATTCTAATGTTTAAAAGCTAATTAAAACTGGAGTCCCTATAAAAGAAGTTACGAAATTTGCCCGAAATGAAATGGAAGAAAACAGCAATTGATGTATAAAATATTTTTTTCTTTTTCTGTTAATAAAAAGTAACAGGCAATAAGAAACTGCAGTTCACTTAAAAAGAGAATGATTTAAAAATAAAATTTGCGTATTTTTATTCTAAATATAATTATTTGTTTATTGTCGGGCCAATGACATGAAATATTGCAATAATTTTGGTGGCGGCGCGGCTGCAAATGGCTGCAGCTAAATTCGACATAATTTTAAACTATATGAACTACTTATGTAAAAAAAAAATCAAAGCGAACCCGTGCGAACCCATGTGTTTCCTGGACGTTTAAATTTAGAAATTCACGTAAGATAACGGTGATGAAGATTACATAAATTTAAAACGTTCTATTAAAACTGGTTAACGTCTTAAACTTGAATAATTTATGCCAAAATATGTACAAATCTTCAAATAAACATCGTACGAAATTTCAAAAGAATTGGCAAATTAAAAGATTCAGAGTGATACTTTTACAGAGACGCTGCAAAAAACTTTTAGCAATGTAATAAACCACAAAATTGAAAACACCCCAAGTGTTGACGACGCCACTGCTAATTCATTACATCACATCCTTTGGTATTACTTGTAAGCTGTCTGTGGATATTTAGTAATGGGAATACGCTGAAAATTTTAAAATACAAGACTATCAAAATTTAGACTTTTTTCTCCCTAGAGTGAGTATTTTACCCACTGTGCGTCTACGGGATATTCATTTTGGAACGTCCGTAGGATGTTCATTTCCGACGTTCCTAGGATGTTTATTTCGGACGCCTCTAGGATGTAGCAAAATACGGACATATTTCGGACGTTCGTAGGATATTCGTTTTGGAATGTCCGTATGATGTTCGTTTAGGACGCCCTTAGGATGTAGCACAATACGGACATATTTTCGACGTACATATGATATTCAAGTCCGTCAAGTAACCAAAATTATATGCTTTTCTATCATGTAATGCTGTCCTCACTCTACATAGTATTGGTTCTTCTAGCAGCCGTATCGTCATGGCCGTTCTCTTATATATAATCTCTATGAATACTTACATTTATTTAACATCCAATCGCCATCTTGTTAATGGGGATAGCAAAATCAATTTCTAAACTTGTAATAATTTTCTGTATGGAATCTCATGAAAATTGTTTGACTATTTGTTGTTGTAGTGCTCAACACAGGCAGGTTTTATGTCCCTAATGTATGAAGCATTAGTCTACTAACTAAGAGTCCAGAAGTACAGTTTAACGTGAATTCAAAACCACGGCTTAACTTCACAATTCACTTATTGATGGAAATTTTGGCTACAGATGAGCAATTCGGCATTATCAGTATAGAGCGATCGAATTTTGACTGATGAGGTAACACCGGATTTACGTATAGGCCAAGTAGGCCCGAGCTTAGGACCCAACAGAACCCTCTTGTGTTTAAAATACTGATAATTTACAACATCAGATATTTTTACCGCGAATTTGGAACTTCATTAGAAACTGTAAATTTATATATATATATATTATATTGATATTTATTTTCACCGAACCTCCCACGATTAGCCGGACTATCTTCATTACATTACTACATTATATCTACATTATACTACATTATATCCTTTCGGCCTAGAGACCATAAATTGCTTAATCCGGCATTGTGATAAGGGGAGCTACTTATACCCGTATAATTATACCGGTGGCTACTCCGTCCTCTTTTAATCGCCTTTTTCGACAGACAGGAGAGTACGGTGGGTTAAATGTGCAATCCCCAACCCACGGGGCGAGGAAATCTAAAACACGCCGAATATTTTAGGAAAATAATGACGACTCCTCCATAGGTGCACGTAACCCTACCTTCAAAGAGAAAGGAAGAAACAATTAAACTATAAGTGAGATAAAGTAAAATATAAACACACAAGAACATACATTTTTTAATTCGTTCGAGATGGTCCTTTGTTTGCTATATGCGACTTGTTTGTTTTATCGGCTATTAGTTCTTTTTATAAGTTATTAGCTTTTATCAATCATTAAATTTTTATCAATTATTAGTTTTTTATGCTTAGTTTTATCATTGTGTGTAAGAACTAAGGTAAATAGACGCTGAAGATGATACTTTGTAAAATTTTTGTCTGGAAGCTAAAACAATGTACTGTGCATTAGCGCTCAGTTGGCGCGTGATACCGTTAGCAGACGGGTTAGTCCATTGCAGTTTAGGGAAGGCCGTCTTGGAGGAACTGGTTTTTCCCTCGCGAAAAACCAGTTTCGGCAAGACGCCCTTCCCTAAACTGCAATGGACTAACCCGTCTGCTAACGGTATCAGGCGTCAGGTCTGCGCGAACGCACAATACATATTTCATAGTGCCTTCTTTTCTAGAAAGTAAAGTGCGTTTTCAGTTTGCTACCGACTACTTATTTATTGTCTTTAGTTGTATTATTTCTCAAAACTTATGAACTTGTTTATGTTGACCTTTCAAAAAAATGAATGTTTTTAACCTGTCCATTAAGCCACATTTTTTCAAAGTTAGCAGTCGTTGCAGTTAGTTGTCCACTGGGCCATCGCGATTTGCTTGGCAATTACTACTTCCCAACTTTTTCTTATTTAGAGTGGCAACAGAAATTTACTACTTCATGCCTCTTGAGGTAAACGGATATATTTCTCTCCTGCCACTCGTCGATGATACGAGATTGATATGATTTATAGTTTCTGTTAAGTTTAAAATTTTTCTCAATAACCTCTATGCTCCTATTAAAGAATTTCGGTATTAGTCTGTTCAGTTACATTAAACGTCAGTTATATACCTTACTCAGTTCAACGCTGGAAGGTTTAATTTTTATCGCATACTGACTGGTTTCTTGTAAACAGCCAGTCTGTCGTTGACGTCTGGACGGTTTTCTTGAAAACAGAAAAGATTTGTTTGAGCGAATTTTAGTTAGAATTTTTAGTTAATGTTTTGAAGTTTTGAAATTTGGATTTTACGAATTAGCTTGAATTAAAAGGTTTATTGATAAATTACGACGAAAATTATTTAAGTAAAATACAGATATAGTGATCGAATATTACGATTTATTGAAGCGAAAGTTTCTATAAACAAGTAATGGTTGCATCAGGGTGTCCACAGGTTGGAAAAATCAGGGAAGTTGGTAT
>QLNU02015360.1:140417742-140444888 GCA_006491805.2 Dysdera silvatica
CTAAAATTAGAGGAAAGTGCCCTAAAGCGGACCCCCAGTCTTATGGTTCTTCATTCTCCTGAAGTTTAGCGGAACCAAGTGTAAATAGTAGTTTAGGCTTCTACCACTCTGCAGCGGAGCGCACACGTCGGCCGCTTCACTTGTTGCTTATCAGTCCGCCATTACGTGTTTTGACAGTGGAAAAAGTTTTTCCATTGTGATACATTTATCGTTATTTCTCCTAGATATTGGCAGGTAAGCCTTTCGACTTATATATATTCTTAAATGGTAAGGTTTAAGGTTAATGTTTATCATTAAACCGTTTCACATAGTGTCCATTTTATTCTCTTAAATTCTCCTGCAGATTCCAAGAGGATAATGGGAAAAGTTGATCAAAGAAAGTGGAGTCCGTCTTAAATGACTAAAGCTATTGATGCAGTTCGGAAAAAGAAGATGAGTTGGAAGAAAGCCAGTAAACAGTTTAATGTTCCGAAAACAACACTTATGAGGTTGTCCAACATGAAGTACGGTACACCTGAGGAAGCAGCAAAATCTAAAAGAGGCAGACCTCCTGACAAAATTTACAATGTTGATGAGAGCGGCATTTCTGTGGTAAAATCTAAAGTAGCAAAAGTAATTGGCCTTAAGGGTAAAAAACAGATAGCCTCCTTGACATCAGGAGAACGTGTGGCCCTTATAACGATTGTTGCTTATATGAATGCTAGTGGCTCATTCCTGTCCCCTTTAGTAATTTTTCCGAGGAAAAATATGAGTGAACGGTAGATAAAAGGGGCTCCACCAGGAACTACCTTTGCAGCGCACCCTTCAGGGTGAATCCAAGTCAACTCCTTCACTCAGTGGTTTCGACACTTCATCGAGTTTGCCAATCCAACAAAGGAAAAACCTGTGCTGTTGCTTTTGGATGGCCACTTTAGCCACACACAGAATATTGATGTGATCGACTTGGCAAAAACAAATCATGTTACCATTGTGTTGCTTCCACCTCACTCCTTATACAAACTACAACCTTTGGATAAAGTTTCCATGGGTCCTCTCAAAGTTTATTACAGCGAGGAAATCGGGCAGTGGTTAAGGCACAATGAACGTGCTGTCACTGCTTTTGATGTAATGGACCTGTTTGGCAAAGCCTATACTTGATGCCAAACAGCAATTAATGGATTTAAAGTAACAGGCATATACCCCTTGAACAAGAAACTGTTCTCAGATGCCGAATAAATTGAAGAGGTAAACAAAAAACGAGATTCCTCTTTCTATGAATCTCTGTTAAAGAAACAAACAGAAAGAAATCGGAGCTTTCCAGAGAACAGAGAAGAATGTGATGTGGATGAATCACAAGCTATTGTAGAGTTTGACCCAAATCAACCATCAACTTCTTCGGCAGGTAAGGGTGTTCCTCTATCATCAGCTACATTTGAGGATCCTCGGGGTTCCACATCTTCTAAGACAATCCCGTTTGACATCTCTCCCATTCCAAAAATCAAAAAGAGGACCTCGAATAGGGGACGAAAGGCCTGCAGTCCTACGATCATCACATCTATGCCTTATAAAGCCCAATTGATGGAAACTAAAAAAGTTAAAAAAGCCAATGAATCTGAACAGCAAGCATAGAATCGTGCTCAAGAATGAAAAGAATTCGCAGCCGGGGACGTGGTTTAGCAGTAGAACTTTCAAGAAAAGGGAAAGAACTCTTGAAAAAGCGTCAATATTTTGAGAAAAATGTCAAAGAATCAAGCACTGAGGATGAAAATAGCATGTCTCCTGGAACATCTGAATTGGAGCTTCTCCCAGGAGTTTCCCCATCCGAAGATGATGATGCTTGTTGTATGTTTTGTGACAGGAAATTTTCGGAGGATTCTAAAGGGGAACTTTGGGTCATGTGCGTTATGTGCTCGCTGTGGGCCCATATGGATTGTGCTGGGCCTAAAAGGGACTTGTACATCTGCGATTTTTGTCGCTAAACTTTTTAATTCTGTTATACATTTTCTGCATTTTTCTAATACATGCTGTATCTTTTTTCAAAAACTAAAAGCTGTAATTGTTATTTTATACGTTTATACGTTTTATACGTTTTTGTGCCGTCTGAGTACCATGTCAATCACAGTATAACGGGAGCAAATCGAATCTCACATCTCGAACGAGTCCATCTGCAGTAGGGCGGATTTCGGCATATTATGATATCATAAACATGACAGTAATAATTATGAAAGCACGTCCATGGTCTTACATAATTTGTGGCAGCGAAAGTACCCAGATAGCACAAAAACGCCCCGAGGACGTTCCCTGGACGTCCGGAGCGGACATCCCCAATGTACCCAGGACATTCAAACTACACCTTCGGGCTTCTGTGGGACGTCCTATGGTGATCCATGACGTTTGAAGTAAGTGTTTTGAAGGTCCTGGGGATGTCCGCTTGAATATATTTCGGATGTGTTAGGGCGGCTCATAGGACAAAAAATAGAATCTTCTTTTAGGACGTATTAGGGACAGCATTCGGTTATTTTCAGGACGTGCTACGACGATTCTTTGAACAAAGGTAGGATTTCGTTTTGGGAAGTTTTAGTTAAATTATTCGCATATTTCCAGGACGTGTTACAGTGGATCTTGGGACAAAAGAAGGATTTCCTTTTGGGACGTTTTAGGAAAATTATTCGGATATTCCCAAGACGTGTTACGGCGGTTTTTAGGACAAAACTTGAATCTCCTTTTAGGACGTTTTAGGAACATCATTCGGATATTCTCAGGACGTATTACGGAAGTTCTTAGGAGAAAGTAAGATTTCCTTTTAGAATGTTTTTGGCACGGGCGCCGTTGGCGGAGGTACAGGGGTAACCCGTTCCTCAATGTTGATATTAGGGTTTCATGCCCCCCGCCCCCCCAAATTCAAACAGAAATTTTAAAATAGGTAATGTCGTTCAAACTTTAAAATATTCATTTTATTTCTTATTTTTAATGTAATATTTTTCGGCATCTTGTGTTTAGTGCGAAATACAATTTTCCTCCTGAGGGAGGGAGTGGTTTAAAATCAGAAGGACGCGTGCTTGCGATAGGATCACGTATTCCGCCGTCGCACTTCACCTCAGTGTCAGAAAAGTTTCCAACAAATCTATAGCTTTTGTCTTTCGTTACTTTCTGAAAGCCCTGAATGACGGTAGTGGCGTAGCCAAGGGGTTTGTTTAGGTGTTAACAAATCCACCTTTGAAATTTCATTTGGATTTTTTGTATACATACAAAATTACGAATATTTTCTTTTATTCAATCTTACATCTACGTTATAGATTTTACACGAATTTCTTTTGTCGGCATGGATAGAATGAAGTGAAACACGGATTAGTAAGAATTCTGCAGAAAAAAATTCCTTCGAAATCGTAAGAAATCAACACCAAATGCGCAAAAGAGAGCGAAAATAACATTATTATTTTCACCTATTCAAATTTGCTAGGGAACACACTGTCACTTACTCTTGGAATGAAAGATGAAAGTACTTTCACTAGCAATTTTGAATAGGTGAAAAGGATAATTTTATTTTGGTTCTTGCTCACAAACTATGCAGGGATTTCAATGTTTCTCCAATTCACTAATAGCCCTTTTATGTCCTTTAAAAAGGATATATCACAAAGTAGGGATTGCCATTTGAAATTTTAAACTTGGGGTGACCGGGGTGGGCCGAACAAATAACTTACTGTATGGTGACTCTATACTTCCTGCTTGAAAATAAAATTAACATATCTGACGTATTTTTTGAAAGAATCCATTTTAACTACCCGAAAATCCGTCTGTTTCCTTTTCAGTGCGCCACCCTGTATATACATTACCTTGATATATACATTTTTCGTATATTATTTTAATTATTTAAGTTATTGGTTTTTTCAAAATGCACTTTGTCATTTATTTGATGTAATTATAGCTTTTGTTAGATTGTATTATATAGCTCTCTTTTCTGCATGGCAGCGTTTTCATTGACATGTTATTATTTCAACTTTCAAACGGAATGTTTTTAATAACGTTACAACAACTATAGTTTCCCAATTTTAATTTCGCAAGCTCAAGGAAATTTTTGGCCCTCTACGCTCATTATCAACGACATAAATTAAAGGGACTGTCTACACCATCACTATTAGCATAATAAATACGAAATTTAGTAAGGAGCATTGCATGTGAAAATGAAACTAGTAATGCAACTACAATATTGATTTTATGGTAAAGTGAATGTCATCAAGCAGAAGCACATTTAACTTAAACACTGCTTTGTTGATGTCTGTTATCCCTGTAAAGAGTTGTTAACAACAATGCATTAGCCAAAAACTTCTTCGGGGGGAGGCAAACAATTTTTATAACCTCACTAATAAATAGATATAATATTGGTAGCAAAAACATCCCCGAAGGGGGTCCTTGGGATCACCAGCTGGCTACGGGCCTAGTTAACAAGCTGCCATCCACTGGTATACTATTCCCCCCAATATTTTTATGCCGAGGGCGCCCATCGTTTTAGGGACAAATGATTTGTATATCTTACAGCTGTGCATAGAACAAAAATTGAATTTATCCTATTTTTATCCATATACGTTTGCTCTGATCATGTGTTGCCGACTATACAGGGTAAGTATAATCCACCGCACTTTCGATACATTTCTGAAATCCTTGCATCATTTTCATCATATTTGCAAATCATTGTTCGGTCGAAAAATGGAATTTTATGGGGTTTTTTTCCTTTATTTTCTATATTTGCTGATTCAGTGAATCATAGGTTAGTGGAGGCCAACCTTATTTTTAAGATTACATGCCCACTTGGCGCGATATTCCATTTGTTGAACCAAATTAGTATAAGATTTATTATGGCAGTATTTTATGACGGAAAAAAAGGTTTAATTATTGGTTTTATGACTATTCAACACGGAATAGACCGGAACTGAATGATTTCATATTTTGGAAAAAAAAATGATCACGCGATTATAAATTCGATGAAGTTGATTGTGATAAAAGTGTTATCTTCAGCATTCACCAAGGAACCTCGCCAAGAAAATCTTATATACAATTTCCCAAGGCAAATATACTACAATGGCTGAAATTATTTCACGAAAACATTCACGCGCGGGATTGTAAAAAAATGAGATACTCAAATTTGGATTACGTTGATACGATACTAGCATTAGGAAAATGCGATGAAACTGCCAGTGCTTCAGCTCGAGCATACACCCAACGACATCTAAATCTAAGACATCAACATATAGGACAATAGGAGACATCAACATATAGGAGACATCAACAGTAGGAATGTATTTAGTCGCTTAGTTAGGCGAGCCAGGGAAACTGGACAAATTTCGGTAATTTCTAAATTGGAGGGTGGTCTAGGCTTCGGCTGTTCATTTTTCAGTACATGGAGTACTTTTTTTTAGGAATTTCATCACTGACCTATTAGCTACGTATTAAGATCAAATACTTGCCTCGTATTCGTAAGCAATGATAAACAGTTTAGATAACGTAGTTCTATTCATTTGATTCCGTAGCGTCCCCATGGAGTAGTTGACTAAATCGTCAGTCTGGCAACTGACTAGGTAAGGAGTCGAATCCCTTGTACGCCACGGTTGTTTTTCTTTGTATGTGTCTCGTGGTTCGGAGATGCGTCAAGTTGGCGGTCATGTCTCAGATAGCCCATGGTGAAGGTATGGGACATATAGCTATCAAACCAACCAGTCAATGGATTCATTAAGTTTTAAGAAGTAGAATAAGATCATCAGCGTAGAATTTTCAAAATTATTGTTCGGGGGGGCCCAAGCACACATTACATTACAGTATATGTAAAATTGCAATTTATTTCAAATTATTGGGGAGGGGCTCAGCCTCACGGGCTCGTATAACTCTACGCCTATGAATAAGATAATAGAATTATGGAATTAAAGGTTTACTTTTAGGATATTTTGTAAAATGCAAAGTTCATTCACCTTTCATGCACCTGTTCCAATTCAGAACACCAAAGTTAGGCACTGCTAGGTGCGTTTAGAATAAAGTGTGTGTCCTCCTTGGATTTATCAGTGTATTACTCAGTGCTGACTTAGGTTCGAATCGTAGCTGTAGGGTGAAAACTCGCAAGAAAACGAGTAGTTAGTTAGTGTGCTTATTCCATAATGCTGCTGGACTGACTGGACTAAGTTTTCCTGATTTTCTTACTCTGTAATGCAAATACGATTCGATCTCTTCAAAATTCCTCCAATGAGGCAATCCTCTCTATCTCTCTCCCCATCCTTGCTGAAGCCATGGCTATTACACCCCTCCACCAAGTTTCCAGGTCCTGTAATGACTCGAAAAAAGCAACAAAAATTGAATATTATATTCAAATTTAGCCTTCTTATAAAGACCGAAGTATAGGAGGGGGCAACATAGGGTGAAGTCCGTGACCCACCACAAGTAATTACTAGGCTACTTATTTTTGTACAATAAAAAGAGGAATCTTGACTTTGTGCCAGTGAAACTCGTAACGTGTCTTATGTTCAGTGTATCTATTGGATAAAGTGAAAGAAAATACAATGTTTCAGTAACGTACGCAAACATTTTATAAGGGGTTATGGGTGTACTAAGAGGTGGGGAGAGTTTCGGCAACCAAAATTTAATTGTATACAGGAAAACAAAAGGTCAGTGGGGTTATGACCCCACCAACCCTCCCCGTGTGCTATTCCAAATAGTTTCACCGGACATCAGCTGAAGCTATCCCCCCGAACACACACACAGCAATTTTTAAACAAAAAATGATAAAAAATACTACTTCTAGGTTGTAAAGAAACTTCTTACGAATTTGCTTTACAACTTTGTAATAATTTTATGAAAGACGCTGATTGGAGCGGAGCTTGCCTACCCTCTACCCACAAAAAAAATAAAATTAATTGATGAGCTTCGGAACCATTGATTAGTTGTAATATCATCAATCAGATAATAACAATTATTAACACTGTATTAGGGTAAAACGCCACTGAATTCGAAATTTACAGAACGGTTCATATACATTGCAATAAAATTGGAGTGGGGGGTTAGGTTTTTTTTAACCCACAATCCAGGATATTAACCATCTTAAAACAAATTCACGTGGGCGATGGAGGTCAGACCCCCGCCACCCCCCACCCCGCCGTTAGGATACCCCAATTGGATTGTGTCTGAAAGTTCTCTAGTGAATAACATTCAAGAGCTATTTGAGGCTTTTTAATATTTATTAATTAAAAAGAGATTTAAGAAATAGCGTTAGGCCGCCAATTCTAACAAACTGTTTATCACCGAGCGTAAGAATATTGCAAATTTTATTTTCGTTGTTCGTAACACGGTGAAGACAGCATGCAAAGTCGCCAAATTGGGCTTACTCTTTTGCTGATAGTATAGAACCAATGAAAAGGTTATCTCGGAAAAATAAACAACCCAGCATTTACTCGTTAGCGCCTATTGGTGAAACTAGTCCAATCAGTGAACATATGGCTATTTCAAAAATGTTTCGTGGGTGCGGTGGATTGAACTCACCCTGTACATGAAACCATATTTCCATATATAATCAGAACATATAGTAAGTAACATTTATTTCCTACGTATATTTCACCTCTATTTCATTGCTAATATTTATAACACAACGAAACATTGAATTTACTTACTTAATAATCCTTATTTTTTAAAAATTTCCATGATATTCCATGTTCTATAATTACATAATAAATGGTTGCACATTAATGTAAGTTGTCGAGTGTACATCACGCCACCTTGGTCTCAGGTTCGATTCCCAGAGATAAGGCTTAGTATCTTTCCTTCGTACATTTCAAAACTCAAGGACAACTGTGGTCATGCCGCACCAAAGTATATTGATTCAAACAGGATGATGCATCTTTCCAAATTGTCATTTCTCTGATTACGCTGCAATCTCTTAATTTACATCTGCGCTGCTGAAATCGGTACTGGATAATGAATTTGATCTAATCAAACCATTTAGAACCATTTTCTAATTATTACAAACCTTTAGTACAGTTTCTAATTATTACAAACCTTTTCACCCTTGATCAGGGACGTTAGCAATCAGAGTACATTACTTGAACTGTAACGATACCAAAGCAGGTAATCGTAATCGTAATCGTTACTGTGCACAGGTTTTCCATTCATGATTTACTCCAAAAAGCATTTTTTGCTTTTGCTTTTTGTTAGGAATCACACATTCGCCAATGAAATGTTAAAAAATTGTCGCTGATGAAGGAAATTACATTTTGTAATCGCAAATATATTCGAGTACCTTGAGCATTTCTGCATTTGGTACATTTCAAGCAATAATTACTGATAAAATAGCTTTCACTTTTATGTTATGAATAATTTATAAAAAAAATATTAACTAAACTGATTTATTATGCACAATACTTTGAAACTATGTTAATGAAGCAAAATGAGTTATACTTACATTTGTAGAAATAAAAATACAAGAATATCCCAATACCGCATATTGAAGAACATTTTTTGGATCAGTTTCCTGATAGTATTTGTGGATTTCCGAAACGAGACACATCCACTGGGCTATATATATATATATTCCCATGGACGTCCGAATATAATATATCCGCATTGTGCCAGGACCAAGTATGGACGTACGGGACAAAGAAAGGACGTCCTAGGGACGTGTTGTGCTATCTGGGTAGGATATGACGCGGCTATTTGAGGAGAATAAATACCGCATTTTTTACTGAAATATACCGGATACTTTATGCTGAAACCGTGGCCGTGTAAGAATGTAGAATGTGAAAAACGTCGTGCTACAGATATGTTGCGGACTAGCGAGTAACACAGTAAAATTCACAGGCTTCATCCCTGCCGTTGCACACGTGTTCCATGTGGCAAAATGTCTTCCGAACGACGAGTTCAATTATTTAACGGTTGTTTGTTTCAGGATGTTAAAAAAGAGCCACTCGACGGCGGAAAATGCTTATCTCCACTGTAAAAGCGATGGAATTAAGAGATAAACGAAATTGTGTGGGCTTTAATGGAGTCTGTGTTGGCTTTAATGGAGTCTGTGTTTGAAAAGTCATCGTTAAACACGATTAGGGTTAATTCCTTTCACGCAAGTTTGGAAAACGGATGCTACACCAATTGATGGATGATATTTCCGCGAGCAGGAAAAGCAGAATGCCAACACAACTGTATGTCGTTTGCTAATAATTTTCAGGATCCATTGTCGCAAGATATACTTAGAACATACTCTTAAAAGGGATTCTACGAATAGGAGGATTAGTTGAGTCCCAATAATTGATGTTTTATATCTAAAAAACACGGCGGGGAGGATAAGAAAAGGTAAAAGAGGATAATCTTTCATTTGTAATATGAGGGAAGTATTTTAAAGGCAATTAGAGTTCATAAAGTTCTGTGTATAGAGCGAAGGCCGACAATCTTTTTTATTATTCCGCTACCTGGAACAGCTGTAATGACAAGAAGAGGCGTGTTGATCTCTACATACCCACGGAACAAATGGAAAGTCATTGAGATCTCTTAATGAGTGCGTTTAAATTATATTCTAGTGGTTGAGTTCACTGGCATAGAAAAGGAGGGATCAGGGGGGCTTAACCCCCTCCCCACACTGTATATCAAGATACATCCTTCTCTTTAACGCAACATCACATGATCTTCTTTAAGGTCACATGTGTGAGCCCCCACCCAGTGGGGTAACGGAAAATCTCTGGCCCCTGAAATAATTTTTTGGGGCCCTCCTTTTACGAAAATTAATTTGTATATGCATATGTGGAAAAAAAAAATATATATATATAAAATAGTGTTGTGTCTTCTATAAGAAATTAACCAGCGATGCATTCCAATATTTTAAACAGAACACATGTCTATTAGTCACCGTTTCGTGAGGTAAGATTCTGGCGCAAAGCGTATACTATAGCTTCAAAACTCGTCCAGATTTTATAATTTTCGGATGTTGAGTTCAATTTTAAAGGCAATGAAAACAGCTAAAGTAAATACGCGTAATGAGTTTGCCACAGTTGGAAACCGTTCATTTTACTTTATATTTTACCTAAAGATTAAAAAAAATCCTTATTAACTAAAAAATATAATATTATTGCTAATTTTTTACTTATAAATTTTATGGAAAATAAACGAAGACAAGAGGGACCTCTTTTTCCTGGGAGACCTCCCACTTTGCGGGGTTTGCGGGGGATATCAATACGCCACTATCCCCACCCCATTTTTAAATAACTATGTCACTGATTAAATCAAATGTATTTTCTGGGAGGAATCGA
Source organism: Dysdera silvatica (assembly GCA_006491805.2). Classification (NCBI taxonomy): domain Eukaryota; kingdom Metazoa; phylum Arthropoda; class Arachnida; order Araneae; family Dysderidae; genus Dysdera; species Dysdera silvatica. The sequence goes on from QLNU02015360.1 coordinate 140,427,990, forward strand.
TGTTACATTGGCTTCTGTGATATGCTGATGAGCGTTATATCCATGTAACGTATAGGTGATTTGACATAAACGATTATGTCTATATTTGGGAATGTTAGAATGATTAAATGTTTATTGATTGGAGATAGGATGATTCTTGAGATACACGAACATTAGTGGATATTATTAATTATTTCGGGTATTAACGATAGATGAGATGTCAAACGAGATTATATAGCAAATATTGATATATAATATATTGATTATGATGTCGTATTCTGATATCACCAGGGAATATACTATATTCGGTATAAGGGAAAAATTTAAACATTACGTCAATGATTTTTTGTATATAGTTTACGTTGGGGTGTATTTTTTATATTAGATGTACGTTGTATGTCATAAATGCGATGTTAGTAGAAATTTAATTATATGCGTGTGTCATATCATAGGATTGACTTTTAGTAAGTATATGTTTCATTTAATATATTGATTTTGTATTGGCGTCGACTTGTGATAAAGATGTATTTTATTCAGAATATTGGTTTTAACTATGCGTTGGGTAGAAAGTGTGAATGAAAAGGTGGATGGAGAACATTGAGTTCTCTGATCGTTGAAGATTTGGTTTCGTGGAAACTGGGATGGATGTTTTTAGCAGAAAAGAGAGTGTCACAGTATATGTAATATAATATATATATTCATAGGAAGTCAGGATCGCATTTGATCGCATTTAGTCCTGGAGCGCATTTTGTATTTATGCACCATAGAACCTCATGGAATAATGAATGGATATATCGACCTTTCTGTATCGTAATTTTAGTTGACACGAACGTTTTTACAGGTGAATAGGGTAGCTCGTGGTTGGGCTCGTAGTTGCAATTCACGTTAGCAGCTTACTCAACAACTATTCAAACTTCGACCAGTCTCCAACCGGCTCGAACAGATTTAAAAATGTGTTGGCGAGCGACCGACTAGTTTTGAGAACGTTCTAAAAATACCTGAAATGCCTTGCGTTTAATTGGTTATTTATTTTCAGCAAGCCTTTAATGAAAATAAACAGTTTTAAGAGAAGTTTATAAAAATATTTTGTGGCCCAATCAGTGACGTAGCTAGGATTCTGGGGCATTTAGATACGAAGTCATTTAGGACCTTTTATTTTTATGAAAATAATCAAATATGGAGGATTCGTTCAATAAATTTTCTAATGTCCAGATCCTTGCATTTTTAATGTGTTTTTTAATAAATTCACTAGAGAAAAAATTGATTTACTTTTCAATTGTTCTTTTATCGATACACATTTCTTTCTTTTTTTTCATTATCTAAGCACATGAGTACAGATGCCACAGCATTGGATTTTTTACTTAACGAAGCCATGAAATATACAACTAGGGAAACTAATGCTGAAGTCGGTCAAATGTAAGACAACAAGTTAGCCTGTCGCATTCGATTTCACAGTCAGGTCATTGTTCGAAGTCGTCAAGGGAATAGCGAGCTTAAGAGACGGTAATGTCAACTTTGAGAGCAAGGCTGAAGCAGTTTAGATACAGGGAAGACGTTCCAACCTTTTGGAGTGGTGGTGGGGGGAAAAATAGGTGACTAGACACCTCCATCGGTTTTTTGTGTGATACCATTGCACATCTAAATCATTGATAAATGCAATTGTTCACTCGCTTTTTGTTATCAATCCGACAGCAATTTTTGGTAGTGCTGGAAGAAAGAAAGGACTTTTTCAATGAAAATTTTAAAAAACCCAGCAGATTCTTAATGCTACAAAGCAGAATGAAGTTCTGAACTGTAAAAAGTAGCTTGCCTGGATAAATGCTGAAGTTCGATCAACTTTAAAAATCTGGTTCACTCATGTTCACGATGAAATGCACGTGCTAATTGCCCACTAATATGTGGGACAGCAGAGAACGTGGCTAAAAAATGGATAAGGATGACTTCTTGGCTACAGATGGATAGTTTACCCGCTGTAAGAAACGAGAATATTGTTTACAAACGTACTTCTTTCTAACCTGTAAAAGAGTATACAGTTTGCGATCAAAGAATTGTAGATTTTCAGAAAAATGTCCTGACATTATTTTCAAATTTGCACCTGAATAATGTGAAACGCATGTGCATCCGAATTATATTATTATGCCCAACTATAATACAGTTACTTCTTTTAGAATTATTTTTCTACCGGGTGCAAACTACAAAGAGCGGGTTACATTTTTTTATATGAGTGTAATTTGCAGAATGGAGAGGGTTGTCATCGAAGAAAGCAAAACACGAGTGATTTTAAAGGTGTCTAGAAATTTCCCGATAATTAGTATTTTAACTGCAAGACATGCATGAGAGGTAAATTCTAATACTGTTTAATACCGATAATAATAATTTATTGAACCAGATATATGTTGTATGGTACACATGGTGTTTACATTATTGAAATGGGATAGTGAACTGAAGCAAGATATGATTTTCGAAGAATAAGAAATTGCACCTGAAGAAGATCTAAAATCGCTCCAAGGAATGCCTAAATGCTTGAAATTTTACAAATTTTGTGCCCTGGTGTTCACAATGTCATCAGAAATCGAATCTGATAACATTCAAATGCCGTGTGAATGTGCAGAATTCATCAAAGATTTTCTTCGAAAAAATACGAACCTTTCTCTAGGATAAACTTTGATTATTCGTATTATAATATGTATTATTGCATACATTTAACACGGTAACTACCAAGTTGGTAAATAAAATTCTATCGTATATTATGGTTTGTCTGTTGTTATCACTTAGATAAAATATCGATATAATCAGATTAAGCGGTAGCCACTGTGTTTTAAATTTGGATGAGATACTTATTACTCCCTAAAAGAATTAATTATTAATTGCACTTATAGTTATATGATATTTGTGTGTTAATAGATATCTCGCTTTCAGAGGAAATCACCTTTCCATTTTTCCTGCAGGGATTAAATGCTATATTAGGAAAATATATTTATCTCTTTTATTAAAAATATGAAAAAGGGGTTTTAGAACTTTCTTCTAACAAAGTAATTGTTTGTTTATTTATCGTATTTATGAAAAATAAAAAAATAGATTAAATCAATAAGAAAATTAACAAATTATAAAACATCTGACAAAGTACTCCTTTACGTATACAATAAATCTACAAATTCTAAAATTTAATTTATTTAACTATGAAGTGATTTTACCATCTAAGATACTTGACGTTCAACACTTGAGATAATACATATAATATATAACAATGTCTTTTTAACTCAGTATCTTATTAAATAAATAATATATAAGTATGTAAATATACTTCAGCTTAGAGAACCGTAGCTTTCAAATTTTATAAAACAAATACATAATTATCATTTCTTGTGGATCATTACTATAGGTCACATCTTCCCTTAATAAGTCATTTGATTCTACATTGTAAAAAAATTGTCCAGATAAAATGATCCCTTTGTGACAAAAGGAGACGATAAATTATTATTATTATTATTAAGTTAATAATAATGTGCCAAATTGCTTAACTTGGATAAATGCACCTATCATTACGCTTATCATTGCTTAATAACCCGTCAGTTTCTTTGCGAAACATATGATTGTCCAATGGCCGTGAAATCAGTATAGGGATGCAAAACACAAAAAAGGAGAGAACTAATTCAAACAAACGTAACAAATTTAATTATGACTAATTACTACTCTAAAAATTCTATGCAGTTATATAAATGGCGAAAGTTTCCACATGGAAAGAAACATAAATGTCTAGCTGATATTCTTGCTATGGTGCTGTGATTTATCAATACAGGTTGTTATCAAATCAACGGCTCAGCAACAATATCTATCTAAATTGCAATATGACAATACAATAAATTACACCAATACTGAGAACGTATGCCAGATATTAAATTAAAACAATGCAAGAAATACTGCCTGAGTAAGCAAGGGCAAATGGGAAAAATAGAATGTTTCATAACCTAATTTTCAAATTAAACCTAAATAATGGTACACCTCGTACAAATGGGAATAAATGGATATTGACTCACGTGCGACTGTTATGATGGGGTGTTGCAGTCACGTGACCGTTGTTTTGTTGCAGGTGCATTACGCTGTGGCTCGTCGTGCACTTCAAAATCCAATTTCTGATGAGAAAACATTTACGGGGCTGCGGGGATGTTGCTGCTCCACTCCTGCCGGACTTGGCGTATTTTAAGGAAAACGTCAGGCTCTGCTAACGCGAAAAACAACGATGAACAGCCGGAAAACCGCTGAATTGGTTCAGTAGGACTCGGCGTATTTTACGGACAAACGTCAAGCTCTGCAGGTGCGGGAAAACAACGATGAATAGTTGGCATGGTGCTGCGTCGGTTCAGTAGGACTAGGTGTATTTTATGGACAAACGTCGGGATTTGCTGATGCGAAAATCAACGATGAATAATTATAGTCCGCCGGAATTCTTCACTCTGCAGTGGCGATGAATATAACTCTACGCAGCTGTGGCGTATGATTTTGTAGCTCGTGAGCGAATCGAGAATTTTTGGAGCTTTAATAAAACTTTCCAAGTGGAGCCCGTGCGATACTTTCAAGTAGGAAGGTTGTGAGTCTTCCCACCTGCGACTTTGCTTGCCCTCAAGGCTCTGACAGAACTCCAAGTTCAACGTTAAGTTGAGACGTCCTTTTCCGTACGCTGCTCCCGCTCTTCTCTTCTATTTTCTTCTCTTACTATCCCCAGCACGACCCTCAAGTCAATCACATTAAATTACACAATCCACTCACAGGATTATTCGTTTTGCCAGTACATTGGCTGTTGCTATCTATGCAAACCATACTGCTGATCTCTGATAGGTTTCCTTTCGCGGGGCGGTCTACTGTTTTTGAGTTTAACTACGCCCTGAGTTTACGATACTAGAATTTACAAGCCCCTAATCAAAGTTGACATTTTATGGGATTTCCATGGTTTATTTTAGCCTGGCTCTGGCGCCTAAACCCATAAAACGTCGTCTGGCTTTATTTTTGTCTACCCATGCTTACTTTGTACAAATACACAGAATATATTTGGCAAACTAATATTCTCCTGTAATAATACGTTAATATCCACACAAAATGATTTAAAGAACAACGTAATTCAATATGGCTGACGAGCACGCCATACAGATTATAGGTGTAGAAAATCTTTCGTTGGTCAAATAAATGAACGACTCGTCGAGAACCGCTCGTTGATCTGATCAATTAAAGATTTTTCACATCTCCAATTCAGGTTTTATGGTCAACAATTTAAGGCATTTATTTTTCAATTATTAACCTAGCCAGATACAATCTATAGACATGTATATAGTGAGATATGTTTTATAATTTTAAATAAATTACTTTTTAAAATACAAAGGGTCGAAAAGGCACCTTGCTCTCTCCCTTTCTCTGTGTAGAAACCGTCGTAGAGATTTTATTATAACTTTTTGAAAATAAAAATTATGTTTTTTTCCAGTAAACAAAAATTTTTAACGAAAAGTTTAATGACTAATAAATTTTAATAAAAAAATTGATAAGAAAATGTAATAAAATGTAATAAAAAATTAATACAAATTTAATAGTTAATAATTTTAATAAAAATGTAATAATTAGAATTAACAAATTTGTTTGAAATTTTTATAGAAAATAATACATGTTAAAACGTAAATTATCTATTATTTCTATGTATTATATGGCAGCTTAGGAACTACGGGTAAGTTTTCTAAAGTATTTATGCCATGGCTACAAAAATAAATAATAAATAAAATAAATCATAAGAGGGAAGTACGCCCAGTCGAAATTGATCGAACTTCTCATCCAAATGGTTTTACTTTATTCAAGGAAAAAAACATAACCTAAGCAGGTAACTTCTTCGCATGATATCAACATAGAGTAATCAATTCTTTGTCTCACACAATGCAGACTGCTGCAAACAAATCTTAACGAATGTCCTCCCATTTCCTTCAGACTTGAACATTTCAAGTTGTGTCCGTTTTAAAAATGTGAGTCATTGTAGGATGTTATTACCCCGCACAAGGTAACACAATTGCTAAATATTGGTCAACACACAAAGCCACCGGGGCGAGTTTTTTGTGAGTTTTTCATAGGGGACTTTTTTTATTACAAATAAATTTGACACCCACGTATTATTAGCTCAAACTAGAGCTATTTTTGTTTAGGAGAAAAAGAAACGTCGTCTCTTTTTGTGTTATCCCTGTGAAGGGTAATAATATCTTACAACTTAATATACGGAGAAAAATGCGTTTGTTCTTGTTCTCATTCGTCTAGTAGGTCAAGACACCGCGGGCTCAACGTGGGGACCCTGGTTCGAATCTGGGATGAGGACGGCGTCTCTTTTTCTCCTAAAACAAAAATAGCTCTAGTTTGAGCTACTAATACGTTGGTGTCAAATTTATTTGTAATGTGAGTCATTATTGCTAATATTCAAATCGTTTTCTCGCCATGGCCAAGTTTATTCTAGTAATTAGTCAAACGTGGTGGAGAGTTACATTTGAAGTTCAATATTCCGAAATCCACATTTGAATCAAACGAAACACATTAGCATCCTCTCCAGGTGCGTTGGATTTCGAATACCGATTAAGGAAGGCTAATGGCTCCCATTAGCCCATCTAGATTTCTCGCGCTAAAATTATGGTTGCATTTTCATGCAAATATGTAACTGTATATGTACTGGCGCTCAAAATTGAAGAATAATCTACAAAAACGGACATAAATTTATGGCGTTGCTAAGAAAACACAATATCGTAAGTTAAAAAGATTTATTGCATAGTCTCTGAAATTTCAAGTAGAAGGCAATCACTGCAGGAGACGCACAAAACAAATTCTACAATGTCAGTAGTTATAAAACGCTATTGAAACATTCCACATACCATCTCGGAAGAATATACAGCTCTCACAGTAATACATCATACTGTGTACGAGGTTATTAATAAGTTCATGAAGTAGTTGATAAACATTCACATAGGAATTAATTTTAATATGTGTATATATATATACACATTGCTCCAAATTAGAGAAAAATTAATTAATGTAAGAATCTGCTTAGAAATCCGAAAATTTATCTATACCAAATTTATACGTATTTATGTGAATTTAAATGGATATACAAAATTATTTATAATAATTAAACAATGTCTTTTCTAATTGTCGAAATAAAGTACGTAATGCTACTGAATTTAAATACAAATAGTAGAAAAAAAATTTCTAAAAATCAGTTCATTTCATACTATTAACTATAACTAGCACTCTATTTTATTACTGTAAAATTTAACCTCCAATCTTAAATAAATATTTTTGGTGCAAATGTTCATCGACTATAATCGGTTTAACCTCTACCTCTATATCTCAAAAAACTAAAAAAACATACACTACTGTCATTGCCAAATACAAAAAAGAAAATGACAATACAATTAAAATAATAATACAACAGTAAAAAAATAAAATATTAGAAATGCCAAAATTATCATATTGTGCTCCAACTATTCTAATGGCAACTAATTGCACTATGGAAAGAAAAACGGGTTATGTATATACTGCATCTCATAATATTTAATACAATTTAACGTGTTTTTATCTATACTTAATACAATTTAATATATTTTTACCTATATTTAATATAATTTAACATATTTTTCACCTACATTTAATACAATTTAACATACTTTTACCTATATTTAATACAATTTAACATATTTTTTACCTTCATTTAACATTAATTTGTTTTCATTTTAAAACCGTACGTACACCTTCACATAGTTTGGCGTAAAATGGCCTTTGCCGTTCCATGTTACATGAAAATTCAACCAACAAGCGAACTCATAAAATTTAAATTTTATTCCAGAATCGGAATATAGAGTATAAATTAAAATGCATCTAATTAAAAGTAATATGTGTGAATTATCTGCAATTCCAGAAGCTTGGAAACCCTTGAAATATGATAAAACGATCTACAATGACTGCTGTAAATAAATCCTAATAATGTCAAATCCCTTTTGTATTTTAAAAATTGGATTCTCCGCAATAACTCAAAATTACGCACTAAGATTTCTTCCCCTATTTGCAAGCACAAACAAAGGGTATTTGATCGTTCTTTATTCCATAACGCGAGATAATTTAGAGGGAATTATTTTTGCTTTTTATAGCGAAGTATGGTGTCGTTTATCAGAATGTAATTTCGTATCCTTGAGCATACCAACCTTACTTAAAAACGCAAAGCAATCATTTTGGCAAGCCGAAAGATATTCCCAAATTATCTTATGCAGTTTCGAAATAAAATCCCCAGCTGATCGTAAAGTTTTAGCTCTTTAGATAATATTTATAAGATACATTCGCCGCAAATTTTACAAAACCCTCACTAGACGCTATATTAAACACTGGCAACTTTCCTAGATATATCCATAAAAAGAAATTCAGACCCTTCGGGGACGCCGTGGTAGCGCTTTCCCCTAGTGTGCCGTTAACCCTGGTTCGGCTCCCAACGGTTCCAAAAGACAGGAACGCTTACCGATCAATTGTTCAATGAAGTCCGAAGTTTGGTTCCCTAGGCCTTAGGAGTTTCTAATTCCTTGGGGAAAATGTAGGCTCACTGCCTTACAGTGGTGTAGTGAAACCGCATTTGTCCGTCGGGTTGTTAACCCGTGTTCGACTCCGGATAATATCGTAGTGCTGTTTTTCTTCCCGCCCTAGTCCGGGGTTTGTTTCCCCTCGGTGACCGAGGTTCGGATTCCTCGGAAAATTGTTCGTCCCGGTGTATCATGGACTTCGCTGTCCCAGCGCCACAAAAGCGCGAAGAAATTCATTGTTTGGAAGAGACGCGAGTCCATGGTTCCTACACTGGCGATGTACAGCAGATAGACAGAGATGATATTTATCTTCAAACGTTACATATATGTGCATAAAATGGCTTATTTTCTCAAGCCCGTATATTCTGTGACTCCACTTTTTCGAATCATGATGTAGTTACGGATGATGAGGTTTGCGATGGGTTCAAATTGTGCCCAGTATTTCAGGGGTTGGAACTACCAGAGCTTACTCGACTAGTTTCCAATCCTAGATACTTGTATTTTGGCTGTGAATAAGCGCGTCGTGTTTCAGGGGTGCTTTCAACTGTCTATCAGTATCCATGTTAAGGAAAGTTGAGAAGAACCACAGTAAATGGAGTCACGCATGCCCATATCCAGAGGGAAGATCTTAGGGACCGGTCTACCCTCCCCCCCTCCCGAAACTAAATTTTTAATGGGACTTGGCTACGGCCTTGGAGCACATGTGTAATACACAGACCCCACCACAGACTGCAAAATACAACACTTGAGGTTCGACTTATTAGCTTGGGATTTGCAAAAAATTCTTCAAATATAAAGAAAAAATTCCGGGATTCCGAGCATTCGATTATTTAAAAATATTTTAATGTAAAGAGTTAAACTTTCCTGTCATGCTCGTATGAGTAAGTTTTTTTAATCATTTGTTGCAATTATAAATTTTTGCAGTCATTTTTTATTAAATTATATATTCTTAGGCCTATATATTTAAATTACGTGCAGAATAATAATAATGTAAATTATGTACAGAATACTAAAAATAAAAATTATGTACAGAATACTAATAGTAATGCAAATTATATACAGAGTACTAATAATAATATAAATTATGTACAGTGTACTAAGAATATAAATTATGTGCAAAATACTAAGGTTATAAATTATGTACAGAATACTAAGAATTTAAATTATGTACAAACTACTAAGAATGTAAATTATGTTCAAAATTTAAAATCTTCAACTTTTAATCACTCTTTAAATGAGCAATATTTTCCTTTATATCAGCCATAACTGAAGTGAATCAGCTATGGGCATAAATTTAAGATGCTTAACAAGCAAGGGGATGAAATGATTTGACGATGACACTGCGCATTATTAAATTAATTGAAAAGGAACAACAAATTAACACAGTTTAATTAAGTTTAATCGTTTACAGACTGTTTCAATAGCCCTGGGCTATTTTCGTCAAAACGGTCGACGATATACACACAATGTGTAATGACAAATGCGTGTTACAAACGGCGGTTACAGATTACAGGTATAATGAAATGAACGGTAAAAATAAATACACACACACATGGGTTAAGGAAAACGTCTCTGGTAATGGAACGTAAAGTTTAGAGAAACGTTTCTAGTAGTAAAACATGAGTTTAAAAAGAAACAGACTATTAGAATAATATTATGCTGTATGGGATGAAATACGCCGTGAGACAGCAGTAGAATCATTTCATGAAGAATTATTGTTCGATGTGGGGAGAAAGTTCTTCCAAAAGGGAGAAATGAAATGCGACGGCGACTGTTCATTAACGGCATTATCTACGTTGGCGATTATATGTAGGGCTTCAAAAAAGTTCACGTGCAGTGGAGAGGAAACTTTTTGGATAATTTGTGCTTTATGATATAAAAATTTATAGCCAGATCCTCACAAGTGTTTAGCCAAAGCAGATCTGTGGAGTTCTTGTTTCTGAATATCAGTGTCATGTTCTTTTAAACCAGTTCATAGGGCTCTGCGTGTTTGGTCAATGTAGACACGATCACGCAGGCAAGGAATGGAATAAATTCTCCAAAAATCAAGGTCAAGGATGGCGTCTGTGAATTTGGAGAAACCCAGTTTATTAATGGGAGTGAAGACAACACGAAAATTAAACTTTCGAAGGCTGGTAGCAATCCTGGTAGATATTTTAGGCACAAAGGGTATACAGACAGTTTTCAACGCGGGCAATGAGGAACCAACGAGAGTAGTAGGCAGTTTAGGTCGTGGGAGTTTCTTCAGGGCCCGATCGATGATGTACTGTATTGACGTTTGGAAAAAACTTCGTTGGTTTTACGCAGATTATACCAAAAATAGGGACAACCGTCTGGCCCATCAAGGTTGAATTTCTTTTGTCTGAAAAGATTACATCATTCCATTTTGGACCGATAGAAATGTTTTTTTTTTTGCAAAGTCCAGTCTTCTTTCCTTACGTTGCTTTGTACAAGGCGAACGTAACATTAACTTTCCATACCAAATATTCGGATGTTTATTCAAAACATTTTGAACTGTTCGTGTGGAACATGGTAAATCCAAATTTCTTCTAACGTTATTTGCAGTTTCTTTTTTCTCGCAAGCTTTTCTTACAACTATTCTTTTCTGTCGATGCATTAGAATTTCTGGTCTTCCTGTTAGTTTATTCATTCCATACATTTCAAATTCTTTTAGAAAATTATAAACTACACTTTTAGATCTTTTAATTGTTTTCAAAATTTCATGGCCACTCAATCCAGATTCTTTAAAAGCAAGAATTTTCCCTTTTTCAAGGTCAGAAAGTGAGTTCCTTTTGGCATCGTACAAAAATCGTGCAGAAATGAGGCAAGTGTGAATTTTGTTTAGAAACCCAGTCTTTATATTTGAAATGGTCATTTTATGTTTTCAAATATGCAAACTTTACTATAATTTTAGATGAAAAATCAGTTGTCCTCATATTTTTTTCCAAGATCATATGGGTTTAAAATTCACAAAATAAATTTATACCTATCTATTTTTGGAAAGTTTAACTAATTTACATGAAAAATAACTTAATTTTATCATGTTTTTCCCTAAGAAATTTGCATACGTTTCCGTCTAAAAGATTTCTAGATTTGGCGGGTTTTCGCTTGTCCTTATACTTTTTTCGCGAACTGTAGTTTGATTTAATAAATACACGATTTATGCAGTTAAGCGGCTTCAGATAATACTAAAAAAGCAGAACAATTTTTTTAGCTTAATATTTTATGCACTTATTTGGGTTTGACTGTGTATCCAAATATGCTTAATTATTTTATCGATTATATACCATATTGAAACTCTCAAACGTTGCAGTGTCTTCTATAGCAACCAGGCAGTCATTCTAATAAAAAATAGTCTAAAAAATTTTCCGAGAATCAGTTTGGCTTCTTGTATCACGGGAAGAAAAATCTCCCAATTCAGTTTCAAGCGGCGGTCCATCAATGACTTTTTTTTTTCTCTCGAGCAAAAAACTTCTTACCAGTATTGATCTACTGTATACTGACATGAAAAGTGGTGTTTCTCCTCCAATAAGAAAAGCGGCGTTGAGACTCATGAATCGCAACTTATGCATGCATGAAGAAAAAAGGCGACCAGACATTCTGAAATGGTCCAAAATAAAAATCCAAAATAGTGAGTACCACTGCATCCCTTATCGTTGTATTCCATGACTACAAACAAATGTCCTTCATATGCGTAGGTCTCAACGGTTATCAGTACCAGTAATAAATTTGACATGCTACGGTTATGGGCTGGGTGCATACTAAAGACAAAGGAACCCATATAGCGTTATTGCTTGAATCTTCTGAATACGAATAACAAAGAAAAAATATTCTGAAAATCGGTATTACTGTAAACTCAATTAAGGGCTAAACTATCATAGCAGAATTCACAGATATAGACGTCTGTTATGCTCAGTCGAAATTAATTATTGAGTACTTATTACCAAAAAGGGGTGATAAAGCGAGTATAGGGATTTCATTCCGTAATTCAAATCTGAAATCCGTGGACGAGTAGAGTTTAAAACTGGCCTTGAGTGTAGTATTGTATCACTGGTAACGCTTTAGATAGAGAAGCATTGATGATTAATGTCGACACACCCATGTGTTACACTTAACTATTGATTTATAGTAAGGCTTTTCCGACCAATAACGATCAAGAAAAAAAATAAAAGCGCCTGCCACTCAACCTGTCCCTGAGCCGATGATATTGAGGTTTAGATTATAGTGCTCTACCTTTTAAGCTACTGCAGCTGTCAGGTTCCCTCCATCAGGGAGCAAGCATGAAGGCCGCTAGTTCAAGGCCTACCCGTGATGTGGACTTTTTCTCCTTTCCTACACTTATGGATTGAAAGATCAAAGATTTCAAATGAGTTGTAAGATAGGGGGATCGTAAAACGGTTAGTTGTTGGAAATTTCAAAATTGAATTCTGTTGGTAACACTTTCAAAGCGTTCACAGTAATTAATAATTACGAACGGAAGTCATTGACTTTTTTTTTTATAGAAACGAGTGTTTCATAATTAATTTTAAGCTAAATACGAAAATATAATAATGCAAATTGCGTTATAGTTGTGTAAACTAACAATAATTAGTTTGCCAAATTCTGATTTTTAAAAGAAAATCTATTTCGTTAATCAACTTCAAATGCTTTAAGATATAGTTCTATACTGCATATTACCACAATATTCCACGCTTATCTTGCAAAGAGTATTTGAATCATTGCATGCAGATAAAGATGCAGGAAGAGAATTTGAATCGCATGGGGCACGCCAGTATATGTTTCATTCTTCAACAAAACCAGCGTAACTGGTATGTTCATAACGCTCTCGCAAAAGTTGCTCCGCTGTCATAACACATTCCAAATAATGAGACAAGTGATGTTTCTATATTTCCTGCTCCTTATAACATATCTAATAACATTTTCCCCTTTTTCTGCAGTCCTCTCTTTATGTATTTAGTTACATAAGATACTCTGTGCCTTTAGGAATCTTGTGACAAAATTCCATCCTCCGCAAGCTCAATCATAATCTCACCAGTATTTCCAAATACACTGTCCGTTCTCCTAAACAGTATATAAAAATACCGACATCCTCTGTACTCTACATCATTCAGAGCATTTTTCTCTGTACATTGTTTAAGATGCTAGGCACTTAATATCAATTCTCTCTCACACTGAACACGCAAATTGATTGAGACATCCAAGAGCGATCGAACACTCGTTGGTCTCACTAATGTACGTGAAGACGAATGTAAAGCAAGTTTGTCTGCGGGGAATCATTGGATTCTCCTAAGTTTTTAACCCGGCTTCCTTTCGATTATTAATTTCCCACCTTAGTCCAAAGGGCCTTATGTGGTTCGGATTCCTCGGAAAATTAGAGGTCTCTGCGAAGCCTGACCTTTGTTGTCCTTGCGTCGTAAATATATGAACAAAAATATAAAGCAAATTTGACAAAAATTTGCTGTAAACGAACAACACATGTCAAAATATTGGGTAGCTGGTAACATACATGTTTGGGTCAAAAGACTTCAAAAGAAGGAAGATAATATGTACTCGGATGAATGGTGCGTGTACCTTGCACACATCAAATCTGACTGGTTTTCCCAAGACAACTGTATCGAGTGTATACAATGAGTGGTACGAAAAATAAAAACACAAGCACTAAGAGATCTTCCGGCGTACGAAAACAACTGGTCGATAACCGATGGCAATGTCGACTACAAAGAATTATAAAAGGGATATGCTCAGTGGCGACTCATTTGTAAGTGCTGCAGCGCTGTAAGAAACCCTGTAATTATATTTATTCATCGCATCCGTACTATTTCCCCACGTACAATCTTCACTGACTGCAGGTAAAAATTCCCGTAAATTCTTGAAATCGTAGGGAAAATCGACTGCTGTTTTAAAATGTGTGGGGAAAAATTGCCTCCGGCTGCAATACCTACGGTTCGTTGTGCTTCTGCTCGAAGACTCGGTGCGCTCATTCCGTTCATTACACACCATGACGTGTAATGGGAGGAATGAGCGAGGTAACGACAAGTTGCTATGTCTGCATTATGTCCTGTAAAAAGTCAGATTCAACTTATAATAGAAAGCTTACTGGTGTCACACGTGCTATTTTGTTTTCATCGATTTACGAATTTTAAGTCAGAAACAATTGGTTTATGTTTCTTGTTATTATGGTTTCTTTTCCGGAGTAAACTACCGTTTGCCATCTATTTATCGGACAGAAAATAACATGGTAAGTGTGCTGTACTTACAGAAAACTGATTATTCACAATTATCTTTGACCTAATGAAATAACAGCAAAAGTAGTGCAAGAAAAAGTTTAATTGAAAAGTTCATTCATAACGTAACTGATTATATAGCTATGAGACTGCAGAAATACATTGCTTTTTTTTCCGCTGGTTTCGATGGAGATTTCTCTTGGATTAAAATGAGTTTGGAACACTGATCACCTACCCGAAAAGCTGAAAAAGCATGAAAGCTCTCAGAGACACATAGGAAATCTAACTAATTAGGCTATACTTCGGAAAGTAAATATCACTACCTAATCAAGTGAAGAACATTGATTAAATATAATAAAGCATAGAAAGAAAGTACAAAGAAACTGGGAGTTACTCTCAAAAATAATTGGCTGCATTAAGTTTCGTCGGCAGTTTTAACTACCATTACGCGCCACAACAAAATTTCGGAATCTGCTAATTCTGGCGTTTCCGTGGGCTACTAGAATTTGCTGGAAAATTTTCTGGAAATGCAAAAGCTTATTTTAAAACTGCCTCGGGTTCAGGGGACACCCCAAAGCACTCCGAAGATTATTATTAGATTATTATTGTCTACATACACCATTCGTTTCTTTCTTTCATGCATGTCTTAACCAGCTACATTTTCCTTACTTTATTATTTCTGACGGGTTTTTGGCCGCAGATATTCCATTATTCTATATTTTTATTACAAGCCTAACTGTAATAAAACCTTTATCGAATGTGCCGTTTCCTTCTGAAGTATTAAAAGTAGTTTCAAATGACTAATTTACACTTTTGCCAGTTTATAATGCGCCCCGTGTTGACCAATGATGATCGAGTACGCCTTTATACAAATGGCCTTTGTCATACTTAGATGTGGTATGATTAAGTCGAATGACCCAAATCAATCACCCAAGGCAATCAATCGATAACAGATCAATCATTCATCTCCACCCTTTTCGTGCCCCACGGATCGCAAACGTATCCCGTCGAAATCGACTTTGAAATCACAATAAGCCCATAACTCCCAAATATGATTGAAAATTTATTTGCTTTTGCAGGAGATAATTCGTTCTCTAGGTTAAAGGCAATAACATCTTATATAGGGAACATGTTCTTTCTAAAAATTGGCCCAAGCTATTCTAGCGTCGAAATATATTTAATTTGCAATCGCGAGAAAAAGAAACTTAAACGAGGTATACGAGCTTAGTTTTAAGCAAACTGAACAACGTGCGTAGTATTTATCGTCCTAATAATTCTTACACTCCATTGAGAAAAAAATTTCTTGACACGTCGCTCCAGTCGAAGCTATTCGTTGATTTAACAATGCCTCTGAGGTTCAAATTAAAGCTAAAAAGAAGAAATAGGGCCCTATTGTAAATCCCCTTTGAAAATATCCATTATTCTTAAGAGTTGCAATTTAAAAGTTTAAATAACACGCTTCGGTGGAATCTCTAGTAAATCTCCGTTCTCAATCTATTTAATCTAAATCAGGTAGTTTTTGCGTAGTTTTCAACCATCAAGGCATCAATTGCGACTTACGGGGGTAAAAAATGTGATAAAAGAAATTATAAGCATGTTTTTCAAATCATTCTTGTTGCCTCTTGAAACTGTTATTGCCAATTCAAACCAAATTTAGCCAGTTTCAAAGTAATCAGATAAGATCTTGAATTGTATATGATATTAGAGTGTTCAATTTTGAGAATTGTCGAAAATACCTCTGAAAGAAATGTCTCATAAGCTAGTGATATAGGGAGAAAAAGCACTTTAGGACAAAAGTATCATGTTTATATTTGTTCTGCTTCTGTGTTCGAATTCGAGTATTTAAATACAAGCATAGGACAATCAAACACAATGGAATTTCAAATAAACATTTTTTTTCGTTCGGAACTGTAAAATATGACCACAATTTCCAAAGCTATTGCCATCTATTTAAAGTAAATGGAGGTATGCGATAAAAAGAAACACCTCATACATTAGCTAATTATTATCATTGGATTTCTAATTATATCGTCGTTGCAAAAATAATGGCGAATTTTATCTTCTTTATTTAATCGGATCAATCTCAAATAATTAACTGATTTTTATTTTAATATTTT